>CM051259.1:65014454-65129454 GCA_027921565.1 Artemia sinica
GGGGGTCTTTCCCCCTTTTTTTGAAAATCAGCCAAATTTTATCAGGCGCGTAACTTTTAATGGGTAAGATTAAACTTGATGAAACTGGGTAAGATTATATATTGTAAATCAGAATTAAAAACTGATTCTTTGATGTATCTATTGGTATCAAAATTCCGTCTTTTAGAATTTCGATTACCATTGAGCCTGGTCGCTCCTTACTTACAGTTCGTTACCACGAACTGTTTGATACACAATGCAGACAAAAAGGAATGATTATGGCATAGAGAATCTATGCATTATACCAGGGCCGTATCCCAGGATTTTTTTTGCAGGGGGGGTTTTACTAATTTTGACTTTTTTTTTGGGGGGGGGGTTACTAATTTTTGACTCAGTTTTTTCGACTAATTTTACTGATTTTTACCTAGGTTTTACTAATTTTTCGAACTTATTTTTCGAGTCGTTCAAAAAAATTTTGGGGGGGGGGGGGGTTCAAACCGGGTAACCCCCCCCCCCTGGATACTGGCCTTGCATTATACTAATACAATAAACTGCTGTAGTAATTGAGCACGCTAATTATTGGGGGGGTCAGTGGATCTTTCGCTAATGGAGAGGGGTCCTGAAAAAGGCTGATTCTTATTGCTAAGTCTTTTATTTAATTGGTTTGAAGATTTAGCGCATTCTTTCTATATCGGTTATAGCGATATTATCTTGCCAAAGCAATAACCTTCTAATAAATTACTTCAAATAACGTTCATTACTCTGTTAACATTTTACTCCCAAATTAACATGGAAATATACACTAGGTTGCCATGGTTCCTAATACTTTGTTTAGCTCACTAAGATCAGAATCTATTAAACATATTTTCATTCAATTAATGCTAATTGTGTTCTAGTCCGGGAACTAATGTTAGTGAAATCTAGGAGCGAATCCTTCTAAAATTCAACGACATTACTCCAACATCGTATATTTTGAAAATTGGTGACCGTGGTATTTGTTGTGAGAAAAGTGTAAAAGAGCGTTACGGAAGTTAATCTGAAATTGGGATCCCACCCCGCCAAAAAAAAAAAATATTCAAGGCCGAAATACACCTAAATGTTTTTGATTTAGACAACAACTAATATTTCTATCTAAGTTAAATAGGTTTACTGCTTCTCAGACAACCTTTTAACAACATTAAAGGTTTAAAAAAAAGTCACTGTCGGTTTATAAATCCCATTGCCTTACATGTTGTTGCTTTATATTGCTCCAGTTCTTATAAAGAAACATCTTTTTTTTTTATGAAAAATTTTTCTCGGCCCCTAATTTGTACTATAATTCATTCCTGAAAGGCTAAGTAACAGGGGCAGATCCAACGGGACTGGGAGGTGGCTGGTGGGGGGCCTGGAGGGGACTGCGGCCCCCTAAGGATTTTTATGACCCCCTCATTTGTCTTTTTCTTTTTTTTACCCTTTTTTAAATAAACTTTCAATGTGGTCAACTACTGGCACCCTTGTCTCCTCGGGCCCCCGAAAAATTCGCTCTAGACCCACCTTTGCTAAGTAATACTTAAAAATTTTAAACTTTTTTGTATCCAGATCAATGGTGTGCGTAACACAGGTTACCGATCTCCTGATTCTCAGCCTTCAGCCAGGAGCAATAAACGTGGACGGTGGCCGCTGACTTCCGTCCCACACCAAATAACTAAAGACACCAAGACTCAAACTCCTGGCCATAAGGACTATGATTGCAATTTTAGCGTGCCAACCCTTCACAGAGCGCAAAATTTTCATAAATTGTCGGTAATTTGACATTATATTATGCAGTTCTCATTTTAATGCGGGTTGCTAGATAATCTAGCTTACTTTCTGGCATTTAGTTTTCTGGCAGATTCCTTGTTTTCTAGTTTTCCAACACGTTTCTTAGTTTGTACTATTCTAAAGAGTATATTGCATTCAAGTTACTTTCTCAAGTTTTTCAGTTGAATTTCTCTAATTTTGGGGTTTTTTCTAGCATACTTTTTCGCGCTTCCTGAGGTTTTTAGGGTCAAAGCGTTTGTTTGATTCACCACTTTGCACAGTCAAAAAGATATTTGGTTGAAAATAAGAAGTAGTAGTATTTTTTCTGATTTTCCTTGCGTTACAATTTAATAGTTTTAGTCTCAAAAGGAAAATCGTTATTGAGACAAAAACAAGTATTATTAGTGCGTATCTACTATTATTTTCTTATTTGTTTGTGGAAGCTAGGCTTTAATCCAGGTTCCAGATGACTGATACCGCAAAAAGGGGCCTAAATGATGAATATGCGACCTATCTGGCAGCACTGATTAAATTCGGTCTTTTGTCTCCGAGTATTTTAATAAATTTTAGGCATAGTAGAGAGACTTTAGTGACTTTTTTACAGTGACTTTAGTTCTCCAATATTCTTTTAATTGAGATTTGGTTATTTTATTTTTACGTTCTCTCTTCTTTTTCTGATTGGTTTGTCTGTCTTATCTCTTTCCCACTCATTCTGTTTTAATTTCTCTGTTCAATATTTGTTTTGCTAAGAATGGCATGGTGAAGATTGTTGTCAAAACATTTTGTTTTCACAATATGAAAATACAAATTCAAATATGCAATCTTCACTCAAATTTCTTTGCAGTATTTCAACAAGGCGACGAGGGTACTTCATGGTACGTTATCCTAAAAGGCTCTGTCAATGTGGTAATTCATGGTAAAGGTGTTGTAAATATGCTGAAAGAAGGCGACGATTTCGGACAACTCGCATTGGTGAACAATGCTCCAAGGTAGAGAATTAGGGTTAATAGAGAGATATAAGCTATAGAGAAAAGGGGAGTTTACTTGTAAAAATCTTGTGACTCAAAACTTTTATTTCCTTTAGTGGCTTAAGATTTCCCACGTGAATACCAATAAGGTAGAAATTAACTTTTCGGTTTTTTCTAACTGGCTGAAAGTTTGGGAACTTTCCCAATTATGTTTTAAAAATGTGTTTGTGATTTGTCCCTCCCAGAAATTATGAATAATGGGATGGGCTTACAAAAATATGTCACAGATGCAAACCAATGAAACTAAAGCACGCTTTTTATTATAGAGTTATAGGAAAGTAATGGCTCTTTTCATCTTTATTAAAACTCAAGTTAAATTTTTATTCACTCCGTTTTGATTTATTTATATTGATTTACCCTATTCTACATCTGTATTTTATTCCAGTGCTCCGCTTTTCCTTTCTCAAATGTATTTTCAAAAACCGAAAAGAATTTTTAATTTTTCCAAGTTATTTTTGTAGCATTTTGCCTTTGAATTACCGCTGCTAAACTGGACTTCCAAACTGGACCGCTGGTTTTCTTTTCATATGCTCTTGAAAGATTCCGAAATTTTGGAATGGCTGTGTTTTTTCACATGCTCTTCTAAACTCCAAAATTTCTTAAAATTAATTCTGATTTCTATTCGGATTTCTAATGTATTCAATTACAGCCATTCTGATCTAAATTTGTCATGCATCGCTAAGCTATTATTAAAAGTAATTTGCATCTTATTTTGGACACGATTTGAAGGGTTTGCACTGCCGAATAATGCTTTAAGTTAAATTAAAATTCAGTTTCGATTTTAGTCATTGTATTTTGAATGACCATCTTATATTTATTGTTTTATTGCGTTTCTTCTTTAGTAATTTTCTAATCTTATTTGACTGCATTTAATTAATTCAGTACCATTTTGATTATTTTAATTACTTTCGCAGGTACTTGACTAATTTCTTCCAAGAATACTCTTAAAATAAAAATGATAATTTTGAAAATGAATGGTAAAATTCATTCAACGACCTGTACCAAAAACCTGCACAAATTGTACTAATCGATTTTGTAATCAGTTCGTCATGAAGAGAGCCCGTCAGGATCCATTGAATAGGGGTTTGTCAGAGGCCTGACTGGGGATCTATACTGGTTACACTTTGTATTAACATTGTTAAGAGGATTAGATTACAATTATATCAATTACATTGACAAAATATGACTATAATGTTTAAAGAAAAACAACTAATGCGATGATGGTTATTTTTTATTTTTTGTCTTTTACAATTTCTGTCGCTATCGAACTTTATTTTATTCATGATCTAAAGACTATTTGGCGGAAGAGGTGGTTTATTTTAGACTTGGGTGAAAAAATAAAATTTGTAGAATTTTTTGTTTGTGAGGGGGGACAGTTTAGATTTAGGAGAGAGAATAAAATTTTTGGGAATTTAGCTTGACGACTGGCCCTTATTTTTGCCCAATGTGTGGATGCGTGAATGAGAATATGTTTTATTTTGTGTGAAAATGTAAAGAGTTGTCTGAGTTACGGAATGAGTGTTTTGGAGAGTGTCTGGGAGTGAGTTATGGTTAATTGAGCGGATGTCTAAGAGCAATGTGTGCGCTACTAGACACTACTGTAAGTTCGTTCGTATATGGGCTAAATATAGAGACTTATGTTTGAGGGGATAGTTTGTTAAGGAGTGTAGGTTTGAAATTTACTATGGTTGCTTTTGTCCCTTAAAAATCTTCACATTGTTGTGTGTTTTTTGTGTACATTTTGTTTTTTATGTTTGTATTATTTGAAGTTGTGTTTTTTCTTCGTCCTTTTTGTGTTTTTATTTTTTATTTTTTTTTTTATTTTGTGTGTTGCTATCGGTCACGGGCCTTCGCAACAAAATCTTATTATTATCGCCTATTCCTGCCATCAGTATCCCTATAAAGCCTTATACCCGAGCAGCATTCTGATAATGTTTGTGGATAAAATCAAAATAATGCACAACTAACACGTCAATATGTACCCCATGCATGCCTGAGCATGTACCACTTGAGCACCAATTTCATGCATCCTCATTTAAAGAATTGACTTGAGATTTACTTTGGAATAGGTAGCCTAGTATTTTCTATATTTGGCTTAAAAATTGTTTAATCTTGAGTATCAATTTTTTTAGGGCTGCAACCATAGTGACCCGTGAGCAGGGCTGTCACTTTCTTCGTGTGGACAAAGATGATTTTAATAGAATCTTGCGAGACGTTGAAGCTAATACGGTCCGACTCCAGGAGCATGGGAAAGATGTCCTCATTCTGGAGAAAATTCCCCCTTCATCAGGGAAGCCGTCAATGTACAAGTAAGAGCTCTTCTTTCTTATCACTTTATTGCTGCTATTGCCATTCGTGAAAAGCGACATTTTAGAGGATCCATCCCACGAACCAAGTCATATATCTTACTCTCTATGAGTGTCCCTAACAACCAACAAAACACTAATTTAAATGCAATCATGTGACGTTACGCGACGTGACGTTACGTGATTCCTAAATAATTTCTTAGACCATTCTGTCCTTACATTTATGATGAAAGTGCAATGAAAACAATTATGATGAAAGTGGAATGAAAATATTGAAAAACGGGCAATTTCTTACTAAGACAGCTAAACTTGTATGCGATAATAAAAAAAAGTCAGAATATTTCGCCTTCAAATCCAGCAGCCTTTATCAATAAAAAAACAAGATAAGAAAAAAGAAAACCAGCTGAAAACAAACCAAAACACACATAAACAGATGAAAAAAAACCCCAACGCTATACAAAAAAACAACTATTTTTATGTATGTACATAAAAACATACGTAAATATATACACTTATGTACACACATACATACGTATGCATTAAACATATATTATGTAAGCGTTATTGTGTTTCAGTTAGTTTTCATTTTCTTCTATTTTTCTTGTTTCTGTTGATAAGGACTCCTGGATATGAAGCCGGACTTTTGTTATCATTAGTAGCCTGAATTGTGTTCTTTTAAAGGTTTACTACTCTTAAGGATCACTGTTTTACCCTGTTTATTATAATTTCGTTCTAATTAACAACGGATAGTTGAAGCGCGGGTTTCTCTGTAGGACCTTTACAATCAGAGTCAGTATGTTTTTGAATGCTAACAAGAGGGTATGCATTCCTCATCCCTGAAGGCAAGAAAATATTTCCCAGTTGACTGTATGGCATACATTCAGTAGGTTTCATTAAAGGTGACGAATTTTATAAGTAATTTGGTAAGTGTCCCTTGTTTTCAATCGTGGCTGGGGGGATCAAGCTGAATTTTTCAGGAGAGTTCTTTTCTGGGGCAGGGACTTGAAACTTTGTTTTTGGAGGAAGGGGTTAAATATTTCCCGCCTGTCTTCAAAAAAAAGTATGTGCTATAGTTTTGAAACGGCCCATATTTTTGCTCACTATAATTTTCCTTCAGGTTTTTGAAAACACATTGAGAGTATTTTTAGCATAATTGGTCTATTCACTTAGAAATGGATAGCAAAGAGGTAGTAGGATGTTTTAAGAGGGTAGTAAGATGTCCTTAGAGGATAGTAGGATATTTCAGAGTGTTGCAAAACATCCTTCCACCCTATAGAAACATCCTATTACCCTATAAAAAAGATCTTATTACCCTCTATAAATAGGGTTGTAGAATGTTTTAGAGGGTAGTAGGACGTTTTTAGATGGTGATATGATGCTTTTTTAGGTTAGAAAGGTACTTACAGAGGGTAGTAGGATGCTTTTACATGGTAGTATGACGTTTCTAGAGAATGGTAAAACATCCTACTACCCTCTGAAACAACCTACTATACTCTAAAAACATCATGATGCCATCTAAAAGTAAGGTAGCAAGATGCTGTTAGAGGGCGGTAGGATGTTTCTAGATAACGATATGATATTTTTAGGTTAACAGGATGCTTATAGAGGGTAGTAGGATGTTTTTGGATGGTAGTATGACGTTTTTAGAGAATGGTAAAACATCCTACTACCCTCTGAAAACAACCTACTATACTCTAAAAACATCATGATGCCATCTAAAAGTAAGGTAGCAAACATGCTGTTAGAGGGTGGTATGATGTTTTTAGATGACGATATGATATTTTTAGGTTAACAGGATGCTTATAGAGGGTAGTAGGATGTTTTTGGATGGTAGTATGATGTTTTTTAGAGAATGGTAAAACCATACTTACTACCCCTCTGAAAACAACCTACTATACTCTAAAAACATCATGATGCCATCTAAAAGTAACGTAGCAAGACGCTGTTAGAGGGTGGGTAGGATGTTTTTAGATAACGATATGATATTTTTATGGTTAACCGGATGCTTATAGAGGTTAGTATGATGTTTTTTAGAGAATGGTAAAAACATATACTACTACCCTCTGAAAACAACCTACTATACTCTAAAAACATCATGATGTCATCTAAAAGTAACGTAGCAAGACGCTGTTAGAGGGTGGTAGGATGTTTTTAGATAACGATATGATATTTTTAGGTTAACAGGATGCTTATAGAAGGTAGTATGATGTTTTTAGAGAATGGTAAAACATACTACTACCCTCTGAAAACAACCTACTATACTCTAAAAACATCATGATGCCATCTAAAAGTAAGGTAGCAAGATATTTTAGAGGGTTGTAAGATGTTTTAAGATGGTAGTAAAACGTCCTAGTACTCTCTAAAAAACATCCTGCGACAGACAAACAAACAAAGCAATCTATTCTAAAAAATAGCTTGTTCCTTGACTTAATCAAATAACCAATATGAAAAAGAAGTACAATAACATCAAAATGAAGATTATAGACAGAAATCTCGAGTCTAAGCCTGCTTTGATTTCTATTTGATTCTGAGAGGATACTAGATTATTTCTGTTGTTGACAACTTATTCCATTTATATCAAATTTTCTCCTGCATTTTCCAAAATATCCTTAGTGCTCAAGTGGCATAAACTGGAGGATTATATTTCCCAATATCTGAGCCAATATATTCGAAATGATTATTTCGAAATATGTGCTGTAAATCCCAGCTAGTTACAATTGAGTATACGGGTTGGGTTATCTTACTTAGGCCCTACTGAAGCTCTACTGTACTATGTATAGTTTGCTGCATCAAGTAATTTCGTACCCTTGAATATTATTAATTCTAGAAACTTTTTACACAAAACAAATTTTTAAAGAAAAGTAAAGAGCTCAATTAAACGAAAAACGAGCAGAAATACAGTCAAATAAAACTTCCAAGCGTAAAAATACCACAGATCAATAAATAAATAAATGAAACCCAAAACGAACAGAAATTACAGTAAATAACCGAGTCAAGCTCAAACCAAGCAGAAATTAATATAAGTAGGGTTGACACTCCCCCCATCCCTTCAAAGACCACAAAAAAATTTGCACTATACTGAGTGCAAAATTCATTTTAAATGTATTCACTTTTTAACTTTAATAAATCAAAATTATTCAGACTTTAAGAAATAAATATCAGCATATATATATTAATCTGTCAATCCGCAATCATTTGTTTTTTGTTTTTTTTTTCAGTAGAGTGCAAATTATGCTGTGGTCTTCAGAATGCATGGGGGTTGTCAACTTATGTTAATTTCTGCTCGGTTTGATTTTGATTCGGTTATTTATTGAATTTCTGTTCGCTTTGGGTTTCATTTATTTAATTATTGTGATTTGTGGTAGTTTTACGCTTGTTATGTTATTCAATTTTATTTCTGCCCATTTTTGGTTTAATTGAATTCATTACTGTTCTTTGAAAAACTTATTTGTGTAAAAAGTTTTTAATTTAAATTCTGTTCGTTTTTTATTAACATAGTCTTTTTCAGGGGAAAGAATAATATTTTATATCTTTTCGTTTTTTTTTCTATAAGAATGCATAGTTTGGCTTGCTATTGTATATTGGAGAAACCTTTTCAACTATTTTTAATACTGATACAAGTAATATTGTTTAATTTAGTTTTATACCTCCTCAAGTTGACGTGAAAATAATACTTAATACCTCTCCAAGATAATTATTGTTTATTTTCTTTGACAACATGGACACACTTACACTCTTTTAATTTATTCAAATTGTAAGAGCAGAAGTAGTAATAGTAGGGCCCTGTAAGTTTCACCTAAATACTCCAGTCATTCTTGAGATTTTGCCGAGGTGTCTTATTGGCGACCATACGCACAGTGCCTTTTGATTTAGTTTTAAAGAATAATGGCAAATCGCATAACTGTGGGGGGCTTATATGCCCAATATCCCTAGAGACATAGTTGCTGGACAATTCTACTCTGCTTAACAAAATGGTTGTCTCAAAATTTTGACTGGATGTGTTTGGTAAATCAATGAGCTTGAGAGGAGGGCTACTTGCTCTGAATTCGCTTTTGACTTTTAAAAAGGGTACTAGAACTTTTAGTTTTCAATCGAATTAGCTCCTTTAAAAGTTTCAATGATACTGCTAGCTATTTTAGAGTGGCGCTGCCTCTGATACTGTTTATATTCTCTCTTTAAAGCCTGCATACATAATTTTGTCGTTTAACTGAAACTTCCCCTAAACGTTTTCCAAGAGTTTCACCTTAATACCCTTAAGGTCAGTAGGTACAGTAACTGTAGTGGTAGTAGGCCTATTCATAGATTTCTTATAGTGCCTTCTGGCTAGTTCAAAATACGCAAAAACTTACCCTTAAAGGTCTAACTTGATAATGTTAGCCATTCTTGACATATTGCTTTGTCACCTTTTTGAAAATCTACATGCTCATAGTTCGTTTGAATTTAGTTCAGTACCCGCCTAAATATTCCTTGAAAGCTTCATCTTAATACCCTTAGCTGCCGTAATAGCAATAGTTGTTGTAGCAGTAGTATCATTAGTAGCAGTACGCGCATAGTACCTTTGGTTTCTTCAACATCCCCTTCACCACACGCTGAAAATTTCAACTTAATGCCGTCAGCCGTTCCTAAAACATTACTGATACGTCCTCTTGACAACCTCTTTGTGCATAGTGTGTTTCGATTTAATTCAATATAGCTTCAATATTCCCAAATTTTTTCGTCTTGAGACCCTTAGCTTCAGTAGCAGCAGTAGTAGTTCGAGCAATAATAATAGCAGCAGAAGTATCAGTAGAATTACCAGTAGTAGCCTTAGTTTTAGTGACAGTATTAGTAGTGGAAATAGTAGCAGTAGTAGTAGTATGAACAGAAGCGGTAGCAATAGGATGCAAGTATTGTCTTTTTGGTTAGTTCAAAATCCCCCATAACAAGCCCTGTAAGTTTCAAATTCATATCAAACTGTTCCTAAGATATTGCTGTAAGGCTCTTTGGACAACCTGCATACAAATTGCGTATTGTGGTTCAATTCACCTTCCCCACTCAAAATCCCCTGAAAATTCCACCTTCATACCCTAAGGCATAGTTATAATAGTATTCCAAAGTTGTAGTATTAGTACTACTAGTAGTAGTGTTAATAGTAATAGCACTAGTACTAGCAGCAGCAGTAGTATTAACGCACTGCCTTTTGGTCAGTTGAACATCCCTCTCATCAAGTACTAAAATTCCAACCTAATAAAATTAGCGGTGCTACGACATTGCTGATATTTCCTTTTGATAACCTGTATATTCATATACTTCATGGAATTTTCATCTTAATGCTCTTAGCCTTACAAATAATTGTTATAGAAGTGGAAGTTGAAGAATTATTAGTAGTAGCAGTAATAGTAGTAAATGTAGCAGTAATAGTGGTAGTATTATTAGTAGTAGCGTGCACATATTGCCTTTGGGTCAATTGATCTTCCCGTTTAGGCATTCTCTGAAAGTTCCAACTTAATACCCAAATCTATTCTCGAAATATGCTCTTTTTGACAATGTACATGCACATAGTGTCTGTTGATTGAATTCAAATTTCCCCTCGATGTTGTAAATGTAGCAGTGTAGTAGTAGTAGTTTTTAATAGTAGTAGCAGCAGTAGTGGCAAATATTGCCTTTTTGGTCAATTGATCATCTCCCTTATCATTTCCTAAAAGTTCCAAATAATAATTACGTCATTCCTGAGTTCACGCCCTTTTCACAACCCGTATACGCATAACGTATTTTATCATAGGCAGCGCGATAACACTGCCTAAGAACGATGTGTGCACAATGTATTATTTTTTTTTTCTTTCTCCATACCCAGGCACTTCGTATCAAAGGAGTTGTCGTAGAAACTTTGAAAAGGGCTCATTCGATTGGAAATTGGAATGGCTAGTGCCCTTTTTAAAAGTCGAAAGTGATTGGAGGGCAACTAGCCCCCCCCCCACACGTCCATCATTCCCCAAAACACTTCCAATCAAAATTTTGAGATAGCCATTTTGTTCAGCGTAGTGAATTTCCAGATAAAAAATATGTTTTTGAGGAGGACACTCCCCCAAAACCCTCGTGGCAAGGGTCTTAAGTTATGTCCTGAGGGCATATAAGAACGATGTTGGCAGAATGTATAATTTTTTTTTCCTTTGGAGCAGGGCACTTCGTATTGAAGGAGTTGTCGTAGAAACTTCAAAAAGGGCTCATTCAATTGGAATTGGAGTGGCCTGTGCCCTTTTTAATAGTCGAAAGTGATTGTAAGGCAACTAACACCCCTTCCACGCCCACCATCGCCCAAAACACATTCAATCAAAATTTGAGATAGCCATTTTGTTCAGCATACTTGATTTCCAAATAGAAAATATGTTTTTGAGGAGGACACTCCCCCACAACCATCAGGGCAAGGGTTTTAAGTTGTGCCCTGGGGGCATATAAAGTTTTTATAGAAGGCGTTGTCGTAGGAACTTCAAAACAGGCTCATTCGATTGGAAATTCTAAGGGCTAGTACCCTTTTTAATAGTCGAAAGTGATTGGAGGGCAACTGCCCCCCCCCCCCGCCTATCATTCCCCCAAACACATCCAATCAAAATTTTGAGATAGTTATTTTGTTCAGCATAGTTGATTTCCAGATAGAAAATATGTTTTTGAGGAGAACACTCCCCCACAACCCTCGGTGCAAGGGTTTTAAGTTATGCCCTGAGAGCATATAAGGTTTTTATAGAACGAGTTGTCATAGAAACTTCAAAAAAGGCTCATTCGATTGGAAATTGAAATGGCTAGTGCCCTTTTTAATAGTCGAAAGTGACTGGAAGGCAACTAATACCCCTTCCACGCCGACATTTCCCCAAACACATCCAATAAAAATTTTGAGATACCCAGTTTGTCCCACGACGTTCAAAGTTCAGGAAGTTACACTTTTGAGCAGGACACTCGCCCCACAGTCTTCAGGGCAAGGGTTATAAGTTATGCCCTGAGGGCATATAAGGTTTTTATTGAAATCTTTGTTGTAGAAACTTGAAAAAGGGCTCATTCGATTTGAAATTCAAAGGGCTAGTACCCTTTTTAATAGTCGAAAGTGATTTGAGGGCAACTAACCCCCCTCTCACGGCCTATCTTTTTCCCGAAACACATCCAATCAAAATTTTTAGATAGCCATTGTATTCAACGTAGTGGAAATGTTTGGAAATTAGGTCTTTAAGGATGACAACTCCTCCCCTCACAGCCCTTAGGGCAAGGGTTGTAAGTTATGCCTTGGGGGCATATAAAGTTTTTATTGAAAGTGTTGTCGTAGAAACTTCAAAAGAGCTCATTCAATTGGCAATTGAAAGGGCTAGTGCTTTTTTGATAGTTGAAAGTGATTGGAAAGCGACTGACGCCCCTCTCACGCCCACTATTTTCCAAAACACATCCAATCAAAATTTTGAGATATCCATTTTGTTCAACGTAGTTGAAAGTTCTGGAAATTAGGTCTTTTAGGATGATAACCCCTCAGAGCCCTTAGTACAAGGGTTGTAAGTTATGCCCTGGGGGCATATAAGGTTTATATACAGAGTTGCTGTATAATTCATAGGCAGCGCGATCGTACTAACAAAATAAAGAACGATGTTGGCACAGTGTATTATTATTTTTTTCCATACCAGGGCACTTCGTATCGAAGGAGTTTTCGTAGAAACTTCGAAAACGGCTCATTCGTTTGGAAATTGGAGTGGCTAGTGCCCTTTTTTGTAGTCGAAAGTGATTGGAGGGCAACTAGCCCCCCCCCCCCCGCCCATCATTCCCCCAAACACATCCAATCAAAATTTTGAGATAGAAATTTTGTTCAGCGTAGTTGATTTCTAGATAGAGAATATGTTTTCGAGGAGGACACTCCCCCACAACCCTTAGTGCAAGGGTTTTAAGTTATGCCCTGGGGGGCATATAAGAACGATGTTGGCACAATGTATTATTTTATTAATTTTTTCCTTTAGAGCAGGGCACTTCGTATCGAAGAAGTTGTCGTAGAAACTTCGAAAAGGGCTCATTCAATTGGAAATTGGAGTGGTTTGTGCCCTTTTTAATAGTCGAAAGTGATTGGAAGGCGACTAACACCCCTTCCTGGCCTCCATGTCCCCGAAACAGGTCCAATCAAAATTTTGAGATGGCCATTTTGTTCAACGTAGTTGATTTCCAGATACAAATTATGTTTTTTGAGGAGGACAGTCCCCCACAGCCCTTAGGGCAAGGGTTGTAAGTTATGCCCTGGGGGTGTATATGGTTTTTTATAGAAGGCGTTGTCGTAGAAACTTCAAAAAACGCTCATTCAATTGGAAATTCAAATGGCTAGTGCCCTTTTTAATACTCGAAAGTAATAAGAGGGTAACTAACCCGCCTCTCACGGCCACCTTTTTCCCCAAATATATATAATCAAAACTTTGAGATAGCCATTTTATTCAACGTAGTTTTAAGTTCTAGAAATTAGGCCTTTGAGAATAACAACCCCCTCCCCCCCACAGCCCTCAGGGCAAGGGTTGTAAATTATGGCAAGGGGGCATATAAGGTTTTTATAGAACGCGTTGTCGTAGAAACTTCAAAAAAAATTACAAATGAATGTGCATTGTCAGTCTAATATACATATACTGATATTTTGTAATCAAAATGTTAATATTATTTGATTTATCAAAGTTATAAAAGTAAAAACACTTATATTTTTTTTAGTAAAGTGCAAATTCTGTTCTGGCCTTGGGAAGGCATAGGGGTTTTGCGCCCAACTTATGTTAATTTCTGCTCGTTTTGAATGTGACTCGGTTATTTATTGTAATTTCTGTTCGTTTTGGGTTTCATTTATTTATCGATGCTGATTTGTGGTAGTTTCACGCTTGGTATTTTTTATTTTATTTTTGCTCGTTTTTTGTTTAATGGAGTTCTTTAATTTCGTTGAAAAACTTATTTTGTGGAAAATTTTTTTTTAATTAATTTAGGCAATAACTCCCCTGAGCATTTTCTGAAAGGCTCATCTGAATGCCTTTCGTCTTTTTGGAAAATAAAGGTCAAACATGAATACCTTTCTCAACAACACATACTATATTTAAACAATGAAAGAATTGCATAACTCACTGCCCTTGCCCTGAGGGCTGTCGGGGGGGGGACATCCTCAGAGGCATAATTACTAGAAGGTCTTGTTATATGATCGTTAAACTATTTTTAACAAAATGGCTGTCTCGAAACTTCTATCGGATGCATTTGGGGAAAAGAGGACGCGGGGAGGGGGCATCTTGCCCTTCGATCGCTTTTGACTCTTAAAAATAAAAACTAGAACTTCTGATTTTCAACCTAATGAGCCCCCTTCGGAGTTTATTACGATTACCCCTTCCATAAAAAACCTTATATGTTAATGATGGGCAACTAGTGTAACTTATAGCCCTTGTCCTGAGGGCTGTGGGGAGAGGGGATTTTTCATCATCAGAGACATGATTACTGGACCTTTCAACTACGCTGGACCAAATGACTATTTCAAAATCTTGATTGGATGTGTATGGGGAAATGATGGGCGTAGGATGCTGGTTACCCTCCATTCACTTTTGACTATTAAAAAGGACACTAGAACTTTCAATTTCTCTTCGAATAAGCCCGTTTCGAAGTTTCTACGATAGCTCCAGATTACAGTCTTAGTAAAAATACATTCCTAAAATTGGAAGGAGATTAGGTCGGGCCTTTTCCAACCCTCTCTCCTTCTGTATTTTTCTTAAAGTTCACTGAAATTTAGAATACTTGGGCCCAAAAATGCCCTTCAAGGTACCCTTCTACCCACCATTGAAAGATCCGCTTGCCCTCTACCTCTATAGCTGCTGTTCTGGCTGTTCTTGAAAAGAAAATTGAATATGATTTTATAAAGCCTTAAATGAACAAATCAAATAACCGCTAAAAGTAATTGTTTAGATTAACCACTTAGTTGTGCACTTTACGCAGTGACTTTATGTATTGTTAGGAACAAAACGCTCCAACGTGCAGTAATAGTGTCCCTTAAACTAGGAAGCTGATCTTGTAATCTTTGATAATTTTAAATCTATTGGCTATCATATAACTCTTCACTCGATTCTAGCTCCTATTTTGTTGCTGCTAAGAAATATTAAAAGTCTATTCTAACTTTCAATTTTCTTTCGAAATTGTGTCCTCTCTATGTTCTAGAGCCTTTGATTTAATACGATCACCTCTAGGAAAAAAATGAATAAATATGCATCCGTGACCATTTTGCTGAAAAAAATACATATTTGTAGATAGGGGCTTGAAACCTCTGTAAAAGGGTGATATGATATACTGATTTTGATTGTGTAACTTTCACAAAGGTTCCTTTTCTGAAAATTAGGAAATTTTTCTGATGCTTTTTATTTTGATGTTTAAGTTGAAACCTAATGAATTTACATATTTTAAGACACCCGTAAAAAAAATTGAATCTTACGATTATATTATTATGATTTCCATTCTATCATTTTATTTACTATGTTTAATGTTGTTCTGTTATATCATATTTTGTTATTAACTACTGCTTTTACTATATATTTAATTGTTTTATTGTTATATCATGGTTTGATTTTTGTAGCATATTGGAGGACTAAATAGATTTTATTAAATATGTGTTTTGGAATTTTCTCTTTCCTGTTTTTGGTTATTCCCTAGACAATCATGTTTCTATGTTCTCGTCTTTCGTTTGTTTTTTAGTATAGATCCTTTAGGAATAACGTTTGCTATATTCATTTTTTTTTTTCAATAACATATTATATGTTAAAAACTAAACCAAAGAAGAAAAGAAACTAGGCCCACTTGTAAAAAAAAAAAAACTTGACACTCAAAAGTTTTATTCTTTTTACTGGCTTAAATTTTCACACAGAGGGTTTTAAACCAATTAAAAATTAAGAAAGTGAGGCTGTGTGTCTCTCCAGAAATAAAAACTAATGTGGGCACCTCAGGAAAACACTCGAAAGTTGTAAATCAACTAAACTAGAGAAAACATTTGCCATGGAATTTTCTGAAAGTAACCTCTTTTTCTTTAACTAAACTATTTTTTCAGGTATACAGTAATGGCTGGTGTACCTTCCAAGATGTTGGAACACTTACTGGAAACACGACTGGACAGTAGAAATCTGGAAACACGAGAAGAGATCATCCCTGGAAAATCCAGCATTGGCTCAACGCTAACAACTGATTACTTTTTAGATGACTACCTGTTGACCTATATACTCTTCATGCCAACACCACAATTAATCTCTGAGCTTGAAAAAAAATATCCTTTTCAACCTGTTTTTATAGATGGCTTATGTAGGTGTATATAAACAGCCACACGCTGTAGTTACATATGGTCGCTTCCCCAAAGTCGTGTCTGAAGCTGTCAAACTTCTGAGGTAATGTCAAAAACAGTTTGCTAAGCTGTTCTTAATAAAAGGATTAGCAGGGCATTACAGATCATAAAGATTAACATGTGATGGAATAATCTCGATTTCTGGCCATTATCTCAGAAGTTTCAAAATGTTAAATACAACCTTTATGAATAGGCAGTAACGCTATGAGCTTACGCGCTAAAATGTTCAATATGATTTACTGAAAACACAACAAGCAAATGCAAACACAGCTTATTTTTGTTTATGAAAGCTATCCTTTCAAATTAAGCTTCAAAATATGGAATTTGCATTCCAAGAATTCTAATTCTTTAAATTTTATCGAAGGGTATAATTTTGAATTTCCAAATTGTAGAGAAATAGTGAAAAAAAAAGTCCTATCTTAATAGTTATTTTTTAATAGTCTATCTTAATAGAAACTGATATATTAATACTGCTTTTTCAAAGACGTGATTTTTTTAAGATAATTTTATCTAGCTTTCCTTTTAAATCCCAAAGTGGATTTACACCCGTTTTGTCCAGCGCCACACAGTATACAATAAGACTTGCTTCTCACCATATGCAGTTACTTCCATCTTAACTCAAGTTAAATCTTAGAGATTTTGGAACAACCTTTTTGATTGACGATATTACTCCAATACTGTCTAGCAAAAAAAATATGATGACAGAAAATAGAAGACAGTTCTGTTTATAAATTTTAGAATCTGAAGTTTCATTGTTGTCTTTTTCTGCAAATATTTAGGGTATTTCTGCCACATATATTTTTTAAAGTACCATGGTCAATGACAATGAAATCTGATAGATTGAATTAGTTAAGTGGAAATTTACACAAACATTTATGATTAAAAAAAATTAGGAAACATCGAGAATTTAATTTTTAACGAAATGACTATCATATGCAGCTATGCAGCTTTTGGTGGTAGGAGGGTGCCTAAACAAAAAAAAGCTGGGTGAAAAATCAGTAAAAAATAAGCTTAAAAACAAATGGCACCAAAAGGCTTAGGAAGGAATAGTTTCTTTTGGAGGCATAGTTGGCTTTGAGAATGAACTGATTGCTAGTGTTAATTTTTACTGACAAAAAGCATTGTCAAATTTAACTAATTAGTTCTGATTATTTATTTTCCTCGCTCAACGTGGCAACTTTGACCAAAATAGGATATTTCCTGATTGCGATGTTTCCTGATTGCTAGTGTTGCTTTTTACTGATGAAAAACTTAAGAAGATCGTGTTTTCTAGGTAAGATGGACCAAAGTAGGGCGGGATATACTTTTATTATTTATCTGCAGTATATTAAGGATACTACCCTCGGACTATGCCCTTACGAGCAAATTCATATTTTCCAATTTATTTTCAGCAATCAAAAGAAGATGAAAAACCATTTTTGAAGACCTATTTCTTTACTCTTCAGAAAGCTGCAGTAATCCAAAATGCGATATATAACACTTTTATTTGTAAAACTTAAGACTCTGGTCTACTCCCTCAAACTAAGTATATGCTATCATTTGATTCTTAATTACTATTTGTTTCTTACTCGGTTTTCAAGTTATTGGTGGATGCATACGTAGATGCATGTTTGCGTAGATGCATAGATGCATCTACGGTTATACGTAGATGCATGTTTGTCATAAAGTTGGTTACATCCTTTTTTCTCACTCACATAAATAGTTGGGACATTGGGTTTTGAATAGCAGCACTGTTTTTATGTATGTTCAAGGAGACTACCCTCGGTACTATGCCAAATAAGTGTACTCCCTTTTTACACTCTACTTCTTGTAGTGCGCCAAAAAAAGACGAACTTTGTAACAAATCAGTGTTTTAACTCTTGGGACAGCAGCGGTAGCTAAAAATAAGTCATGTGGCCGTTTTTTTGTAAAAGTTTGGGGTCTATCCTTTTCCCTCAGACTATGTATTTGATTCAATCCGCTTCTTCTTGTCTTATTTTGTTCTCAGAATATTTGTGAGCTTATGTTTTTTCCCAAAATATTATTCTTTCACTTTCTCTTCTTCTCACTGTACGTTTCACTCTTTCTCACTCTTTCACTCTTTCTCATCTTTCTCACTTGCGTAAATAGTTCGAAAATTTAGCTTTGAATATCAACATAATTTTTCTATATATCTAAACAACCTTGCAAACATCTGGTATTTGTTAAAACAAAAACAAATCCGCTACTCTCAGTTTTTTCTCTCCCCTGTCAAAACTTTGCTATGTAACAGTGCCCCTAATTCTTGGGCATAGGAGAAGAAAAGAACGACTCTACCCTAACTTAGAAATTTTACTGCTGGAATAGCTGCTGGAAAGATTTCTGGAATGGGCCAGGGTCTCAAATTTTGAGGCTGAAGGTATTTTCAGTTGTTTTTTTTTTACTAGACGCTAGCTTTTAGTGCATCTTCTCATTCTGTATGAGGTCAATAAACCTCGATAACTTGGTCCATTCATCAGAAAAATAATTGTTTAAAAGATAATAATGTTTAAAAGATAAATAAATGTTTAAAAGATAAATAATTGAGCGAAGTCAACTAAATTTTCATTGATTTTGTAGGCAATGGTATTACAACCGATTACTGAATATTTTACTCTCATTGTTCTGCTAATTTCTTTAATATGCTATATAAAGTCTGTCCTAAAAGCCATTAATTATCATAATTATTCGTCTAAGAATCAGAAAAATTGAATCAGAAAAATTGAATCTAAGAATCAGAAAATTGGAGAGAAACCTTGTTTCTCTCCAAAAGAGACTGAAAGAGTCTTACAAATTGAAAAGGTGTCCCCACTGCATCCTGAAGAAAATATATTCGCCCCTCAAAGCTACAAAATTGTAGATATATTTTGACTATTTAAAACTTTGTTTGGGATAATTATTTAACTAATTTATATTTAGCAAATTTTGACTTCTTAACTGTGACTTGACCAGCTTTAATGCAACAAGATTTACTGTTATACTACTTTATTGTATTACTATTATAATTATTGGTCAACTCACATATTTCAGTTAAGGCTCAAGCCACAAAGGTCAAGCCTTCACCCCCCCCCCCCCGAAAAAACAAAGAACAACAAATAAAGTGCTAATAGCCTATGGGCTATTGTTGCCCCTAGGGCGTGGTATTTCGAGATAGTACTTGACTATCTCATTTTACCTCTTTACAGAAGATCCTAGCTTGGTTTTGTCAAGGCCACCTCAGTGGATTTTTATCATAATGAGAACCCAACTGACTAGCTTCAGACCTACACACCACTCACCAACTATCAGCATCAACCAGCAATTGATCCTGAGAACTAATGCTAGCAAGAAAACCTTTTTCTCTCACCCAGGATTGATTCTCAAAGTGGCTCTTTTACGCCACGGTTGGTGCTTCATATACTAAAGGGGATTTAACCCTGGAGTGGTTTAGCAGCTGTTACTGCCTTCAGTTTATCCAATGCTGTTAGGCTATTCCGCAAAATATCCTGCATCATGGTCAGACACTTGGCAGGACAGCCAGTGACTAAACAGTGGCCAAAATTAGAAATAGTACGCCACTATTTACGCCTTTTACCCTCAGGGGGGCAACGAGAAGGTTATCACCAACACCCCAAAAGCTTTGATAAAGAAACCTTCCAAAGTAATTTTTCCAACATAATAAAAAGATTTTTGCCATTAGGATTTTAATATTAATATGTTTTGGGACATTTGAAATTTTAAAGTTACTCCCCAATGCCCTCCCCTTTGGTGAAACTTTTCCTCCTTAAAAGTCATTATGTTATCTTTCCTCTTGCAGAGATGATGTTAAGGGTGGAGGAATCTTTTTGCCTAAAGAATGGTTTCTTAGATATGCGAATGCAGTATCTTACAGTCAACACCCTCTATATGCTTTGTGTAATTTTTTATTTAGGTTTAATATTTTTCTATTGAATTCCAAGTCTTCCTCTATCCGAACCTTTGCTTAACTAGACTTACTATTGAATATTTTTTTTACTTTCTATGGAATTCTTTTTTCTATTGAATTCCAAGTCTTCATCTATCTGAACCTTTCCTTAACTAGACTTATTATTGAATATTGTTTTTTTACTTTCTATTAAATTCTTTTTTCTATTAAATTCCAAGTCTTCATTTATCCGAACTTTTCCTTACGTAGACTTACTATTGAATATTTTTCTACTTTCTATTGAATTCTTTTTTCTATTGAATTCAAAGTCTTCATATATCCAAACCTTTCCTTAACTAGACTTACTGTTGAATATTTTTTCTACTCTCTATTGAATTCTCTTTTCTATTGAATTCCAAGTCTTCATCTATCCGAACCTTTCCTTAACTAGACTTACTATCGAATATTTTTTCTACTTTCTATTGAATTCTTTTTTCTATTGAATTCCAAGTCTTCATCTATCCGAACCTTTCCTTAACTAGACTTAATATTGAATATTGTTTCTACTTTCTATTGAATTTATTTTTCTATTGAATTCCAAGTCTTCATCTATCAGAACCTTTCCTTAACTAGACTTACTTATCGCATTGATTCTTCATCGCAAGATCGAGAATTCGTAATTGCAAACAAAAGCCGAGTGGTGCAATTTGTAAATCAATGGGTGGCAACCATAAGGGATCCAGTATTCGATGAAAAGTGTACCCATGAATTTTTTGAGGTAAGTTTGTTAATTTTAACATAAGTTGACGTATTTGAAAAATTATTTACCCGTGAATATTTGAGGTAAGCTGATTTTACCCTTAAAAAGGTTCTAAAAATTAACGCTTACCATTAAAAGGTTAAAAATGTGTCAAAGTTTTGAGACAAATTATTAATTCTGTATTTTTTTACTTCTTTTCACCGTTTTAAATATTTCAGTTATGTACAGTATTCAGTTATTCATGCTCTATATGAAGAATAAATAATTTCTGAGACTAGACTGGCTAAGAATGACAATATAAGAAAAAATTCGAAAAGAAAAAGACGAAGAAATTTACTGGCTGTAAATATCCTCGTTTTTTCTTATCTTGATATCAGTAGTAGGCAAATCAGCTGTCTAAATTCTATCAATTGCCACATCAACTATACTAGTGGCCTTGCAAAGAGATAAATACACTAGCTGGAATACCAAGTACTTCGTACAGTTACCAACCTCAGTAGACTTCTGATCACCTGTCAGTTAGCTGTGGTTTGTGGAAAAACATGATTCTCATGGCTGACTTTGATTTAATTAATCTCAATCAAGATATTTGAGGTGTCATTGCCTCCCAACATATTTAAAAAAAAATACTAGAAATTCACAAGAAAAGACTGCAAAAAATAGTCCTTGAAGTGTTCTAAAAATGATTTTTTTTATATATATATAGCATATTAAAATATTTTTATACTATTAAAAAATTAAACAGTCAGGAAAAAGAATTCACAGGCTATATATCTTGGCTTTGCCAATAAGTTTTCAAACAGTTCGCGGTAAGGAACTGTAAGTAAGCAGCGACCCGGTTCAATAGTAACCGAAACTCTAAAACACGGAATTTTGATACCAATAGATGCATTAAAAAATCAAATTTTAATGCTGATTTCAAATATATAAGTTTCATTAAGTTTAGTCCTACCCATCAAAATTTACGTGCCTGAGAAAATTTGCCTGATTTTCGAAAAAAGGGGGAAACACGCCCTAAATGCTATAGGACCTTAATGAAAATCACACCATCAGATTCAGCGTATCAGAGAACCCTATTGTAGAGGTTTCAAGCTCCTATCTGCAAAAATGTGGAATTTCGTATTTACTGCCAGAAGAAAGATCACGGATGCGCGTTTATTTTTTCTTTTTTATTTCTTTTTGTGTTCCCAGGGGTGATCGTATCGAACCAGTGGCCCTAGAATATCGTGGGAGGGCTCATTCGAACGGAATTTAAAAGTTTTAGTGCCATTTTTAAGTGACCAAAAAATGAAGGGCAACTAGGCCCCCTCCCACGCTCATTTTTTCCCAAAGTCACCCGATCAATATTTTGAGATAGCCGTTCTCTCAGAATGGTCGAAGATATAATAACTATGTCTTTTAGGATAACGTAATCCCCCAAAGTCCCCGGGATGAGGGCTGAACGTTTAGAACTTTACCCAACCTTTACATATAGTATTGGTTGTTAGGAAGTGTACAGACGTTTTCAGGGGGGATCTTTTCTGGTAGTGGGTGGGGGGGATGGGGGTTATGTGGGAGGATTTTTCCATGGAGGATGTTTTCATGGGGAAGGGTCATTGCTATGAAGGGGGTGCTTGGAAAACTACTTCTTTTTTCAAATTTATGAGGGGGTCGCTTTAAGTTGTGGAATTATTTACCATATATTAAGAGCCTGTTTAATTTTAACTACAAAAATGCTTTGAAATAATTCAGTAAGAGTCTACTGTTAGTGTTTCCGTTTGACATATTGCGATGTTTCTTTTTTTTTGTTCTTTTTTTTAGTTTACTTGGTGACAAGCCTAAGCTTTGTTAACGTCATACCTCAGCAATACTCTATCCTTACATGGTCATTTTTTCTACTTTTTGTGTGTATTTCCCCCTTCCTCACCCTATTCATAGATATGTTATAGTTTTGGAGTAGGTAAGATAATGTTTCTGAATACGGTTGAATACTGTATAAGAAGGTTGATAAATCAAAAATTTGTCACTAGGCTAATCAGTAATTTAATTCATTGTTTAATTAACATTTATATAAAATAAATTTTAGCTAACATTAGTATGGAATTAAGGATTTATAAACTAAATTGATTGCTTCTTTAAATTATCTAGAGTTAAGGTTCTATGAACTAAATTAGTCGCTTCTAAATGTTTCCGTTATCTCTTATTTTAACAAATCCTATTAGGCAAAGTTTCAAAGTGAAAGGCTGCCTGCTCTGCAGCGACAGTAGTTGGATGTTTAAAAAAAATAAACTAAGCATCTGTAAATTAATGTAGATTTTGTTGAGTGGAGACAAACGAGCGACTTCGCTCTGTGAATTTCGGCTGATGTATCAATGAAAGCGAAATCATCTGAATTTTCCTTAAGAATTTTTGAAAAAGAAAACAAATTGAATTCCTATCTAGAAATTATCATATTATTTTTAGGAATACCAGCTGCTTGCGAATGCAAGAACAAATACATTTTTTTAAATTTAAACAAAATTTGCCAGCTGAAGAAGAAACTTTTTAAACACTAATTTGGGAGGAACTAAATATTCATCCACATGAAGTCATTAGTTAGTCGGGCGACGTTAAATCTAGCTAGCAAAGTGAAAATTGACTCCTGTTGGAAAGTGGCTTAATGTGTTTTTTCTTTTATTACAAAATATTCTTTCAGAATCTCCTCATTTGGCTAAAAGAAGACAGTGAGGCTTTACTTGCATTAGAAGAAGAACTTGAGATGATTGAGCACATAGTTGCGTTACTAAATGACTTCCGTGCGCAACAGAGTCCGAACAAGCGGAAGTTAGGCCAGACATGGACTCTGCCCTCAAGTGGACAATCGGTAACTCTTTTTTCTAAGCATGAAGGAGAAGAAGACAGACAAAGGGCTATAAGGTCAACAGATGATAGTAAGTAATCTCTATGGCCTAATTTTTTCATTTCAATGAATTGGAATCTTTTGTTTAATTTAAACGTATTCAGTTGCTTTTTTTGCAACATTGGAGTGCTGCAACACGTTTATAACATGGAGTCATACTTCTGGAATATCTTTAAAACTTTTTACGAAAGAGAGCCATAATACCAACAGATAAGTATTCTGTACGAATTAATTTCTAATATTGGTGCAAATGAATCTTAAGTTTAATGTAGAGACTTTCAGTCAGTTTGTTGCAGCAATGGAGTGTTGCAAAATCTTTATAATATGTAGACATACTTCTGCAATACCTTTACAACCTTTTACGAAAGAGAGCCATAATTCCAACAGATTCTATATCAGTTAATTTCTAATGTTGTTGCAAATGAATTTCAAGTTTAATGTAGATGCTTTCAGTCAGTTTGTTGCAGCAATGGAGTGCTGCAACATCATTATAATATGTAAACATACTTCTGCAATATCTTTACAACCTTTCACGAAAGAGAGCCATAGTGCCAACAGATTCTATATCAATTAATTTCTAATGTTGTTGCAAATGAATTTCAAGTTTAATGTAGATGCTTTCAGTCAGTTTGTTGCAGCAATGGAGTGCTACAACATCATTGTAATATGTAAACATACTTCTGCAATATCTTTACAACCTTTTACGAAAGAGAGCCATAATGCCAACAGATTCTATATCAATTAATTTCTAATGTTGTTGCAAATGAATTTCAAGTTTAATGTAGATGCTTTCAGTCAGTTTGTTGCAGCAATGGAGTGCTGCAACATCATTATAATATGTAAACATACTTCTGCAATATCTTTACAACCTTTTACGAAAGAGAGCCATAGTGCCAACAGATTCTATATCCATTATTTCTAATGTTGTTGCAACTGAATTTCAAGTTTAATGTAGATGCTTCCAGTCAGTTTGTTGCAGCAATGGAGTGCTGCAACATCATTAAAATATGTAAACGTACTTCTGCAATACCTTTACAACCTTTTACGAAAGAGAGCCATAATGCCAATAGATTCTATATCAATTAATTTGTAATGTTGTTGCAAATGAATTTCAAGTTTAATGTAGATGCTTTCAGTAAGTTTGTTGCAGCAATGGAGTGCTGCAACATCATTATAATATGTAAACATACTTCTGCAATATCTTTACAACCTTTTACGAAAGAGAGCCATAGTGCCAACAGATTCTATATCAACTAATTTCTAATGTTGGTGCAAATGAATTTCAAGTTTAATGTAAAGGCTTTCAGTCAGTTTGTTGCAGCAATGGAGTGCTGCAAAATCATTATAATATGTAGACATACTTCTGTAATATCTTTACAACCTTTCACGAAAGAGAGCCATAATGCCAACAGATTCTATATTTATTAATTTCTAATGTTGGTGCACCTGAATTTCAAGTTTAATGTAGATGCTTTCAGTCAGTTTGTTGCAGCAATGGAGTGCTACAACATCATTATAATATGTAGACATACTTCTGCAGTATCTTTACAACCTTTTACGAAAGAGAGCCATAATGCCAACAGATTCTATATCAATTAATTTCTAATGTTGGTGCAAATGAACTTCAAGTTTAATGTAGATGCTTTCAGTCAGTTTGTTGCAGCAATGGAGTGCTGCAACATCATTATAATATGTAGACATACTTCTGCAATATCTTTACAACCTTTTACGAAAGAGAGCCATAATGCCAACATATTCTATATCAATTAATTTCTAATGTTGGTGCAAATGAATTTCAAGTTTAATGTAGAGGCTTTCAGTTAGGTTGTTGCAGCAATGGAGTGCTGCAACATCTTTGTAATATGTAGACATACTTCTGCAATATCTTTACAACCTTTTACGAAAGAGAGCCATAATGCCAACAGATTCTATATCAGTTAATTTCTAATGTTGGTGCAAATGAATTTCAAGTTTAATGAACCTTTTACGAAAGAGAGCCATAATGCCAACAAATTCTATATCAATTAATTTCTAATGTTGGTGCAAATGAATTTCAAGTTGAATGTAGATGCTTTCAGTCAGGTTGTTGCAGCAATGGGGTGCTGCAACACGTTTATAATATGTAGACATTCTTCTGCAATATCTTTACAACCTTTTACGAAAGAGAGCCATAGTGCCAATAGATTCTATATCAATTAATTTCTAATGTTGGTGCAAATGAATTTCATGTTTAATATAGAAGCCTTCAGTCAGTTTGTTGCAGCAATGGAGTTCTGCAACATCATTATAATATGTAGACATACTTCTGCAATATCTTTACAACCTTTTACGAAAGAGAGCCATAATACCAACAGATTCTATATCAGTTAATTTCTAATGTTGGTGCAAATGAATTTCAAGTTTAATGTAGAGGCTTTCAGTCAGGTTGTTGCAGCAATGGTGTGCTGCAACCTCTTTATAATATGTAGACATACTTCTGCAATATCTTTACAACCATTTGCGAAAGAGAGCCACAATGCCAACAGATTCTATATCAATTAATTTCTAATGTTGGTGCAAATGAATTTCAAGTTTAATGTAGAGGCTTTCAGTCAGTTTGTTGCAGCAATGGAGTGCTGCAATATCTTTATAATATGTAGACATACTTCTGCAATATCTTTACAACCTTTTACGAAAGAGAGCCATAATCCCAACAGATTCTATATCAATTAATTTCTAATGTTGGTGCAAATGAACTTCAAGTTTAATGTAGAGGCTTTCAGTCAGGTTGTTGCAGCAATGGGGTGCTGCAACACGTTTATAATATGGAGACATACTTCTGCAATATCTTTAAAACCTTTTACGAAAGAGAGCCATAATCCCAACAGATTCTATATCAATTAATTTCTAATGTTGGTGCAAATGAATTTAAAGTTTAATGTAGAGGCTTTCAGTGAGGTTGTTGCAGCAATGGAGAGCTGCAACATCTTTGTAATATGTAGACATACTTCTGCAATATCTTTACAACCTTTTACGAAAGAGAGCCATAATGCCAACAGATTCTATATCAGTTAATTTCTAATTTTGGTGCAAATGAATTTCAAGTTTAATGAACCTTTTACGAAAGAGAGCCATAATGCCAACAAATTCTATATCAATTAATTTCTAATGTTGGTGCAAATGAATTTCAAGTTGAATGTAAATGCTTTCAGTCAGGTTGTTGCAGCAATGGGTGCTGCAACACGTTTATAATATGTAGACATTCTTCTGCAATATCTTTACAACCTTTTACGAAAGAGAGCCATAGTGCCAACAGATCCTATATCAATTAATTTCTAATGTTGGTGCAAATGAATTTCATGTTTAATATAGAAGCCTTCAGTCAGTTTGTTGCAGCAATGGAGTTCTGCAACATCATTATAATATGTAGACATACTTCTGCAATATCTTTACAACCTTTTACGAAAGAGAGCCATAATACCAACAGATTCTATATCAATTAATTTCTAATGTTGGTGCAAATGAATTTCAAGTTTAATGTAGAGGCTTTCAGTCAGTTTGTTGCAGCAATGGTGTGCTGCAACCTCTTTATAATATGTAGACATACTTCTGCAATATCTTTACAACCATTTACGAAAGAGAGCCACAATGCCAACAAATTCTATATCAATTAATTTCTAATGTTGGTGCAAATGAATTTCAAGTTTAATGTAGAGGCTTTCAGTCAGTTTGTTGCAGCAATGGAGTGCTGCAAAATCTTTATAATATGTAGACATACTTCTGCAATATCTTTACAACCTTTTACGAAAGAGAGTCATAATCCCAACAGATTCTATATCAATTAATTTCTAATGTTGGTGCAAATGAACTTCAAGTTTAATGGAGAGGCTTTCAGTCAGGTTGTTGCAGCAATGGGGTGCTGCAACACGTTTATAATATGGAGACATACTTCTGAAATATCTTTAAAACCTTTTACGAAAGAGAGCCATAATCCCAACAGATTCTATATCAATTAATTTCTAATGTTGGTGCAAACGAATTTTAAGTTTAATGTAGAGGCTTTCAGTCAGTTTGTTGCAGCAATAGAGTGCTGCAACATCATTGTAATATGTAGACATACTTCTGCAATATCTTTACAACCTTTTACAAAAGAGAGCCATAATGCCAACAGATTTTATATCAATTAATTTCTAATGTTGTTGCAAATGAACTTCAAGTTTAATGGAGAGGCTTTCAGTCAGGTTGTTGCAGCAATGGGGTGCTGCAACACGTTTATAATATGGAAACATACTTCTGCAATATCTTTAAAACCTTTTACGAAAGAGAGCCATAATGCCAACAGATAATTATTCTATATGAATTTATTTCTGATATTGGAACGAACGAATCTCAAATCTAATTTAGAGGCTTTCAGTCAGGTTGTTGCAGCAATGGGGTGCTGCAACACGTTTATAATATGGAGACATACTTCTGCAATATCTTTAAAACCTTTTACGAAAGAGAGCCATAATGCCAACAGATAAGTATCCTATATTAATTTATTTCTGATATTGGAACGAACGGATCTCAAGTCTAATGTAGAGGCTTTCAGTTAGTTTGTTGCAGCAATGGGGTGCTGCAACACGTTTATAATATGGAGACATACTTCTGCAATATCTTTAAAACCTTTTACGAAAGAGAGCCATAATGCCAACAGATAAGTATCCTATATTAATTTATTTCTGATATTGGAACGAACGAATCTCAAATTTAATTTAGAGGGTTTCAGTCAGTTTGTTGCAGCAATGACGTATTGTAAAACATTTTCAGCAATGGTAAAGTATAAGGTCCATTTAGGACATTGTTGCAAGGTCCTAAATGGACCTTGCAACCTAAAGGTCCAAAAGATACTAAATGGACCTAAAATTATAAGGTCCGTTTAGGACCATTTAGGACCTGTGCAGCTTGACGATGTATTTTTCAAAATAATCTTAGCCCAGTATGTGCTAAATCTATTCATTTTTTCTGTGGATTACTTGGTTTATCTTGTAGAAGTATTATATTACACCTTCAGTAATTGTTTAATAGTATTCTTAAAAATTGCACACAAAATACATCTGGACACTTTTCGCTCCAGGAAAAAAAAGAAGCGTCTTTACCATTTTGCAAAATAAATGGAACAATCTGGAAAGAAAATAAGATTTAGTTACCATTTTTACCTCTCTTTAGCCCATTGCACCTATTTTTAAGCAGTTCGTCGTAACGAACTGTATCAAACAGTTGGTAGCGAACTGTAAGTAAGGGGCGAATTGGCTTAATAGTAACTGAAACTCTAAAAAATGGATTTTGATGTCAATAGATACACAAAAAAAATAAATTTATTTCGCTGATTCCAAATATATAAGGTTAATCACGTTTAGTGTTACCCATCAAAAGTTACGAACCTGAGAAAATTTGCCTGATTTACAAAAGAAGGGGGAAGCAACCCCTAAAAGTCAAGGAATCTAAATGAAAATTCCATCATCAGATTTAATGTATCAGATAATCTTACTGTAGAAGTTTCAAGCTCCTACTTACAAAAATGTGGAATTTTTCATTTTTTTCGTTTTTTGCCATAAGAAAGTCCATGGGTGCGTGTTTATTTGTTGTTGTTTTTTTCAGGGGTGATCGTGTCGAAATAATAGTCCCAGAATATCACGAGAGGGGGGATTTGAACGGAAATTAAAAGTCGTAGTGCCCTTTTTAAGTGACCAGAAAGATTGGAGGGCAACTAGCCCCCCTCCCACGCCCTTTTTTCCCCAAAGCTGTCTGATTAAAATTTTGATATACTCATTTTACTCAGCATAGTTAACAGATCCAACAACTATCTTCTTAACGTTAACATGACCCCCTACAGTCCATGGGGGAGACCTTTAAGTTATAAAATTTGCCTATTGTTTACGTATAGTACTTGCTATTGGAAAGTTCACTTCAAAAGGTTAGGTTAAAAAAAAGAAACGACTTTGCGGAAGTCTCTGCCGAAATATCTGTTGTTATCTTTTCACTTTGTCTTTTCATGTGTATCGTTAAGAGGAGTGATATTCGTCATCGAGATATTCTGACAAGAAATGATGTATATGCTTCTTTACTATACTACTCATGCCGAAGATTTTAGCCCTGGGAATTGTTCATTCCTCTTTCTATGTCGGTCATATCAAGCCAATTCCTAAGAAGTAAAAAGAATCTTTTCAGTCCATTTCCTTCAAGTCTATTACAACTGCAACTAATGTGTGCAGGCTGTTTCAAATAGCTGTTATAGATGACTTTGAGGTTAAGTGCTTTACTCCACTTCATAAAATTGGCTTCTAGAGTTGATTCAGGTGTCTGATGATCGGTCTGATGTCATCAATTTGCCGATACCTTGAGAAAGAAGAATGCCCGCCCAATAAGGAGCCGATCAGGGCACAATTAATTCTTCTATTCTATTTACAACTACGTTGTTGAACCCCGAATTTGCGCATCTTTTGCATTTCAAATGTCATGAATGTCTCTCATGTTTCATAAGCCAATAAAATTCATGAACTGAGTGAAAACATTGAACAACTTTCTGAAAATTTTCAAAAGTCTGCAAGATGTATACTATACGTTTTTCTCCAGATTTAACACCAAGAAGTTTGAGTCCCTCGTTTTCAAATTTTTGGTTTTCCCCTGTTTCATGGAGGACTTGATGTCAGCCGGGCCTTTGCCTATCTTATTCATGAGAAATGCTGATAAATTGGATGTAAATTGCTGGATCATTGAAGTTTCCAAGGACATTTTCTCTCACCTTCAAATCTGCCTGGCATTTCTCTTCCAAAATCCAAGGACCCAATACCCTGAGAAATAAGAATGCTTGTCCAAGAAGGAGCTGATCAGGGCACAGTCACTTCTTCTGTTCTATTACAACTATGTTGTTGAACCCCGAATTTATGAATCTTTTTGGATATCAAATGTCATTAATGCCTCACACGTTTCATATGCTAATAATATCCTTGAAATCAGTCAAAACACTGGACCACCTTCTGAAAATTTTCAAAAGTCTGCAAGATGTATACTATAAGTTTGGTTCCAGATTTAACGCAAGGAAGTTTGAGTCACTGGTTTTCAACTGGAGTGAAAGTAGCTCCCTCCCATCAGAGGAGCCATGGTTCCTCTTTAGCTCCGTCAATAGGAGGCTTTATAACATCTGGGTCTTCCAAGCGGTTCAGCTTCTTCTCACACCCATCAACTCTTGATAAGCCACATCTCTCATAAAATTGCTGCTGCATATGCATCCATAGTTAAATAATTTCTGAGACCATGCTGGCTAATCATGACAAAACAAAAAATCGCAAAGAAGAGAGAAACAAGGATTGCAAAAGTGAGTGAAAAACAGAAGAGAAATTATGCAAATATTCCGGTCGAGGCCTCCACTCAACCGTCCTTAGTGCAGAATAATAAAAAAATACAGATAAAAGTCCAATGGACGATATAAAGACCAAACATCAAACAAAACCGATGCTAAAATAGGACCCTTTCCAAGCAACGATGAAATGGTAACCAGCCTATTCTAAAAAAAAATCTGTATTTTATTATTATTATTGTTATTCTGTAATGAGGACGGTTGAGGGTAGAAACGACCAAAATATTTGCATAATTTTTCTTCTGTTTTTCACTGGCTGTTATTGTCCTTGTATCGATCTTCTTTATATTTTTTTTCGTTTTGGATCCATACTTACCGTAATGTTGTGCTTCAACATGCATCCTTTAGCATCCCCTTTCAGGTCATTCATTGTCCCAACATTCGGCATGTTTTGTATGATTTGGGAAGATTTATGATTTTTGAGGACTAAGGCAATTAAAGGAAAAACTCACTCAAGTCTCTTCAGGCTATTCAAAAATAGATTAAATTATAACAGATTAAAGAATAAATTCTAGAATAGGTGATATTTCTGTGAGTAGCTGATTCTAGAGAAGCTGTAGTCATTAAGTAGATAATATACCAAAAAAACAGTTCTACCACTGGCTAGATTACCTTACCTTAGACCTTAGATCCTCCTGTGCGACCAGAGGCACCCAGAGCATCCACGAAGAGCCGCCAGTCATCCCGTATGTGCACCGCCGCCAAAAAATCTTCCCATTGGAGTCATATTGCCGTGAGAATAATGGACAGGTCCCGTCTATATCTGCGACGCAAGGTGTTTTTTTTTCGACCTCTCCTGTGGTTTTTTTGAGGTTTCTATTCCAAAATCTGTCGTGGGAGCCTATTTTCCTTCATACGGATCACGTGCCCAAGGTATTGCCACCTTGATTGCTAAATGATGTCCGTTACCAAGGGCTGGCCTGAGATAGATCGGACTTTCTGGTTTGTGACGTGATCTCTCTAGTCGATATTCAGAATCTTCCGAAGGCAATTGTTTTCAAAGGCAAGATTCCGTCTCTCTCGTTTTTGATTTAAATTCCAGCACTCATTGCTGTAGAGGAGTCCAGAAAGGACATTGTTATTAAATAGCCTCATTTTTAGTTTCGTAGAATACTTTTTCGATCGCCATACTGGTTCTAGTGGGTTTAAAGCTCCACTGGCTTGCCCTATCCTCAACTGCACTTACCGCTCGCTTGACCCTGAATTTTCCAATATGTTGCCGCGATACCTGAACTCTACGACCTGCTCGACGTTTGAATCTCCACACTTTATGTTGATGGGGGAATTAGTTGTTGCCATTCTCTTTGTGTTCTTTGTGTTGATCTTGAAGCCAAGTCAGCCAGCATTTTCACGGATATTATTGAGGAGATCCTGGAGTTTGGTTAAGGATCTCCTTGACAAAACTCCTTTTGACTGGCTATATTATGTAAACATAAATTACCGTTTTATGTTTATTTAAGTGCACTTTTTTTCACTTCTTACGAAGACCGTTTATTCTTACGACTTTTTCTTTTGTGTTCTTTTTTTTTCTGTTTACGCAGTTATTATTGCATAACGAGCTTTTGATTTAAAATAATAATACAGAAGAAAAAAAATGACAGTAAGAGAGATTTAGCGAAAAACCAAGCTAAATAAAGTAAAAAAAATGGTCCTTTAACGTTTCTCGACCCTCCTCCCCCCCCCCCATTATGGTGATTAGCATTTATGTCTCTCTAATGAAAAGAATGCCAAAAAGCTAAATGAGGTCAGTTCTCAAGGGTACGAAAAGCAGGGATGTAGATACGATTCCATTCTGGAGGTTTTTCAAGTCCTGTTGTTTGACGGGAAGGTTTTTTTTCCACGGATCATGCCATTTTCATCTGTTTTATCTTTCAAATTGTTTAACTAATTTATTTAATTTTGTTGCAAGAAGTTTAAGAAGGATTGATCATTTTTAAACCTCTTCAATAGATTCAAATTTAAAAATTGTTCAACTTAAAAAGAGCTGAAAAAGATTTAAAAAATTTCAATGAGAAAAGCTTAAATGAATTTTCTCCATGAAAACTAATTCATTACCTTCACGAATAATAAAGAAAATTCATTAAATATCCTAGCAACCAGTAATCCCAATACAAGCTTAATAGCCGCTACGTGTAAATAAGGTCAATACTCCAGAATGGTCTTTCGCCAATCTTTTCTTTGACTGGAGTCAGAGAAAAGTAACTGCTGTTGGTATGATTGGACCTTTATAGTCCACTGACAGAACTGCTCTCAAAAAATGTCTTTCACTGTGGGTGAGCCCCAGTATGGTCAATCCCCTTTAGAAAACTCCTATTACTCTTGTCAAGGTAGCAGGCCTTTTGTGTTTTCATGTTTTGTATGGGCTGTTCAGGATTGTTTTACTTTATGTCAGTGAATCTACCATTGAAACAATGAGCTAAATTGTAATACAAGAGGACTTACTTTCCTAGGTTAGTGTCAGAATCACCTTTGGAGTATGCCACTGGTATTGGGTATGCGTCCATGAAAGCCGATCTCTTGTAGAAAATTGATATTATTTTTGTCAAGTTCTTAGGCCTATTTGTATTTTTACATGTGCTGAACTTGATTATTCTATTTATGTCAATGGACCTGTCAGTTAGACTTCAAGCTGGGTTAAGAAGAATTGTTCAGGATGACTTACCATCCTAGCTCATTGGCAGAGCTAACTTCCTAGCATTCCTTTGGCAGACCCCCAAGAGTACCGATAATTTATTGCAAATTCCTAGTATTTATTGTCAAGGTCCCAAGCCTAATTGTAGATTACATGGGCTGTACTTATGTTTTTTTTATGTTTATTTTTCTAGTTTTACTATTGTGTATATTTTACCAATTATTACAATGCTTTCCAGTTATATTTCGCGTATACTGCTCTGACCATACTTACTGTACGCTTCGACTGCCTATCTCAACGTCTGCAGAAGCAATTAAAAATTCAGCCTCCGATAAGCTTGGAATAAAGCATAGTGATTTAGTGTTGGGTGAAGTTAGGTCAACTGGTAAGTGAGAAAAAAATTATTTGTATACCTTTTTTTCAAGTTTTTAGTCATTTCTCTGACAATTTATATGAAAGAAGGTTAAAACTACATGCTTTGACTAATTACTTGATTTAATTAATTAATTACTTTTGTACGTAATTAAATAAATTTCTAAATGAATAAAATTTTTACCTTGAATATACAAACGATATAAAAGTTTCGAGCTGTTCTATAGGAATGGCCTTATATTTCTTTACTTTCTCACTGATAGTCTCTATTGGACAGCAGATCATCAGTAATAGATTGAAATTTTAAGAACGGAATATCTAAAATTAAATTCAAAATTGGCCTCTTATTTAGTGGGCAATGACTGCTTTTTTCCCTTGCATTATTGATTTTTTGTTTCCAGGACTTTGTTTATTTTATTTTTGTTCTTCCTTTCAATGTTTGTTCTATTTACAGTTTATTAATATGAATAGCCCTGGATTTTTTTTTCTGTTGTCATCAAAGTTGTCTGTTATTTTCTTTTCGTTCTTCCTTTTAATGTTTGTTCTACTTACAGTTTGTTAATTTGGATAGCCTTTGATTTTTTTTTCTGTTGTCTTCAAAGTTGTCTGCTATTTTCTTTTCGTTCTTCCTTTTAATGTTTGTTCTACTTACAGTTTGTTAATTTGGATAGCCTTTGATTTTTTTTTCTGTTGTCTTCAAAGTTGTCTGTTATTTTCTTTTTGTTCTTCCTTTTAATTTTTGTTCTACTTACAGTTTGTTAATTTGGATAGCCTTTGATTTTTTTTGCTGTCTTAAAAGCTGCAAAAAGGTTTGAGGGCATTCAGCTTAAAGATGTATTCCTGTTTTTCTATTCTGCTGTGTCGTTGCAGTAAATATGTAAAAGTATAAATACAAAGGCAAAGGGTATTTTATCTCACACTTGAGAAAAGTTAGGATGAATAGAAAGATAAGTCTAAAAGTATATGAAGCCCAATAACAGTAGTCAATAGCACGGTAATAATACGATAATAATAGTTAAACTGACCCTACAACAAATAATAACCTGTGAGGAGGAAATGGTTCCATCGCGCCTTCTAGGGCTATAGTTAAGGAAAGGATAAGATAGTTAGTCCACATTTTACCGGTGAAGACTGATAGGATTGCCGAAGGGTTTAGACGGACATCCTACTGGGGTCAAACGAGAAACAGTTTATCACTAAGTTGGGTGGGGAGAGCTCATAAATAAGGATTTAAAGGATATCAGGAGTTCAGGGAGGGGGTGAAGCTTTGAATAAATTGGGATGAAGGAATGGCATGCTTAACTGTGTTAACCTCTGACGACTTGGTACTGCATTGAGTTATCAGTGGTAGTGGTAGCAGTATTCTAGTGGTTTTCTTGGATTTAAATATAGTTAATTTTTTTAATTCTTCTTTTTTTCATCCATGAACAATTATCAATTCCTTCGTAACTTATTATACTTTTGGAAATGATTGTGATGCATCCTCTGCATTTTTAAAGAGCCGAAACGATTTCTAGAGATTATTCTAATATATTAGGTTGAAATTATTTATTGATAAAAAAGTAAGAGACAAAAAAAGACTCACATCTTAAAAATTAAGATTGCAAAATGTGCCATTCCCCCAAAAAATACTTCAAGGAGATAAATAAAATTTTCAAGGTAATAAAATAAAATGCTTCAAGGAAGGTAAGAATCTATTTTCTCAAACAAAAAATAACTAAGTATAATACAGAGTAATAAAGGAATGTCCTGAGACATGATACCTATGACGGTGAAAATGGAATCTAATTATTTTAATTGATTAAGTGGAAACTTACACAACAATATATATATATATATATATATATATATATATATATATATATATATATATATATATTATATATATATATATATATATATATATATATATATATATATATATATATATATATATATATATATATATATATATATATATATATATATATATATATATATATATATATATATATATATATATATTTATTAAAATAAGGAAAAATTGGAGAGTACAATTTTCAATGAAAACGACCTTTATATGTAGTTACACATTTTGGTGAGGAACGGGCACCAAATGAAAAAATTGAAAAGAAACGTGGGTAAAAAGTAAGCGAAAACCAAGCTAAAAACTCATGGCGCCAATCAGCTTAAGAAGCTGTAACTGTCTCTGGGAATCAACAAGTTGTCCTCCAGGTTTTTCACGGCTTTTTCAGGTTTTTTATTAAAAAACCTGTCCAACAGGCTTTTTACGGATGAAAAGCGTTGTCAAATTTAGCTAATTAGTTTCGTTTGTTTATTTTCACGACTCAACGTGGCAACACTGACAATAATGTGATGCTGATTTAAAAATTTCATAATTTCGAAACAAACAAAACAAGAATTCTATAAAATCATTAAGTATGAGTTGACCTAAGATGGGCCCAGGCAGGAAAAAATGTTTTTACTTTGATGTCCTTGGTATTTGTTCAAAGTCTTTTTCGCCAATAAAGTGGAATCTTCATCAATTGCACTTAAGGAATTCTATTTGCTTGATAACTTGATTTTCTTTTCCATTTTGAATAATCAGAGTAATCTGAACTTCGGTCTTTGAATTCTTCGTTAGCCCAAATGAGATTATTCCGCTGTAGCTATTTTGCTGCATCATTATGCTTGTCTAAATGTTCCCCAAAACTTTCCTTACTTTTAAGTGTATAAGAACTGACAGGAAATCGTTGTCAGGGGTAACACCAATTTTTCTCTCTTTTCTTATAATTCATCCTTTTTTTGCAGGAGAGAAAATTATTATTCCCAACTCCGATATTGCTATCCCTACTGGCTTAAGCATAAATGGACGACTTTTCATATCCCCGAGAGAACATATTGATGCAATGGTTTGTAATTCTTTATGTTTTTTAAATTAATTATATTTTTATTTATATTCTATTTTATATATGCTACTTTATGCTTAAAATATTGATGCAATGGTTTGTAATTCTCTATATTTTTACATTACATTTTTATTTTATATATTTTATTTTTTATATTTCTATTCTATATTTGATTCTTTAAGTTTAACATATTGATACAACTGTTTGTAATTCTTTATATTTTTCATATTAATTTTTTATCTTAAATGTTTTTTTCTTCATTTTTTACACTTTTTATTTATATTTAATTCTTAATTTTTAATATATTGATGCAATGGTTTGTAAATCTCTATATTTTTTATATTACATTATTTATTTATTTATTTATTTATAATTAATGCACTGATGCAATGGTTTGTAATTCTTTATATATTTTTTTTTGCTGCTTAATGGCTTCCGGGACTTTTATTTTTACCACCGCCCATCTGAGCCTATAAAATTGTCCCTCCCTGGAACGGTATTAGTATTGAGGAGAAGAAGCTAAGCCAGTAGTTCCAGTTTATATAATGCAGAAGGTGGACAAAGTTTTTTCTTTTTTTTTTCCTTTTTTTTAATGAAAGGGGTTTTGGTTTTCTTATATTTTCTAGTGAAGAGGCAGAAAAAGATATTTTCAAGTATAGGAGAACAATTGCCCCTTCCCACGTTCCCTTTAATTAGTCTCCCTAACCTACACTCACATTCAAAAATGCTAAATTTTCATAAATGGTCATTATTGTCATAGATGTCACGATTGTCATAAATTACTCAATGGTCTTCCGGCTATTTTATTTTTTACCATCATCCATCTAAGCCCATCAAAATACCCCTCGCTCTGTGGCATTAACAGTGAAGGGGAAAACTTATACCAGCAGCACCAATTCTCCAAAATGAAGGTAGAAATAGAACTATTTTTTCTAAATATAGGTGGGGGGAGAGATTCTGTGTTTGTTTTTCAATGACGGTACAAAAATAGCATTTTTTTTCAAAAATGCTACGATTAAAAGTACGATTAAAATCTGATAGTGCTTGTAACGCCAGAGACGGTGAATTTGAGTGACGTTGAACTTCAGAGTTAAGAGTGGAGCTTTGAATAAAACGGGGTAGAGAAGGGTTGTACGTAGCAATGTTGGCCTCAGATGGCTATTGTGTTGTATTGAGTTGCTAGAAGTAGTGGTAGCTATTGGAGCCACAAAATTGACAAATCTTTATAGCCTACCACATAATTTATTCTGAAACTTGTCCTTAAAAGTCTATTCGTAAACATTTTGTAGTCTACCAGGATTTTTTTTATTATTGTAGATTTGGTAAGAAAATCTTTTTCTCTTTTGTTCCCACATCATTTTGTGCTAAATAAATAAATAAAGCTGCTACAAATAGGAACGGCAAGGCTGAATGTCAATTTAATGCAAAATTAAAATTACTCATCACATCTAAAATGTAAGGAGTTATATGCCCCTGTGTTTGCTTCCTTGACTAGGTCCATGAGTCTAGCAAAGACGTGGTTTGATGTAAAGTTGAATGCTAGAATATTTTACTCGTTAAAATGGCCTTAAAATCTTAAAATCTTAAAAGCATCTTAAAATCAAGTAGATTAGACAACAAATTTTCTATTTTAACCACATTTTCAAAATCCCAAGTCCCCGAAAATGAAACTGTGTAACACTTTAAATGCCATATAAAAACTTTTTTATCTTGCAATATATTTAGATTTTTTTTCTATTGTCGGATACTTCATCTCCACTGATTGTCTTTTTTTCTTAGTTATCAGTTTTAATTTCCATTAAAGATAAATCCTCGTGAAAGTGAAAAAATGGAATTTGAACCATTGCTCTTATGTCCAACCTTAATGTCATAATTGCTTATTATGGAAAATGGAATTCCCTGGCAGAAAAGACAAAGCATATAAACCCTCATTATCTGAGGATTATTTTTTCGTGCTTGTCTTTAGGCTGAGCATTATTCCCAAAGGAAATTAAATCTCTTCAAAAGTAGAATTTTAGAAAGTTTAATTTAAGACAAAACTGCAATTTCTCCCCAAATTTGTTTCTCAATTTTACTTTGTTTTACCCAGAAATCAACGTTTCTTGGATCCAACACTTAATTATTAATAAGCTTTAATTAAGGATTTTAAATAGGATTTGCGTTTCCCTTTAAAAAAAAATCTCCAAATTAAACACGAGTGTACTTCCTCAGCTATAGTTCAATTTAAAACATTCTTAACAAGCTTCTGCTTCTTCTTGAGAGTAACCTTCGATTTCAATTCCAAGTTAGGATTTGTAAAAAAAAAAGTCTATCAATTGATTTAATTGTATCTCCACATAAATTGAGCTTATACAAGTTGGACAAAGACCAAATACCTAGAAAAGTTCTAGTAAAGAGCCAAAGAGGATGTAAGACATCCTTTGCTGAGCTAATTAATTTATACTTGAATCCATACAAGTGAACTTAAACATGCTGGACAAAAACTGCCTACATGGAGTAGTTCTACTAAATAGCCTGCAAGGTCGTATGGTAATTTGGCGAGGCGCCCCAGACTAGTTTAGACAGGTCTGCTGTTTGATATACCTCTGTAGCTACAAAAATAGATCAGACAAGTTAGACAAAGACCGTATACCTAAAAAGGTTATACCATATAGTCTTAAAGTTGTAAGGCTAGGTGACAAGACACCCAGGGTTAGTCTGGGACGAGGGTATAAGAACGACTTTACCTTTTATCTAATCGTTTGAAGAAAAAGCTCCAAGAAATTCTGGAAAGCTTAGGATTTCAAGGGGGCCAACCCCGAGGCTCCAACCATGCGTGTTTCCCGGTATAATATGCATACCGAGACGATAAGAGCAAAAATATCCCAATTTACATTGATCATTTCTGCTGAACATAAATAGTTTCTGAGATTACGTTACTTTTTCATGTAATGCTAATTTTTTGTTGAAATATTAACTTAAAAACGAAATAAATTAAAATAGACAATTAAAAACAGTTAATTTTTAATCATGACAATTTTTTGACGATTTGTTTTTCGCTCGGATTTATTCACGGTGTCATATCTTCTTTAGGTATTATAAACCTTTGTGCGATACTGTTTTTACAAAAGAAAAACAAGTAAAACTTATTAACCAGGGAAGTAAAAAAAAAATGTTGAAAAAGGTGAAAAAAAAAACTAAAAGAGAAAATATAAAACAGTTGCACTCTTATTCAAGACACTTTATTCCTTTTTTCTTTTTTTGTTCAAAATTTTTCACAGTGTCTTATTTTCTTTAGGTATAATAAATCCTTTTCCAAAATATGTTATTGGAATTGACACGATTGTGTTAGATCGAGTCTGTTTAGCAAAAAAAAATTTAACTGTCTCAACCAAAGAACTCAGACCAAATTCATCCTCTCCAAAAAAAATGATCTGACGAAGTCCGTTGATTTTTGAATTAAAATCAACATGATGGAAGTAATGAAAAACATGAGAGCCATGGCTAATTAGAATAAAGCCAAGACAGCATCCAACAAAATTGCGTAGTCCACACAAGATTGATGGATAATATAGATATTTATTTTGAAACTTCATTTAACTAAGTTCATACGCTTAATGTTTCGTAGAATCATAGGCAGCGCGCTAGTACTGCCTAAGTAAAGAGCGATGTGGGCACAATGTGTTTTTTCTCCACCCGGGCTCTTCGTATCGAAGGAGTTGTCGTAGAAACTTCGAAAAGGGCTCATTCAATTGGAAATGGGAGTGGCTAGTGCCCTTTTTAATAGTCGAAAGTGATTGGAGGGCAACTAGCCCCCCCCCACGCCCATCATTCCCCCAAACACATCCAATCAAAATTTTGAGATAGCCATTTTGTTCAGCGTAGTTAATTTCCAGATAGAAAATATGTTTTCGAGGAGGACACTCTCCCACAACCCTCAGGGCAAGGGTTTTAAGTTATGGCCTGGGGTCATATAAGGTTTTTATAGAAGGCATTGTTGAAGAAACTTCAAAACAGGCTCATTCGATTGGAAATTCAAAGGGCTAGTACCATTTTTAATAGTCGAAAGCGATTGGAGGGCAATTAGCCCCCCACGCCCATCATTCCCCCAAACACATCCAATCAAAATTTTGAGAGAGCCATTTTGTTTAGCGTAGTTGATTTCCAGATAGAAAATATGTTTTCGAGGAGGACACTCTCCCACAACCCTCAGGGCAAGGGTTTTAAGTTATGGCCTGGGGTCATATAAGGTTTTTATAGAAGGCATTGTTGAAGAAACTTCAAAACAGGCTCATTCGATTGGAAATTCAAAGGGCTAGTGCCCTTTTTGATAGTTGAAAGTTATTGGAGGGCAACTAGCCCCCCCCCCCCCACGCCCATCATTCCCCCAAACACATCCAATCAAAATTTTGAGATAGCCATTTTGTTCAGCGTAGTTGTTTTCCAGATAGAAAATATGTTTTTGAGGAGGACACTCCCTCACAACCCTCAGGGCAAGGGTTTTAAGTTATGGCCTGGGGGCATATAAGGTTTTTATAGAGGGCGTTGTCGTATAAACTTCCAAAAAGGGCTCATTTGATTAGAAATTGAAATGGCTTGTGCCCTTTTTAATAGTCGAAAGTAATTGGAAGGCAACTAACACCCCTTCCACGCCCACCATTTCCCCAAACAGATCCAATCAAAATTTTGAAATAGCCATTTTGTTCCACGCAGTTAAAGTTCAGGAAATTATACCTTTGAGCAGGACACTCCCCCCACAGTCTTCAGGGCAAGGGTTATAAGTTATGCCCTGGGGGCATATAAGTTTTTATTGAAATCTTTGTCGTAGAAACTTGAAAAAGGGCTCATTCGATTGGAAATTCAAAGGTCTAGTGCCTTATTTAATAGTCGAAAGTGATTTGAGGGAAACAAATGAATGTGCATTGTCAGTTTAATATACATTTACAGATATTTAGTAATCAAAATCTTAATATTATTTGATTTATTAAAGTTATAAAAGTAAAAACATTTATATATTTTTCAGTAAAGTGCAAATTATGATCTGGCCTTGGGAATGCATAGGGGTTTTGAGCCCAACTTATGTTAATTTCTGCTCGTTTTGAGTTTGACTCGGTTATTTACTGTAATTTCTGCTCGATTTGGGTTTCATTTATTTATCAATGCTGATTTGTGGTAGTTTCACGCTTGGTAGATTATTTGATTTTATTTTTGCTCATTTTTTGTTTAATGGAGTTCTTTACTTTTCTTTGAAAAACTTATTTTGTGGAATTTTTTTTTTAAATTAATTATGTACAATGATGTGTAATTGTTCATCAGCTATTGTGAGAGGCAAAATTCTTCTTATGAAAGTTAATGATGTCAAATTTTTTAGCTAGGGAAGTAAGCGAAAATTAAAAGCGAAAATGTTGTTTTTCGATCAAAATTTTTTCACGGTGTCATACTTTCTTTAGATATAAGGAATCCTTGTGCGATATTCTTCTTGCGAAAGTCAAATGATTCAAATTTGTTACCTAGTCAAGTAAGAAAAAAAAACATGTCGAAAAAGTTTAGTGAAACGGCTTTGTTAGTTACACCAACTTTTTGTCAAGAAAGTTTTGTCGTTGGAAGTTAACTCACGAAAGGCGTTCGCAAAGTTTATAAATGAGCAGTGCATTGATGATAAATAGGGTATCATCTTCTTTTATTTATGTAATACCCTTGGACTGAACTTTGCTAATTAGCGGTAACGCTAGATCAGTCAATTTCTTTTCTCAAGATATAAGCTGTTGTGTTTGGAATTGCTGGATGTTTTCCAGAGAAATTGTCCACGGATTGTTTTGGATACCCGACTGACTGACCGTATCTCAAACATTAAGCTCTAAGAAAAATGTTTTTCGATGCCGCTTTCAAGGGCTATAATGAGAGAAAAGTTGAAATTGCTAGGACACGTTCTGTGGATGAAGGATGACAGATTGTCAAAGATAGTCCTTGTCGGCGAACTGTCTTGGGCAAAACCAAAAGCAGGTCGTTGGAGAAAGGGGTGGGAGAATGTTATAAGAAAGGATTTAAGGGAAATGGAAACTTCTTGGGAGGGTGTAAAGAGGGAGGTTTTGAATAGATTGGGATGGTACAGGAGTAAGTGTAACTGTGTTGGCCTCAGGTGGCTTGGTGCTGCAGTGAGTTGTTAGTAGTAGTAGTAAGATGTTGTGCGTCCTTATAGCTATATATTAAAAACAAATCGGTAAAACGATCGGTAATCGACGGGGGTGTCGATTGTTTATGTTAGTGCTCAGGATAATTAATAGAGTAGGCGACTCAATTGTGTGGGCTAGCTGTGGGATAATTTTTTGCAAAAAAAACATGACGCCACTAAAACATAATTTTTTTTAATAATCAAACAGTTCGTGGTAACGAACTGTAAGTAAAGAGTGATGCGGCTCAATAGCAACCGAATCTCTAAGAAACAGAATCTTGATAACAACAGATACATCAGTAGAATCGAATTTTGATGCTTATTCAAAAATTATATAATTTATCAAGTTTAATGTTACCTGTCAAATTTACAAGTCTGAGAATATTTGACCATTTTTTGAAAAAGGGGAAACATCCCCAATACATAAGGACCTTTGGGGCAAATTTCTAAAGAATGACTCCTAAAGCACAAGGGCCGTTTAATAAGAATAACTAAGTTTTTCGAAAATGCTTAATAGCTTTATCATGAAAAGAGGAGTATTGAGGAGAAGGCAGTCCTATCATATAAGGAGTACTTTCTGTTCGTTTTAAGTTTTAATGCTGCTCCTTACTTTCAGTTAAAAAAACCTGTTTTTTTTAATTTAATAATACTATAAGTTCAAATATGTTGGCTTCACGTCTAAAAGCCTTCATCAACGAAAAAAAACTAAACTAAATTAAAAAAAAACATATAAAATAGTAAAAAAGCAAAACAAAACGCTAACGATAAAAAACTCACATCTTAATAATGTCGAATATGGTAATGTTGACCCTGCAATAGCAACAAATCAAACAAAAGTAGGACAAATTAGGTTGTGTCTCTGGTATTTCACAATGCAATAGAGCAACAGCAGGGATACACTTGGTTGTTTGACAACCATTGGTTGTTTGTTTGATAACCAACCAGCGATTGGTTTGAACACTATTATTATACGATAAGCACTTTTTTATAGCCATGAAAAAAAGTTTGTGGGCCAAATAGTAAAAAAAAAGACAAATTTTGTTTGATACATTTAATAAGAACATAAATTCAAGCAAATCTAGGATTTCATTGGAGACTCCCTCCATTTTTGTACGCCCTTGTCTTAATTGAAGATTTAAGGCGTAGATACATAGTCAAAATTCTGCTTAGGCGCATATCACCCGAAAGTGGAGGTACTCAATATCCGCTTTTTGATAACTCAGAGAATATTTTGGCTACATAAATCTCGGCCAACGTAGTAGTGACTTTGTAGAAGGTAAAAATTTGAGGAACAGATCTTGAATCGAAGTTGATCTAAAAAATAAAAAAAATAGCAAAAAAAGCATTTTCAAAAGGTTTTACAAAGAGAAAATCGAGAATAGCCTATCAAAAGTCAAAGAGTCTAGCCGAGAGTGAAATTTGACTTTTACGTTTTTTAATCTTTATGTAATACCTACTGTAAAAAACTTAATTCTCTTTGCATAATATGAGACATCGCCAGTGGTGTAATTTTAGAGAGACCTCCCTAGATTGCTCTCTCCCATTTAAAAAACTCATTTTTGAGGAATATTTTCATGGAAAAAATGCCCCTTTTTGGTATTTTCATTGAAAAAATTAAAACTAATTAAAGAACGATGTTGGCACAATGTATTATTTATTTCATTTTTGTGTTTGTTTTGGTTTCCATACCAGGGCACTTCGTATCGAAGGAGTTGTCGTAGAAACTTCGAAAAGGGCTCATTCGATTGAAAATTGGAGTGGTTTGTGCCCTTTTTAATAGTCGAAAGTGATTGGAAGGCGACTAACACCCCTTCTACGCCCACCATTTCCCCAAACAGATCCAATCAAAATTTTGAGATAGCCATTTTGTTCAGCGTACTTGATTTCCAGATGGAAATTACGTTTTAGAGGAGGAAACTCCCAAACGGCCCTCAGGGCAAGGGTTACAAGTTATGCCCTGGGGGCATATAACGTTTTTTTTTTATAGAAAGCGTTGTCGTAGAAACTTCAAAAAGGGCTCATTTGATTGGAAATTGAAATGGCTAGTGCCGTTTTTAACAGTCGAAAGTGATTGGAAGGTAACTAACACCCCCTTCCACGCCAACCATGTACCCAAACACATCCAATCAAAATTTTGAGATAGCCATTTTGTTCAAGGTGTTGAAATTTCCGGAAATATTATCTAAGAGGATGACATTCCCCCACAGCCCTCAGGGTAAGGGCTGTAAGTTATGCCCTGGGGGCATATAAGATTTTTTATTGAAAGCTTTGTCGTAGAAACTCAAAAAAGGGTTCATTCGATTGGAAATTCAAAGTGCTAGTGCCCTTTTTAATTGTCGAAAGTTATTTGAAGGCAACTAGCCCCCCTCTCAAGCCCACCTTTCCCCAAACACATCCACTCAAAATTTTTACATAGCCATTTTGTTCAACGTAGTTAAAAGTTTCGGAAATCTGGCCTTTTAGGATGATAGCCCTCTCAGAGCCCTCGGGGCAAGGATCGTAAGCTCTGCCCTGGAGGCATATAAGATTTTTATAGATAGTGATATTGTAGAAACTTCAAAAAGGGCTCGTTCGATTTGAAATTAGAAGGGTTTGTGCCCTTTTTAATAGCCGAAAGTGATTGGAGGATAACTAACACCATTCTCACACCCACCATTTCCCCAAACACATCCAATCAAAATTTTGAGATAGCCATTTTGTTCGACGTAGTTAAAAAGTCTGGAAATTATGTTTTTGATGATGACACTCCCCCCACAGTCCTCAGGGCAAGGGTTGTAAGTTATGCCCTGGGGTCATATAAGGTTTTATTTTATAGAAAGCGTTGTCGTAGAAACTTCAAAACGGAATCATTCGATTGGAAATTGAAACAACTAGTGCCCTTTTTAAATGTCGACAGAGATTGGATGGCAAATAACCCTCCTCTCACGCCCACTATTTCTCTAAACACATCCAATTAAAGTTTTGAGATAGTCATTTTACTCAACGGGGTTGAAAGGTCCGGAAATTATGTCTTTGAGGATGAAAACCCCCTCACAGTCCTCAGGTCAAAGGTTTCAATTTATTCCCTGGGGCATATAAGGTTTTCAAACAGTTCGTGGTAACGAACTGTAAGTAAGGAGCGACCCGGCTCAATAGTAACCGAAACTCTAAAAGCCGGGATTTTGATACCCATATATACATCAATAGAATCAGATTTTTATGTTGATTTCAATATATAAGTTTCATCTGGTTTAGTTTTACTCATCAAAAGTTACGCGCCTGAGAAAATTTGCCTTATTTTCGAATAAAGGGAGAAACACCCCCAAAAAGTCATAGAACCTTAATGAAAATCACACCATCGGATTCAGCATATCAGAAAACCCTATCGCGGTAGTTTCAAGCTCCTATCTGCAAAAATGTGGAATTTTGTATTTTTTGTCAGAAGAAAGATCACGGATGCGTGTTTATTTGTTTGTTTGTTTTTGTTTTTGTTTTTTTTATTTCCCCAGGGGTGATCGTATCGATCCAGTAGTCCTAGAATATCGTAAGAGGGCAAATTTGAACGAAAATTAAAAGTTCTAGTGCCCTTTTTAAGTGACCAAAAAAATTGGAGGGCAACTTGGCCCCCTCCCACGCTCAGTTTTTCCCAAAGTAACCAAATCAAAATTTTGAGATAGCCATTTTGTTCAGCATAGTCGAAAATCTAATAAATATGTCTTTGAGGATGACTTAACCCCCCACAGTTCCCGAGGAAAGGGCTGGAAGTTATGAACTTTTCCCATTGTTTACATATAGTATTGGTTAATGGGAAGTATAAAGACGTTTCAGGAGGGATTTTTTTCTGATGGGGGGTGTCGTAGGAGGGGGTTACGGGGGAGGATACTTCCATGGAGGATGTTTCCTCGGGCGAAGGGACATTTCTATGAAGGGGGCGCCGGATTTTCCAGCATTATTTAAAAAACGATCAGAAATTAAATAAAAAAAACTATTTTTTTCCACTGAAAGTAAGGAGCAACATTAAAACTTAAAACAAACAGAAATTATTCCGTATATGAGGGGGTTCGCCCCCTAGTCAATACCTCTCCCTTTTACGCTAAAGTTTTTTTTTAGTAGTTTCAAAAGAGCTATCCATTCTAATTAACCGGCCTTTGTGATTCAGGGGTTTGTGATTCGAACAAAACTCGAACTTTAGCGTAAAGAGCAAGGTATCTACTAGGAGGCAAACTCCCCAATATACGTAATAAAACATACGAATATAGAAGTTCTTTACGTAAGTTAATTCGTAAGTTACGTCAGAATAAAATTTCGAGAAAGCCATTTATCCAAAAAAGTAAAATTAATATGCAAATTTCGTTTTAATTATTCATGTACGGTGAGCCAAAATCAAAGCTGCATTAATTCAAAAACGTTCAGAAATTAAATAAAAAAAACAAGTTTTTTTTAACTGAAAGTAAGGAGCGACATTAAAACTTAAAACGAACAGAAATTATTCCGTATATGAAAGGGACTGTCCCCTCCTCAACGCCTCGCTCTTTACGCTAAAGTTTGACTCTGTCACACAACTTTATTTTTGAAAACAATAAAAACTTTAGCGTAAAGAGCGGTGTATTGAGGAGGGGACAGCCCCTTTCATATACGGAATAATTTCTGTTCGTTTTAAGTTTTAATGTCGCTCCTTACTTTCAGTTAAAAAAAACTTGTTTTTTTTTATTTAATTATAGAAGGTGTTGTCGTATAAACTTCAAAACAGGCTCATTCGATTGGAAGTTCAAAGGGCTAGTACCCTTTTTGATAATCGGAAGTGATTGGAGGGCAACTACCCCCCTCTCAGGCTCACCATTTCCCCAAACACGTTCAATCAAATTTTGAGATAGTAATTTTCTTCAACGTAGTTGAAAATTCTGGAAATTAGATCTTTGAGGATGACAACCCTCCCAGCCCTCAGGGCAAGGGTTGCAAGTTATGCCCTAAGGACATATAAGGCTTTTTATTGAAAGCGTTGTCGTACAAACTTCAAAAGGGCTCATTCGATTGGAAATTGAAACAATTTTCATAATTGAACATAATTTTCACTTTACTGAAAAAAATACAAATGAATGCGCATTGTCAATTTAATATACATATACTGATATTCAGTAATCAAAATGTTAATATTATTTAATTTATCAAAGTTAAAAGTAAAACATTTATATTTTTTCAGTAAAGTACAAATTATGTTCTAGCCTTGGGAAGGCATAGGGGTTTTGAGCCCTACCCATGTTAATTTCTGCTCGTTTTGAGTTTGACTCGGTTACTTATTGTAATTTCTGTTCGTTTCGGGTTTCGTTTATTTATAGACGCTGATTTGTGGTAGTTTCACGCTTGGTAGATTATTTGATTTTATTTTTGCTCATTTTTTGTTTAATGGAGTTCTTTACTTTTCTTTGAAAAACCTATTTTGTGGAAGGTTTTTTTTATTAATTATCGTAAAATGGTCGTCTCATTTTTTTCAGACTATTGCTTATTCAAACATGTCAGCATTTTATAAATTTATGATTCTAAAGGTTTCTGAATTTAAAAAAAAATGTCGGTAAAACAAATAGACAAAAAAGTAAAAAAAATTAAACTAGAATAACCGGTTTTCCTAAAATGAATATTTAAGCAAAATAATAAAGAAAAAATCTCTATTGGAAAGGAATAGATAGTTTTCATAAAATTGATAGCTTTTTATCTTTTTTTTAATCTCGCTTACCAGATAAAATTGTCATAGCAATTTTATGTCAATAAAGTTATCAAAATCTATACAAAATAAAGGTAAGGGAAACAAATAAAAAAATTGAATCAAATAAATATCCATAATAACGAATCCTAATGAATTGGCTCACTCTTTTTACTATTCAGACTCCGTTACCTGATCAAGAAGGTCCGTCAGATGGCTCTGGGTCGGAGTTGGAGATGTTCAGTACTAGGGAACTTGCTTATTTTATCACTCTCGCCGACTGGGAACACTTTAACGCAGTTCATGAGGTAAGTCCTTACCAACAAAGGCCAAGACTATTAATGAAGGCTTACTGATCGAAATGATCTGAGCACTGGTCACAATTTTAATATTGAATAGTATTTTGTTATTTTAATTTAACTAGCACCTTTGACGCTTTTCTTGTCTCCATTGGGCCTTCAACCCTCACCAATAAATGCCTTGGGCCTTCGGCTCTCACACATACAGCTTAACATGACCTTCCTCCGCTTGCTTCGCACGCGATTGTTGGCAACCCAGGCTTCCGACCCTATAACATATGTTATCTTCATTTCTTTCGCTCGGGTCATGCTTGGGTCTTCAGTCTGGTGGCCGGCATTTATCCCCCCCCCCGGAGAATACCCCCTCCCGACGTAAAATACTCCCAGGAAAATCCCCCCGCGGAAAACCCCTCCGCGGAAAATACCCCCCTCGGAAAATATCCCCGTGGAAAATACCCCCCCTCCAAAAAAAAATACCCCTCCACGGAAAATACCCCCCAGAAAGTACCCCCCACAAGAAATACCCCCCCTCCCAGCGGAAAATACCCCCCCCCCCCATGGAAAATAAGGCTTTCCAAATTTGAGAATTTTATTTGAGTTTTTTTTTTTTTTCCGTAGGGGGAAGGAATTTTGGTACTTGTGTAGTATGGGCAACTCACTGAAGTTAACGCTGTGTAAAACTCGAGAAACAAGCCGGTTTCTTCGTTAGTTTTTTTTCAGCTTAGTGCCAGACAAGACAAAGACAAGTGACTGAATATATGGGAAATATATAATTTGGGCTATATATTTGCACATAAGAGCGGGGGGGGGGGGGGGGTAAAGTATTTGGACAGTTTGAAGTCAGAAAACAATTTTTTCTAGGGTTGGCCAGGCCACTAAAAAATTACAGAAGAATAGAGAGGTATCTGGAAATTTTGTTAACTAAAAAAAAAAAAAAAAAAAAAAAAAAAAAAAAAAAAAAAAAAAAAAAAAAAAAAAAATCCAGTTATTAAGTAAATGTAATGTTTCATTTAAGTGTTTTTTTCCATGTGTTGTCTTTTTTTTATTTAATGACCGTTTTTCCAAGTATTAAGTACTATTATTAGATTAATGTAGTGTTTCATTTAAGTGTTTTATGATGATCGCTGAATCAAAGTTTATATTATCTGTGCCTTTCATTTATGTTATTTTACTATGTTCATGGACGTATATTTGGCTTTAAAATACACTTCCCTATCTATCTATCTAATGTGCAGAATAATTGTACGAAACACATTTTGCATGCAGACCCGCTATACTTTACCCCCCCCCCCCCTAATATGCAAATCTATAGCTCAAATTTGTTTTCTTAAGTAACAAAGAAACTAACGAAAAAACTGGTGTGTTCTCGGATTTAACACAGCGTAAACTTGAATGAGTGGCGCATAATACACAAGTACCAAAGTTCCTCCCCCCCCGCGGAAATAAAGAAAATAAAACTCGAATAAAATTCTCAAATTTGGAAAACCTTATTTTCCACGATTTTTTTCCGGGGGGCAGGGTATTTTCTGAGGGGTGTATTTTTCGGAGGGTATTTTCTACGGGGGGGGGGGGTTAGTTTCCACGCGGGGGAGGGGGTGTTTTCCGGGGGGGATTATTTTCCGCGGGAAGTATTTTTTGCGGGGGGGGGGGGGGGGGTTCCGGAGGTGTATTTTCCGCGGGGGGTATTTTTCACGGGGGTATTTTCTGCGGGGGATGGGGGTATTTTCCGGCGGGGGTAAATGCCTAGAACCCTTCAGTCTATACAATTCACCTTTACTGTGCTATAATGTACTTACTTAAAAGTGTCCAGCTACCTGTTGCTAATCAATATAATGAAACTTGTTGAGAAAAGCACAACTGCGCATGACTACTGCACCAATAACAACATCTTGTATAATATTGTGAGATACCTATGTTTAGTAGTCAGTACTCCCCATATTCACACATATATTTATTTATATTTTATATATACTATATTATTGTATATATTTATGTTCTATTTATACTGTAGATTTATAAAAAAGAAAAACGTTATGAATGATACTAGTTTTCCTCTGATTTTAAGATCATCCTCATACTACAAAAGCAGAAAATTTAAATAGCAATAATTGTGTTTTAAAAGCCTTTTTTCATATATAATTCATTCATATGTAGCGTCTATTAATGCAATTCCTTGGTATATTTCCAAGATTTATAATACATGGGAAAACAATTGTTCCAAGACTTCATTTTTTCTGAATTCAATAATTAGGCTTTAACTATTCACTTTCATTGGTCGATCATAAAGATTGCGCTTGAAACAAACTAGCTAATTAGGTACAAATTATATAATTAGGTAGTTATTTTGTAAGCAGGAAAACAAATTACGCGTTTTTGGAGGATAGTAAAACTTAGGCAAGGCCTTTGCATTTTTTAATTTGTTGGTAACTGGCTAGTCGGTAATTTGTTGAATTTTTTACCAAGTCAATTTTAGTCCTTTTTGACTTTTTTTTTCTCCATTTTTAGACTATTGAAACCCCCAATACTGACTCCGTACCCCAATTCTGATGCCCTAACCCTGATACCCTGCCCCAGTTATGATGCCCAAGGCTTGGGCTTGCATCAATGATGAATGTGATGCACTGAAACCCCAATATTGATATTCCCAGCTAAACCTGAGGTTTCCCCTTGCATTCTTGAAGGGGGTTTTTCTATATACATGCCAAAGTAACCAAAGCCAAAGTCTTATAATGCCAGAGTAGTTGGTTTTGATGTGTTGACTTGAAAACAAGTCAGTTCCTGTATTTTAAGCCTACACTTTGAACTTTAATCACAGAGAAACAGAGGGACAATGTGTAAGAAATCTTGCGAATTAAAAACTTCTATTCTTTCTACTGGTTAAAATTTGTCTCTGGGTGACCAATCAGGTGGAATTTAGCTTCTAATCCTTTTTATTCGCTTAAAATTTAAAAAGGAAGAGTTCGGACTAATCAGGAAAGTAACCACTTTTTTCCAATTGATCTAATTCTCCAACTGTAACGTACTCTAATATTTGACCCTGGGTATAATTCCACTGTTTAATACTATTTAAGGTATAATTCAAAATAAGGCGCTGTTAGTGCAAAATCTGGTGCAATTCAAAACATGCTATGGTTTTATTAAGTAGTGTCCAAGGAATTTATTGACAATATTTAGGCTCAAATAAAGTCTCAAATATTTATTTTTAATATTTTAATTTTTTATATAGATTTTTAATTTAATGAAATTCTTAGTTTAATTGAATTTTGGATATAAATTTTAGATTAATAATTCTACTTTTATCTTAGATTTGACCAATACTATTTTCATTTTTTACAATTTTGTTATTTTCAATTTCAGTATGAATTGCTGCATCACGTATGTCGTGACGTGAAACCAAAGAGAATAAAATCAAATTTGGATATTTTCTTAAGGAGATTCAACGAGCTTCAGTTTTGGATCGTCACTGAAATTTGCCTGGCCGGGACTTTAGGAAGAAGGGTGACATTACTCAGAAAATTTATCAAACTAGCAGCATAGTAAGTTCACTGTATTCTTTTTTTCAAGAACCTTAAACAAATCACTTTAAATAAAGATCTTTTTAACGGGTAGTGTCCAGCTACCCGTTTGCTAATCAATATAATGAAACTTGTTGAGAAAAGCACAACTGTGCATGACTACTGCACCAATAACAACATCTTGTATAATATTGTGAGATACCTATGTTTAGTATTCAGTGCTCTCCATAGTCACACATATATTTATTTATATTTATATTTTATATATACTATACTATTGTATATATTTATCTTCTATGTATGCGGTATATTTATGATACTTTAAATAAATCTACATAAACCTTACTTTCAGTTTTTTTAACTGAAAGTAAGGAACAACATTGAAACTTAAAACGAACAGAAATTATTCTGTATATGAAAGGGGATGCCCCTCCTCAACGCCTCGCTCTTTACGCTAAAGTTTTTGATGTTTTAAAAAAATACAGTTGTGAGAAAGAGTCTAACTTTACCGTAAAGAGCGAGGCGTTGAGGAGGGGACAGCCCCTTTTATATATGAAATAATTTCTGTTCGTTTTAAGTTTTAATATTGCTCCTTACTTTCAGTTAAAAAAAACTTGTTTTTTTTTTATTTAATTTCTCTACGTTTTTGAATTAACGCAGCTTTGATTTTGGCTCGCCGTACATGAATAATTAAAACAAAATTTGTATACTAATTTTACTTTTATTTGGTTAAATAGCTTTCTCGAAAGTTGTTAAATTTTATTTACAAACGTTTTATTAGTAATAAATACGTAACTTACGAAATAACTTATGTAACGAACTTCTATATTCATATATTTTTAATACGTATATTAGGGGGTTCGCCCTCTAGTCAATACCTCGCTCTTTACGCTAAACTTCGAATTTGGTTCCTATTCTTTAAAAATGACCCCTTAATCACAAAGGCAGTTAATTAGAATTAATAGCTCTTACGAAAGTACTAAAGAATCTTTGGCTTAAAGAGCGAGGCATTGACTAACGGGTGAACCCAATCATATACGTAATAATTTCTGTTCGTTTTAAGTTTTGATGTTGCTCCTTACTTTCAGTTGAAAAACTTGTTTTTTTTTCGGCACCCCCTTCATAGTAATGTCCCTTCCCCCATGAAAAATTTCTCCGCGGAAAGAAACTCCCACTTAACCCCCGACCCCCCCCCCCCACCACCAGCAAAAATTCCCCCTGGAAATGTCTGTATACTTCCCAATAACCAATACTATATCTAAAAACATTGGCTAAAGTTCATAATTTTCAGCCTTCTCCCCGGGGCTTTGGGGGATTAAGTCATCCTAAAAGACATATTTACTATATTTTTGACCATGCTGAACAAAATGACTATCTCAAAATTTTGATCGGGTGACTTTGGAAAAAAATGAGCGTGGGAGGGGGCCTATTTGCCCTCCATTTTTGGTCACTTAAAAAGGACCCTAGAACTTTTAATTTCTGTTTGAATGACCCCTCTCACGATATTTTAGGACCACTGGGTCAATACGGTCACCCCTAGGAAAAAAAAAACAAACAAAAACAAATAAACACGCATCCGTGATCTGGGTGATTCTGGCAAAAAAATACAAATTTCGACATTTTTGCAGATAGGAGCTTGAAACCTCTACAGTATAGTTCTCTGATACGCTGAATCTGATGGTGTGATTTTTATTAAGGTTCTAGAAGTTTTAGGGGGTGTTTCCCTCTTTTTTCGAAAATCAGGCAAATTTTCTCAGGCGCATAACTTTTGATGGGTAAGACTAAAACTTTGATGGGTAAGACATAACTTTTGATGGGTACATCCACTCAGGCGAATTATTTCTACTTGTACCGAAGTTGCGAAGTCAATATGTTGCGAAGTTGCGAAGTATATATATATATATATATATATATATGCTTGCCATTGGTGTTCTTGGCTTTGTTGTCTGAATATATATATATATATATATATATATATATATATATATATATATATATATATATATATATATATATATATATATATATATATATATATTATATATATATATATATTATATATATATATATATATATATATATATATATATATATATATATATATATATATATATATATATATATATATATATATATAATATATATATATATATATATATATATATATATATATATATATATATATGTATATATATATATATATATATATATATATATATATATATATATATATATATATATATATATATATATATATATATATATATATATATATATATATATATATATATATATATATATATATATATATATATATATATATATATATATATATATATATATGTTGAAGAAACTCCAACATTGTTTCCCCAAGTCTGTCCTTCGCCATCTTTATTTTTCTTTAATACACCCGTATATACTTTATTGTTCAAGTATTTGGCTCTCTACTTTTTCTTCTACCCTAAAACCAATAAGAGTTCTACAAAATCATGCAGTACGAATTTTAGCCGGTATATCTCCACGTATGTCTGTTAGAGAAATTTACCCAACTTTAAAAATTTTGCCGGCTGCAGGCCTTCGTGAGTTCTATGTATTGTGGTTTATTTTTGGACTGCAGCAGGATGTTCAGCCTCGTTGTTTTGGTGATTTATTGTCCATTAGGTCTACTGTTCATTCTCATGATACAAGGGGTAGCGCGGACTTCTGTGTACCTAGAGGTATATCTTCCCGTTCATGTTTTTCTGTTTTTTATAGAGGTACGCAGAAATGGAATAGTTTGAATAGTGATATTAAGACTATTGGTGACCCCAATATTTTTAGAAAAATCATTAAGGAACTGCTTTTTGCTGAATATGAGTTTTGACTGATTAATTGATTTATGTATTGTGGGGGTTTTGTTGATATGATGTTCCCAGAGGAAGTATAATATATGATATTATTTTGTATTTATTGTTTAGTGTGATGGTATTAGTGGTGTCGGTGGCCAAGTATTCTTTGTTTTAAGGATTTTGTTTTGTCTACCTCCCCCACGGACAAGCTTTGCTTTTTAGGGGAGGCAGCAATAATTTTTTGTTGATATGTTTTTTTTTCAATAAATCCTTCTTCTTCTTATATACATTTTATATATACTATACTATTTTATATATTTATCTTGTACTGAAGTTGCGAAGTCAATATGGCAAACACACAGAAACTATAGTACGGTCAGATTACCTATAAGAGGACACACCCCGTACTGAGTAATTACAGACAGGGCCGTAATCAAGGGAAAGGGGTTAGAAGGTTTGACCCCCCCACAAAAAAAAAATGAAACGTCTGTCCGACTCGTAAAAACGTAACAAAAATGAATATAAAAAGTTATGCGTTTTTATTAGGTTATTTGTGTAAAACCCCCTTCTGAAAAAAATCCTTTTGTAAAACCCCTCCTGAAAAAAAATCCTGGATACGGCCCTGCTTACAGAACAGCAAGGTATTGCATTGTTGCTGCCGTCTTCCATTTGGAATGGTCTCCCGGGGGATGCTATCCCTGAAAACCCATCTGTTGATTCTTTTAAAAAGAAATACAACTCCAGGGAGAAACCCTAAGTAATTAGTTGAATATTGGCACATCCGTCTCCGAGTTTTTAGGAGCCTGGTGCCATGAGTTTTGTCATAAAAAAGCCAAGGACCCCAAAAATTATTCACAGATATATTTTAATGTAAAAGGCGAGCCTGTTGCACCTTGCTAAAACTGGTATCTTGCAATGACTTTAAATAAGTACGCTTGTGTTACAAATAAAGTCCATGGCCCTCCCCTTCCTTAGGTGACAGTATTTTGAATAATAAGAGGTAGAACAATGTATATTTCAGTCTAATGTGTCATAATGTCTCATAATACGGGCCTTCAAAATTACTTCCAACATAATTTCGCTAAATTTCTAACCGTTTGTTCTGGTTGACATTTTTTTTCTAAGGTTGGTTATCTCACCGGTGAAGCGATGAACCAACTCTCTGGTAAACAGAGTCAAATGCTGCTATCATTGCTATCTAGCAGACTAATTTCTAGCTAAATACTAGTAGAAATGCTGGTTTTTAGTAAAAATAAAAAACCAGTATTTTAATCAAATCAACTACCATGATTAAAATTTAAAAATCAGCCACTTAAGTAGGAAGGGCACAATATCTCCCGAACGAACATAATTTATGCATGTTTTTATGGTTTTTGTCACTGAGAATGGAAAAACAGGATTTTTCTCACTTTGATGTATTTTCATGGTTTATTGATTCTAATGGGGTCAATGACATCTCTTTCAAGGTCGATTTATTTGTTGTTTCCAAGTGTATTGTCTCCGGAGTGAAGTTTGCACATGCTCATTAACGGTGGGGAAGAGATATATTGATCTAGGACAAGAGGGGGGAAATGGATTTCCGAGAACTTGATTTGCATAATCGGTGGGGGAACGTATTGATCTAGGACTCGACTAGGACAAGTGGATTTCCGAGAACCTGATTTGCATAATCGAGGGGAGAGAATTTCCGAGAAATTGATTTGCATAATCGAGGGGAATGTATTGATCTATGAAAGGGGAATTAATTTGTTGTTTCTAAAGGGAATTATTGATTCACGAAAGGGGAATTAAGAAACAAATATGGCTTCTTTGATCTTAGGTCTGAGGGATAAACGGTCTTTAGGTCAGAGAGAAAAATTAATATTATATTTTTAAATATGGCTTCATTGATCTTTAGAAATGACAGGAATTAGAAATGACATCACTTGTTATCTTGGAATTATGCGGGAGTCTAAAGAGATAGAAAAAATTTATTTTTAAATACGGCTTCTTCGATATTTAGGTCACAGAGATAAATTGATATTTTATCGAAGCCGTAATAATGTAGCTAGGAACATCTATGAGATGAAGAGATTAACGCGGGAAAGGGTTTCCTAGAAATTTCAAATGTGACAGCGCAGGGATGCCAAAACAAAAGGAACACGCAGAAATTACGTTTAGGGATTATTTGGGCGAAACCGTTTTGAGACATTTTAGAAGATGATTTAAGCAAAACCGTTTGAGGTATTTTAGAAGATGATTTTAGAAGATGATTTAGAAGATGATTTGAGGGTGAAACTCTGTGGTCGTTATAATACACAAGTTCCATTTGTACAGTCTTGTGAGGTCCCCTGCCCCAACAACCCCCCTACCCCAACCCCAAAGGACCCCGAACCCCCTAACCCAACCCCGATGGAACCCCCCGGTCCCCCAATGCCCCCCCCGAGCCCCCAAAGGCCCCCCGAGCCCCCAAAGGCCCCCCGAGCCCCCAAAGGGCCCCGGGCCCCCAAATGCCCCCCAGCCCCCAAGTGCCCCCGGGTCCCCACATTTTTTTAATACTTTTGATTCTATTTGTTTGCATGTCTGGGTTGATGTTTGCAAGTTCAAGAATTTGTATTTGTTGGTTTGAATGTCTAAAGTGTCTGTCATTCTCGGTTTGTGTGTCTGATTCTATTTGTTGGCATGTCTGGGTTGGTGTTTGCAAGTCCAAGAATTTGTCTTTGTTGGTTTGAATGTCTGAAGTGTCTGTATTTCTCTGTTTGGGTGTTTGATTCTATTTGTTTGCATGTCGGGCTTGGTGTTTGCAAGTCCAAGAATTTGTCTTTGTTGGTTTGAATCTCTAAAGTGTCTGTCTTTCTCTATTTGGGTGTATGATTCTATTTGTTTGCATGCCTGGGTTGATGTTTGCAAGTCCAAGAATTTGTCTTTGTTGGTTTGAATGTCTAAAGTGTCTGTCTTTCTCTGTTTGGGTGTTTGATTCTATTTGTTTGCATGTCTGGGATGGTGTTTGCAAGTCCAAGAATTTGTTTTGTTGGTTTGAATGTCAAAAGTGACTGTCTTTCTCTGTTTGTGTGTCTGATTCAATTTTTTTGCATGTCTGGGTCGGTGTTTACAAGTCCAACTATTTGTCTTTGTTGGTTTGAATGTCTAGAGTGTCCGTCTTTCTCAGTTTGTGTGTCTGATTCTATTTGTTTGCATGTCTGGGTTGGTGTTTGCAAGTCCAAGAATTTGTCTTTGTTTTTTTGAATGTCTAAAGTGTCTGTCTTTCTCTGTTTGTGTGTCTGATTCTATTTGTTTGCATGTCTGGGTTGGTGTTTGCAAGTCCAAGTATTTGTCATTGTTGGGTTGAATGTCTAAAGTGTCTGTCTTTTTCTGTTTGTGTGTCTGATTCTATTTGTTTGCATGTCTGGGTTGGTGTTTGCAAGTCCAAGTATTTGTCTTTGTTGGTTTGAATGTCTAAAGTGTCTGTCTTTCACTGTTTGTGTATCTGATTCTATTTGTTTGCATGTCTGGGTTGGTGTTTCTATGTCCAAGAATTTGTCATTGTTGGTTTGACTGTCTAAAGTGTCTGTCTTTCTCTGTTTGTGTGTCTGATTCTATTTTTTTGCATGTCTGGGATGGTGTTTGCAAGTTCAAGAATTAGTCTTTGATGGTTTGAATGTCTAAAGTGTCTGTCTTTCTCTGTTTGTGTGGCTGATTCAATTTGTTTGTATGTCTGGGTTGATGTTTGCAAGTCCAAGAATTTGTCTTTGTTGGTTTGAATGTCTAAAGTGTCTAACTTTCACTGTTTGTGTGTCTGATTCTATTTGTTGGCATGTCAGGGTTGGTGTTTGCAAGTCCAAGAATTTGTCTTTGTTGGTTTGAATGTCTAAAGTGTCTGTCTTTCTCTGTTTTTGTGTCTGATTCTATTTGTTTGCATGTCTGGGTTGGTGTTTGCAAGTCCAAGAATTTGTCTTTGTTGGTTTGAATGTCTAAAGTGTCTGTCTTTCTCTGTTTGTGTGTCTGATTCTATTTGTTTGCATGTCTGGCTTGGTGTTTGCATGTCCAAGAATTTTTCTTTGTTGGTTTGAATGCCTAAAGTGTCTGTCCTTCTCTATTTGTGTGTCTGATTCTATTTGTTTGCATGTCTGGGTTTATGTTTGCAAGTCCAAGAATTTGTCTTTGTTGGTTTCAATGTCTAAAGTGTCTGTCTTTCTCTGTTTGTGTGTCTGATTCTATTTGTTTGCATGTCTGGGTTGGTGTTTGCAAGTCCAAGAATTTGTCTTTGTTGGTTTGAATGTCTAAAGTGTCTGTCATTCTCTGTTTGTGTGTCTGATTCTATTTGTTTGCATGTCTGGGTTGGTGTTTGCAAGTCCAAGCATTTATCATTGTTGGTTTGAATGTCTAAAGTGTCTGTCCTTCTCTGTTTGTGTGTTTGATTCTATTTGTTTGCATGTCTGGGTTGGTGTTTGCAAGTCCAAGTATTTGTCTTTGTTGGTTTGAATGTCTAAAGTGTCTGTCATTCTCTGTTTGTGTGTCTGATTCTATTTGTTTGCATGTCTGGGTTGGTGTTTGCAAGTCCAAGTATTTGACATTGTTGGTTTGAATGTCTAAAGTGTCTGTCTTTCTCTGTTTATGTGTCTGATTCTATTTGTTTGCAAGTCTGGGTCGGTGTTTGCAAGTCAAAGTATTTGTCTTTGTTTGTTTGAATGACTAAAGTGTCTGTCTTTCTCTGTTTATGTGCCTGATTCTATATGGTTGCATGTCTGGGTTGGTTTTTGCAAGTCCAAGAATTTGTTTATGATGGTTTGAATGTCTAAAGTGTCTGTCTTTCTCTGTTTGTGTGTCTGATTCTATTTGTTTGCATGTCTGGGTTCGTATTTGCAAGTCCAAGAATTTGTTTTTGTTGGTTTGAATGTCTAAAGTGTCTGTCTTTCTCTGTTTGTGTGTCTGATTCTATATGTTTGCATGTCTGGGTTGGTGTTTGCAAGCCCAAGAATTTGTCTTTGTTTGTTTGAATGTCTAAAGTGTCTGTCATTCTCTGTTTGTGTGTCTGATCCTATTTGTTTGCATGTCTGGGTTGGTGTTTGCAAGTCCAAGTATTTGTCCTTGTTGGTTTGAATGTCTAAAGTGTCTGTCTTTCTCTGTTTGTGTGTCTGATTCTATTTGTTTGCATGTCTGGGTTGGTGTTTGCAAGTCCAAGTATTTGTCTTTGTTGGTTTGTATGTCTAAAGTGTCTGTCATTCTCCGTTTGTGTCTGATCCTATTTGTTTGCATGTCTGGGTCGGTGTTTGCAAGTCCAAGTATTTGTCTTTGTTGGTTTGAATGACTAAGTGTCTTTCTTTCTCTGACAGACACTTTATTTGTATGACAGTCACTTAGCATGGCGCACCATGCTAAATGAACCTAAATGAACCTAACGTGAATGCAGATACTGTAACCTAGTCTAACCGAAGCTAACCTAACCACCGCACGTAACATAGTGTAAATTAACCCCAAAACGTCAAATAATCTCCATGAAAATTACACTCTCAGAGTCAGCATTTCTGAGAACACACTTTCAGGTTCAGTATGTCGGAGAACCCTAAAAGGTCAACCCTAAAAGGGTAAGTTAACTCTAAAAGGTTAACGAAACTCCTTGAAAATTACAATTTCAGATTCAGTACGTAGGAGAACCCCATGGTTTTGATGTTTCCGTGTGTGCGTGCACGTAAGACACTTTAGACATTCAAACCGACAAAGACAAATACTTGGACTTGCAAACACCAACCTAGACATGCAAACAAATAGAATCAGACACATAAACAGAGAAAGACAGACACTTTAGACATTCAAACCAACAAAGACAAATATTTGAACTTGCAAACACCAGCCCAGAAATGCAAACAAATAGAATCAGACACATAAACAGAGAAAGACAGACACTTTAGACATTCAAATCAACAAAGACAAATAATTGGACTTGCAAACATCAACCCAGACATGCAAACAAATAGAATCAGACACATAAACAGAGAAAGACAGACACTTTAGACATTCAAACCAACAAAGACAAATTCTTGGACTTGCAAACACCAACCCAGACATGCAAACAAATAGAATCAGACACACAAACAGAGAAAGACAGACACTTTAGACATTCAAACCAAAAAAGACAAATACTTGGACTTGCAACCACCAACCCAGACATACAAACAAATAGAATCAGACACACAAACAGAGAAAGACAGACACTTTAGACATTCAAACCAACAAAGAAAGATACTTGGACTTGCAAACATCAACCCAGACATGCCAACAAATAGAATCAGACACACAAACAGAGAAGGACAGACACTTTAGATATTCAAACCAACAAAGACAAATTCTTGGGCTTGCAAACACCAACCCAGACATGCAACCAAATAGAATCAGACACATAAACAGAGAAAGACAGACACTTTAGGCATTCAAACCAACAAAGACAAATTCTTGGACTTGCAAACACCAACCCAGACATGCAAACAAATAGAATCAGACACACAAACAGAAAAAGACAGACACTTTAGACATTCAAACCAACAAAGACAAATTCTTGGGCTTGCAAATATCAACCCAGATATGCAAACAAATAGAATCAGACACACAAACAGAGAAGGACAGACACTTTAGACTTTCAAACCAACAAAGAAAAATACTTGGACTTGCAAACACCAACCCAGACATGCAAACAAATAGAATCAGACACACAAACAGAGAAAGACAGACACTTTAGACATTCAAACCGACAAAGACAAATTCTTGGACTTGCAAACGCCAACCCAGATATGCAAACAAATATAATCAAACACACAAACAGAGAAAGACAGACGCTTTAGACATTCAAACAGACAAAGAGAAATTCTTGGACTTGCAAACACTAACCCAGACATGCAAACAAATAGAATCAGACACCCAAACAGAGAAAGACAGACACTTTAGACATTCAAACCATCAATGACAAATTCTTGGACTTGCAAACATCAACCCAGACATTCAACCAAATAGAATCAGACACCCAAACAGAGAAAGACAGACACTTTAGACATTCAAACCAACAAAGACAAATTCTTGGACTTGCAAACACTAACCCAGACATGTAAATAAATAGAATCAGATACACAAACAGAGAATGACAGACACTTTAGAAATTCAAACCATCAAATACAAATTCTTGGACTTGCAAAAACCAACCCAGACATGCAACCAAATAGAATCAGACACATAAACAGAGAAAGACAGACACTTTAGACATTCAAACCAACAAAGACAAATACTTGGACTTGCAAACACTAACCCAGACATGCAAACAAATAGAATCAGACACCCAAACATAGAAATACAGACACTTTAGACATTCAAACCATCAATGATAAATTCTTGGACTTGCAAACATCAACCCAGACATGCAAACAAATAGAATCAGACCCACAAACAGAGAATGACAGACACTTTAGACATTCAAATCAACAAGACAAATTCTTGGACTTTCAAACACTAACCCAGACATGCAAACAAATAGAATCAGACACCCAAACATAGAAAGACAGACACTTTAGACATTCAAACCATCAATGATAAATTCTTGGACTTGCAAACATCAACCCAGACATGCAAACAAATAGAATCAGACACACAAACAGGGAATGACAGACACTTTAGACATTCAAACCAACAAAGACAAATACTTGGACTTGCAAACACTGACCCAGATATGCAAACAAATAGAATCAGACACCCAAACATAGAAAGACAGACACTTTAGACATTCAAACCATCAATGATAAATTCTTGGACTTGCAAACATCAACCCAGACATGCAACCAAATAGAATCAGACACCCAAACAGAGAAAGGCAGACACTTTAGAAATTCAAACCAACAAAGACAAATTCTTGGACTTGCAAACACTAACCCAGACATATAAACAAATAGAATCAGACACACAAACAGAGAAGGACAGACACTTTAGACATTCAAACCATCAAATACAAACTCTTGGACTTGCAAAAACCCTTGGACTTGCAAAAACCAACCCAGACATGCAACCAAATAGAATCAGACACATAAACAGAGAAAGACAGACACTTTAGACATTCAAACCAACAAAGACAAATTCTTGGACTTGCAAACACTAACCCAGACATGCAAACAAATAGAATCAGACACCCAAACATAGAAAGACAGACACTTTAGACATTCAAACCATCAATGATAAATTCTTGGACTTGCAAACATCAACCCAGACATGCAAACAAATAGAATCAGACACACAAATAGAGAAATACAGACACTTTAGACATTCAAACCAACAAAGACAAATAGTTGGACTTGCAAAAACCAACCCAGACATGCAAACAAATAGAATCAGACACATAAACAGAGAAAGACAGACACTTTAGACATTCAAACCAACAAAGACAAATTCCGGGACTTGCAAACACTAACCCAGACATGCAAACAAATAGAATCAGACACCCAAACATAGAAAGACAGACACTTTAGACATTCAAACCATCAATGATAAATTCTTGTACTTGCAAACACCAACCCAGACATGTAAACAAATAGAATCAGACACACAAACAGAGAATGACAGACACTTTAGACATTCAAATCAACAAAGACAAATACTTGGACATGCAAACACCAACTCAGACATGCAAACAAATAGAATCAGGCACACAAACAGAGAAATACAGACACTTTAGACATTCCAACCAACAAAGACAAATTCTTGGACTTGCAAACACCAACCCAGACATGCAAAAAAATGGAATCAGACACACAAACAGAGAAAGACAGACACTTTAGACATTCAAACCAACAAAGACAAATTCTTGGACTTGCAAACACTAACCCAGACATGCAAACAAATAGAATCAGACCCACAAACAGAGAAGGACAGACACTTTAGACATTCAAACCATCAAATACAAATTTTTGGACTTGCAAAAACCAACCCAGACATGCAAACAAATAGAATCAGACACATAAACAGAGAAAGACAGACACTTTAGACATTCAAACCAACAAAGACAAATACTTGGACTTACAAACACTAACCCAGACATGCAAACAAATAGAATCAGACACCCAAACATAGAAAGACAGACACTTTAGACATTCAAACCATCAATGATAAATTCTTGGACTTGCAAACATCAACCCAGACATGCAAACAAATAGAATCAGACACACAAACAGAGAAAGACAGACACTTTAGACATTCAAACCGACAAAGAAAAATAGTTGGACTTGCAAAAACCAACCCAGACATGCAAACAAATAGAATCAGACACATAAACAGAGAAAGACAGACACTTTAGACATTCAAACCAACAAAGACAAATTCTGGGACTTGCAAACACTAACCCAGACATGCAAACAAATAGAATCAGACACCCAAACATAGAAAGACAGACACTTTAGACATTCAAACCATCAATGATAAATTCTTGTACTTGCAAACACCAACCCAGACATGTAAACAAATAGAATCAGACACACAAACAGAGAATGTCAGACACTTTAGACATTCAAATCAACAAAGACAAATACTTGGACATGCAAACACCAACCCAGACATGCAAACAAATAGAATCAGACACACAAACAGAGAAAGACAGACACTTTAGACATTCAAACCTACAAAGACAAATATTTGGACTTGCAAAAACCAACCCAGACATGCAAACAAATAGAATCAGACACACAAACAGAGAAAGACAGACACTTTAGACATTCCAACCAACAAAGACAAATTCTTGGACTTGCAAACACCAACCCAGACATGCAAAAAAATGGAATCAGACACACAAACAGAGAAAGACAGACACTTTAGACATTCAAACCAACAAAGACAAATTCTTGGACTTGCGAACACCAACCCAGACATGCAAACAAATAGAATCAGACACACAAACAGAGAAAGACAGACACTTTAGACATTCAAACCAACAAAGACAAATACTTGGACTTGCAAACATCAACCCAGACATGCAAACAAATAGAATCAAACACACAAACAGAGAAAGACAGACATTTTAGACATTCAAACCAACAAAGACAAATTCTTGGGCTTGCAAACATCAACCCAGACATGAAAACAAATAGAATCAGACACACAAACAGAGAAAGACAGACACTTTAGACATTCAAACCAACAAAGACAAATTCTTGGACTTGCAAACACCAACCCAGACATGCAAACAAATAGAATCAGACACACAAACAGAGAAAGACAAACACTTTAGACATTCAAACCAGCAAAGACAAATTCTTGGACTTGCACAAACCAACCCAGACATGCAACCATATAGAATCAGACACATAAACAGAGAAAGACAGACACTTTAGCCATTCAAACCAACAAAGACAAATACTTGGACTTGCAAACACCGACCCAGACGTGCAAACAAATATAATCAGACACACAAACAGAGAATGACACACACTTTAGACATACAAACCAATAAAGACAAATACTTGGACTTGCAAACACCAACCCAGACATGCAAACAAATAGAACCAGACACACAAACAGAGAAAGACAGACACTTTAGACATTCAAACCAACAATGACAAATACTTGGACTTGCAAACACCAACCCAGACATGCAAACAAATAGAATCAGACACACAAACAGAGAATGACAGACACTTTAGACATGCAAACCAACAAAGACAAATTCTTGGACTTGCAAACACCAACCCAGACATGCAAACAAATAGAATCAGACACACAAACAGAGAAGGACAGACACTTTAGGCATTCAAACCAACAAAGAAAAATTCTTGGACTTGCAAACACCAACCCAGACATGCAAACAAATAGAATCAGACACACAAACAGAGACAGACAGACACTTTAGACATTCAAACCAACAAAGACAAATACTTGGACTTGCAAACAGCGACCCAGACGTGCAAACAAATAGAATCAGACACATAAACAGAGAAAGACAGACACTTTAGACATTCAAACCAACAATGTCCAATACTTGGACTTGCAAACACCAACCCAGACATGCAAACAAATATAATCAGACACACAAACAGAGAATGACAGACACTTTAGACATACAAACCAACAAAGACAAATACTTGGACTTGCAAACACCAACCCAGACATGCAAACAAATAGAATCAGACACACAAACAGAGAAAGACAGACACTTTAGACATTCAAACCAACAATGACAAATACTTGGACTTGCAAACACCAACCCAGACATGCAAACAAATAGAATCAGACACACAAACAGAGAATGACAGACACTTTAGACATGCAAACCAACAAAGACAAATTCTTGAACTTGCAAACACCAACCCAGACATGAAAACAAATAGAATCAGACACACAAACAGAGAAAGACAGACACTTTAGACATTCAAACCAACAAAGACAAATTCTTGGACTTGCAAACACCAACCCAGACATGCAAACAAATAGAATCAGACACACAAACAGAGAAGGACAGACACTTTAGGCATTCAAACCAACAAAGAAAAATTCTTGGACATGCAAAGACCAGGCCAGACATGCAAACAAATAGAATCAGACACACAAACAGAGAAAGACAGACACTTTAGACATTCAAACCAACAAAGACAAATTCTTGGACTTGCAAACACCAACCCAGACATGCAAACAAATAGAATCAGACACACAAACAGAGAAAGACAGACACTTTAGACATTCAAACCAACAAAGACAAATTCTTGGACTTGCAAACACCAACCTGGACATGCCAACAAATAGAATCAGACACATAAACAGTGAAAGTCAGACACTTTAGACATTCAAACCAACAAAGACAAATTCTTGGACTTGCAAAAATCACACCAGATATGCAAACAAATAGAATCAGACACACAAACAGAGAAAGACAGACACTTTAGACATTCAAACCATCAAAGACTAATTCTTGGACTTGCAAACACCATCCCAGACATGCAAACAAATAGAATCAGACACACAAACAGAGAAAGACAGACACTTTAGACATTCAAACCAACAATGACAAATTCTTGGACATGGAAACACCAACCCAGACATGCAAAAAAACAGAAACAGACACACAAACAGTGAAAGACAGACACTTTAGACATTCAAACCAACAAAGACAAATACTTGGACTTGCAAACACCAACCCAGACATGTAAACAAATAGAATCAAACACCCAAACAGAGAAAGACAGACACTTTAGACATTCAAACCAACAAAGACAAGTTCTTGGACTTGCAAACACTAACCCAGATATGCCAACAAATAGAATCAGACACACAAACCGAGAATGACAGACACTTTAGACATTCAAACCAACAGATACAAATTCTTGAACTTGCAAACATCAACCCAGACATGCAAACAAATAGAATCAAAATTATTAAAAAAATGTGGGGGCCCCTGGGCACTTGGGGGGCCGGGGGCATTTGGGGGTCCGGGGTCCTTTGGGGGCTCGGGGGGCCTTTGGGGACTCAGGGGACCTTTTGGGGCTTGGGGGGCATTGGAGGACCGGGGGGTTCCTTCGGGGTTGGGGTAGGGGGGTCGGGGTCCTTTGGGGTTTGGTTAGGGGGGTTGTTGGGGTAGGGGACCTCACAAGACTGTTCAAATGGAACTTGTGTATTATAACGACCACAGAGTTTCACCCGCAAATCATCTTCTAAATCATCTTCTAAAATCATCTTCTAAAATACCTCAAACGGTTTCGCTTAAATCATCTTCTAAAATATCTTAAAACCGTTTCGCCCAAATAATCCCTAAACGTAATTTCTGCGTGTTCCTTTTGTTTTGGCATCCCTGCGCTGTCACATTTGAAATTCCTAGGAAACCCTTTCCCGTGTTAATCTCTTCATCTCATAGATGTTCCTAGCTGCACTATTATGGCTTCGATAGAATATCAATTTATCTCTGTGACCTAAAGATCGAAGAAGCCGTATTTAAAAATAGAATTTTTCTATCATTTTAAACTCCCGCATAATTCCAAGATAACAAATGATGTTATATCTAATTCCTGACACTAAAGATCAATGAAGCCATATTTAAAAATAGAATATTAATTTTTCTCTCTGACCTAAAGACCGTTTATCCCTCAGACCTAAGATCAAAGAAGCCATATTTGTTTCTTAATTCCCTTTCGTGAATCAATAATTCCCCTTAGAAACAACAAATTAATTCCCCTTTCATAGATCAATACATTCCCCTCGATTATGCAAATTAATTTCTCGGAAATTCTCTCCCCTTGATTATGCAAATCAGGTTCTCGGAAATCCATTTGTCTTAGTCGAGTCCTAGATCAATACATTCCCCCACCGATTATGTAAATCAAGTTCTCGGAAATCCATTTCCCCCCTCTTGTCCTAGATCAATATATATCTTCCCCACCGTTAATGCGCATGTGCAAACTTCACTCCGGACATTATACACTTGGAAACAACAAATAAGTCGACCTTGAAAGAGATGTCATTGACCCCATTAGAATCAATAAACCATGAAAATACATCAAAGTGAGAAAAATCCTGTTTTTTCATTCTTAGTGACTAAAACCATAAAAAGATGCATAAATTATGTTCGTCCGGGAGATTTTGTGCCCTTACTACTCACTTAAAGGAGTCTGCTGTTGACCCTGAAGCTTTCTTACATGCTGTATTATATCGAGTGCTTTACTCAAAAAATCAGAAAAATCAGACATTGTAATTGGACATTTTGATTTATACGTTTTTTTATTAATTTTTATTTCCTTTACTCTACTACCTATCTACCCTACCTCTTACTCGGCATTCCATAGCTTTCAACCTATCTAATTCCTCACATACCTAATTTTTTCTCTCCTAATACATTATATCTACCTTTTTCCTAAAAAACATTTTTTTTTCTTTATCATTTTCCCCATTAATACGATTCTCCATCCATTAATTTACGATATAATAATTTCAAAATTCACATTCTAGCTACCCACGGTGGCAAGGGGCTGCTCCCTTTCATTAGGCCTATAACATATAACATTAAAATACAAATTTACAATACATATACATTTTTGAACTTTAAAATACTTTCACGTTTTTTAAAACACTTTTCACTACATTTACATAAATAAAAAAAACAGTTTTTTTTAAACGAAAAGCCGGGACAAACAAGACTAGACCTCTATGCATGTCGTCGTTCTAGCATGTGCCTCTGCCCCCAAACAAAACAAAAAGGATTTTGATGATTTTACGATTCCTCTCATATTTTCTTGCATTTTCTGTATGCCTATTCATGTGTGCCTATTCATATTCTGTGTGCCTATTCTATATATTGTTTCACTTTTACACTAACAACTGAGAGGTGTCTGAATCTTAAAACGCTTCGGTACTCAGTTTCAAACAGTTCGTGGTAACGAACTGCAAGTAAGGAATGTTCTGCTAGGGGTTTTTCAACGGGGAATTTACCATGGAGAGGGAAGTTTTCAGTGAGTGAACTTGTCAGGGGAAATTATGCACTGCAGAAATTTGTCAGAATTCTTATACAATTTTTTATATGTCTTGCTTTCTCTTTTCCGTCTCAATTTTATGCGCAGAGTGGTTAAGAGTAATTGTCCGGGATAAATTTTCTCCGAGATTGAATGGTCTAGAGGATATTTCCGTTGCAATGAGGTGTCTCCTTCGAGGTGCGGCCAGATTTCCTGGCATTATTAAAAACAGATTAGAAATTAAATAAAAAACAAGTTTTTTCAACTGAAAGTAAGGACCAACATTAAAACTTAAAACGAACAGAAACTATTACGTATATGAAGAGTAACCAAGGTACTATTTTGCTTACTCCCCCGTACCAAACAGGTTTCTGGTAGGTATAATCTGGTTTGGTAGGTACAATCTGGTTAGGTGGGTATAATCTGGTTTGGTTCAAGTTTTTTCTGACACAATTTACCGGATTTCTAATTCACGGTATACATGTCTTTTATGACGCAGTCAGATGGCTTTTTGAAGCACTTTCATCATAACTTGTTTATTATTATTTTTTTGGCAATTGAAATTTTTTGTGGGTACATATGGAATCCGGTTAATAGCCTGTAGCTTAAAGGTATCTGAGATCTCGCTCCAGTATCGCATACACTATTAGAGATATCAAAATGATATCTCATTTGCATAAAGCTAACTCAATTTGCGAAAAAGAAATTCCATTTATGGGATGTTATAATTAGAATGGTTTTAAGTTGAAAATTGTGACGTAAAAATAACTCTATTTGCGAATTTTTTTGCGAAAAGGTATTTGCGTAAAGGTATTGCGTTGGTTAAGAATGCCTCATGGGTAATTAAAGAATGGGATGCTTCCATCAACAATACAAAGAATATGCTCAGATACTTAATAGATTTGACGCCTACAAGAGACATTGGTAAAAGGTATTCAATAGCTTAATTGAAAAGTAACGATAGAATGACATTGTGACTTGACCTAGCTTTACCTCTCCGATGTGGTCTGTATAATACACAAGTAACGTTTGAAAAGTATTGTCAATTTAAAAAGAAATGGCTGAAAAGTGTTTTGAGGGGGATGGGTTGCATGGAGGGTTGAGTTGCACGAGGTTTCAGTTAAAGGGGGTACAGTTACACGGGGGTTTCGGTTATACAGGGGTTCAGTTACAGGGGGGGTTCAGTTGCACGGGGATTTAGTTAAATGGGGCTTGAGTTCCACGAGAGTAGTGCTTTGTCGTGGTTTAGCTTGTCACAGTTACATTCTCTTGATCTTTCAAAGTTCACTTTGATTTTAGTTACATGGGGGGTTCAGTTGCACGGGGGTTGAGTTAAATGGGGCTTGAGTTCCACGAGAGTAGTGCTTTGTCGTGGTTTAGCTTGTCACAGTTACTCTCTTTGGGCTGTTTGTGTTTCTTTGGGTTGTGTGTGTCTCTTTGGGCTGTGTGTCTCTTTGGGGTGTTTGAGTCTTTTTGATCTGTTTATGTTTCTTTGGGCTGTTTGAGTCTTTTTGGTCTGTGTTTGTCTCTTTGGGGTGTTTGTGTCTCTTTGGGCTGTTTGTGTTTCTTTGGGCTGTTTGTGTCATTTTGATCTGTGTGTCTTTCTTTTGGATGTTTGTGTCTCTTAGGGACCGTGTGGGCTGTTTGTGTTTCTTTGGGCTATGTGTGTCTCCTTGGGCTGTTTGTGTCATTTTGATCTGTGTGTCTTTCTTTTGGATGTTTTGTGTCTCTTAGGGACCGTGTGTGTCTCTTTGGGCTATGTGTGTCTCTTTGGGCTGTTTGTGTCATTTTGATCTGCGTATCTTTCTTTTGGATGTTTGTGTCTCTTAGGGACCGTGTGTGTCTCTTTGGGCTATGTGTGTCTCTTTGGGGCGTTTGAATCTTTTGGTCTGTATGTGTCTGTATGGGCGTTTTTGTCTCTTTGGGCTGTGTGTGTGTGTCTCTTTGGGCTTTGTGTGTCTCTTCGGGCTGTGTGTGTCTCTTTAGCCTGTGTGTGTGTCTCTTTGGGCTGTGTGTGTCTCTTTAGGTTGTGTGTCTCTTTGGGCAGTTTGAATCTTTTTGGTCTGTGTGTGTCTCTTTTGGCTTTTTGTGTCGTTTTGGGCTTTGTGTTCTCTGTTGGATGTGTGCGTCTCTTTGGGCCGTGTGCATCTCTTTGAGATGTATGTGTCTCTTGGGCTGTTTGAGTCATTTTGGTCTGTGTGTGTTTCTTTTGGCTCTTTGTGTCTCTTAGAGGCCATGTGTGTCTCTTTGGGCAATGTGTGTCTCTTTGGGGATGTTTTTGAATCTTTTTGGTATGTATGTGTCTGTATGGGTGTTTTTTGTCTCTTTGGGCTGTGTGTGTGTCTCTTTGGGCTTTGTGTGTCTCTTCGGACTGTGTGTATGTCTCTTTAGCCTGTGTGTGTCTCTTTGGGATGTGTGTGTCTCTTTAGGCTGTGTGTCTCTTTGGGCAGTTTGAATCTTTATGGTCTGTGTATGTCTCTTTTGACTGTTTGTGTCGTTTTGGGCTTTGTGTCTCTCTGTTGGATGTGTGCATCTCTTTGGGCCATGTACGTTTCTTTGAGCTGTATGTGTCTCTTTGGGCTGTGGATGTCTCTTTGTGATGTGTGTCTCTTTAGGCTGTGTGTGTCTCGTTGGACTGTGTGTCTTTTTTGGGGTGTCTGAGTCTTTATGGTCTGTAAGTGTCTCTTTGGGCTGTTTGAGTCTTTTAGGTCGGTGTTTGTCTCTTTGGGTTGTGTTTCTCTTTGGGCTGTCTGTGTCTCTTTGAGCTGTTTGTGTCTCTTGAGGCTGTGTGTGTCCCTTTGGGCTGTGTGTCTCTTTGGGCTGTTTGAGTCTTTTATGTCTGTTTGTGTGTCTCTTTGGGCTGTTTGAGTCTTTTTGGTCTGTGTTTTTCTCTTTGGGCTGTTTGTGTCTCTTTGGGCTGTGTGTGTTTCTCTTTGGGCTTTGTGCGTCTCTTCGGGCTGTGTGTGTCTCTTTAGCCTGTGTGTGTGTCTCTTTGGGGATGTGTGTGTCTCTTTAGGCTGAGTGTCTCTTTGGGCAGTTTGAATCTTTTTGGTCTGTGTGTGTCTCTTTTGGCTTTTTGTGTCGTTTTGGGCTTTGTGTGTCTCTGTTGGATGTGTGCGTCTCTTTGGGCCGTGTGCATCTCTTTGAGCTGTATGTGTCTCTTGGACTGTTTGAGTCATTTTGATCTGTGTGTGTTTCTTTTGGCTGTTTGTGTCTCTTAGAGGCCATGTGTGTCTCTTTGGGCAATGTGTGTCTCTTTGGGGTGTTTGAATCTTTTTGGTATGTATGTGTCTGTATGGTCGTTTTTTGTCTCTTTGGGCTGTGTGTGTGTCTCTTTGGGCTTTGTGTGTCTCTTCGGACTGTGTGTATGTCTCTTTACCCTGTGTGTGTCTCTTTGGGCTGTGTGTGTCTCTTTAGGCTGTGTCTCTTTGGGCACTTTGAATCTTTATGGTCTGTGTGTGTGTCTCTTTTGGCTGTTTGTATCGTTTTGGGCTTTGTGTCTCTCTGTAGGATGTATGCGTCTCTTTGGGCCGTGTACGTCTCTTTGAGCTGTATGTGTCTCTTTGAGCTGTGGGTGTCTCTTTGTGATGTGTGTCTCTTTAGTCTGTGTGTGTCTCGTTGGACTGTGTGTCTTTTTGAGGTGTCTGAGTCTTTTTGGTCTGTATGTGTCTCTTTGGGCTGTTTGAGTCTTTTAGATCTGTGTTTGTCTCTTTGGGTTGTGTTTCTCTTTGGGCTGTCTGTGTCTCTTTGAGCTGTTTTTATCTCTTGAGGCTGTGTGTGTCTCTTTGGGCTGTGTGTCTCTTTGGGCTGTTTGAGTCTTTTTGGTCTGTTTGTGTGTCTCTTTGGGCTGTTTGTATCTTTTTTGTCTATGTTTGTCTTTTTGGGGTGTTTGTGTCTCTTTGGGATGTGTGTGTTTCTTTGGGCTTTGTGTGTCTCTTTGGGCCACATCAGTTTTAAGTTCACCAAGACATAAAAAATTTAAAGTTCAGTTCTAAATTTTTCCATAGAAGATAGGTAAAGTTATACTATGATTGTGATTATTTTCCATGAAGATAAAAAGTTTCATTTTAATTCTAAATTTTCTTAAATTCAATTCCGACCTTTCTCAAAGAGATGAAAAAATTTAAAGTTCTGTTCCAAATATTTTCCCGGAAAAGAAAAGTTCAACTTCGATTCTGAATTTTCTCAATTAAAATGAAATAAGTTATTGATCAATTCTATTTTCATAAAATAATATAAAATTTTCCACTAAAATTCAGATTTTTCTCAAAGAGATGACAAAATTTAAAATATTGTTCCAAATTTTTCATAGAAGATAGAAAAAGTTATACTTTGATATAATTCTAAATTTTCTTAAATTTAATTCCGACCTTTCTCAAAGAGATGAAAAAATTTTAAGTTCTGTTCCAAATATTTTCCCGGAAAAGAAAAGTTCAACTTCGATTCTGAATTTTCTCAATGAAAATGAAATAAGTTATTGATCAATTCTATTTTCCTAAAATAATATAAAATTTTCCACTTCAATTCAGATTTTTCTCAAAGAGATGAAAAAATTTAAAGTTCTGTTCCAAATATTTTCCCGGAAGAAGAAAAGTTCAACTTCGATTCTGAATTTTCTTAATGAAAATGAAATAAGTTATTGATCAATTCTATTTTCCCAAAATAATATCAAAATTTTCCACTTCAGGTCAGATTTTTCTCAAAGAGATGAAAAAATTTAAAATACTTCCAAATTTTTCATAGAAGATAGAAAAGTTCAAGTTCTCTTCTGAATTTTACCAACGAACACAATTCAATTCTAATTTCTCAGGAGAAAATAAAAAGCTTCCACTTCAGTTTTAAGTTCACCATGACATAAAAAATTTAAAGTTCAGTTCTAAATTTTTACATATAAGATAGGAAAAGTTATACTATGATTTTGATTATTTCCTATGAAGATTAAAAGTTTCACTTCAATTTTTAATTTTTCTCAAAGAAGTGAAGAAAAGTTCAACTTCGATTCTGAATTTTCTTAATGAAAATGAAATAAGTTATTGATCAATTCTATTTTCCCAAAATAATATCAAAATTTTCCACTTCAGGTCAGACAAAAGTTATACTATGATTGTGATTATTTTCCATGAAGATAAAAAGTTTCATTTTAATTCTAAATTTTCTTAAATTCAATTCCGACCTTTCTCGCTTGGCACCTTTCCAAATGAGCAGGGATTCCCCCACCGGTTCCTACACATTGCAAAAAAGTGGGCAGTACGAAAACTCAACGTTTTCAACCAGACTGGTTTTTTAGCTAAATCTTTGGAAACAACCCAGCCTCTATTTCTGACCGTTTAAGTTTTGATGTTAGTGTTGTCAGTCAAAAGCTATGACCTTGAGAAAAGAGCTTGAGAAAATTGCCTGATTATCGAAAAATGGGGGAAACATCCTTCAAAAGTCGACAGGAATGCCCCCTTCCAGCGCTTTCTCGGTTATGTTGAATAAAATATGCAAAGTCGACATAGCTTTATTTCATTTTTTTTAAGGTTAATTTAGACGATTTTTTAGCTAAATCTTTGGAAACAACCCAGCCTCTATTTCTGACCGTTTAAGTTTTGATGTTAGTGTTGTCAGTCAAAAGCTATGACCTTGAGAAAAGAGCTTGAGAAAATTGCCTGATTATCGAAAAATGGGGGAAACATCCTTCAAAAGTCGACAGGAATGCCCCCCTCCAGCGCTTTCTCGGTTATGTTGAATAAAATATGCAAAGTCGACATAGCTTTATTTCATTTTTTTAAGGTTAATTTAGACGAGGTTACGTGCCGGGGATTCCCCCACCGGTTCCTACACATTGCAAAAAAGTGGGCAGTGCGAAAACTCCACGTTTTCAACCAGAGTGGTTTTTTAGCTAAATCTTTGGAAACAGCCCAGCCTCTATTTCTGACCGTTTAAGTTTTGATGTTAGTGTTGTCAGTCAAAAGTTCTGACCTTGAGAAAAGAGCTTGAGAAAATTGCCTGATTATCGATAAATTGGGGAAACATCCTCCAAAATTCGACAGGAATGCCCCCCTCCAGCGCTTTCTCGATTATGTTGAATAAAATATGCAAAGTCGACATAGCTTTATTTCATTTTTTTAAGGTTAATTTAGACGATTTTTTAGCTAAATCTTTGGAAACAACCCAGCCTCTATTTCTGACCGTTTAAGTTTTGATGTTAGTGTTGTCAGTCAAAAGTTCTGACCTTGAGAAAAGAGCTTGAGAAAATTGCCTGATTATCGATAAATTGGGGAAACATCCTCCAAAAGTCGACAGGAATGCCCCCTCCAGCGTTTTCTCGGTTATGTTGAATAAAATATGCAAAGTCGACATAGCTTTATTTCATTTTTTTAAGGTTAATTTAGACGAGGTTACGTTTGCGCACGTAACCTCGTCTAAATTAACCTTAAAAAAAATGAAATAAAGCTATGTCGACTTTGCATATTTTTTCAACATAACCGAGAAAGCGCTGGAGGGGGGCATTCCTGTCGACTTTTGGAGGATGTTTCCCCCCATTTTTCGATAATCAGGCAATTTTCTCAAGCTCTTTTCTCAAGGTCATAGCTTTTGACTGACAACACTAACATCAAAACTTAAACGGTCAAAAATAGAGGCTGGGTTGTTTCCAAAGATTTAGCCAAAAAATCGTCTAAATTAACCTTAAAAAAATGAAATAAAGCTATGTCGACTTTGCATATTTTATTCAACATAACCGAGAAAGCGCTGGAGGGGGGCATTCCTGTCGACTTTTGGAGGATGTTTCCCCCATTTTTCGATAATCAGGCAATTTTCTCAAGCTCTTTTCTCAAGGTCATAGCTTTTGACTGACAACACTAACATCAAAACTTAAACGGTCAGAAATAGAGGCTGGGCTGTTTCCAAAGATTTAGCTAAAAAACCAGTCTGGTTGAAAACGTGGAGTTTTCGCACTGCCCACTTTTTTGCAATGTGTAGGAACCGGTGGGGGAATCCCCGGCACGTAACCTCGTCTAAATTAAACTTAAAAAAATGAAATAAAGCTATGTCGACTTTGCACATTTTATTCAACATAACCGAGAAAGCGCTGGAGGGGGGCATTCCTGTCGACTTTTGGAGGATGTTTCCCCCATTTTTCGATAATCGGGCAATTTTCTCAAGCTCTTTTCTCAAGGTCATAGCTTTTGACTGGCAACACTAACATCAAAACTTAAACGGTCAGAAATAGAGGCTGGGTTGTTTCCAAAGATTTATCTAAAAAATCGTCTAAATTAACCTTAAAAAAATGAAATAAAGCTATGTCGACTTTGCATATTTTATTCAACATAACCGAGAAAGCGCTGGAGGGGGGCATTCCTGTCGACTTTTGGAGGATGTTTCCCCCATTTTTCGATAATCAGGTAATTTTCTCAAGCTCTTTTCTCAAGGTCATAGCTTTTGACTGACAACACTAACATCAAAACTTAAACGGTCAGAAATAGAGGCTGGGCTGTTTCCAAAGATTTAGCTAAAAAACCAGTCTGGTTGAAAACGTGGAGTTTTCGTACTGCCCACTTTTTTGCAATGTGTAGGAACCGGTGGGGGAATCCCCGCTCATTTGGAAAGGTGCCAAGAGAGAAAGTTCGGAATTGAATTTAAGAAAATTTAGAATTAAAATGAAACTTTTTATCTTCATGGAAAATAATCACAATCATAGTATAACTTTTGTCTGAACTGAAGTGGAAAATTTTTATATTATTTTGGGAAAACAGAAATGATCAATAACTTATTTCATTTTCATTGAGAAAATTCAGAATCGAAGTTGAACTTTTCTTCACTTCTTTGAGAAAAATTAAAAATTGAAGTGAAACTTTTAATCTTCATAGGAAATAATCAAAATCATAGTATAACTTTTCCTATCTTCTATGTAAAAATTTAGAACTGAACTTTAAATTTTTTATGTCATAGTGAACTTAAAACTGAAGTGGAAGCTTTTTATTTTCTCTTGAGAAATTAGAATTGAATTGTGTTCGTTGGTAAAATTCAGAAGAGAACTTGAACTTTTCTATCTTCTATGAAAAATTTGGAAGTATTTTAAATTTTTTCATCTCTTTGAGAAAAATCTGACCTGAAGTGGAAAATTTTGATATTATTTTGGGAAAATAGAATTGATCAATAACTTATTTCATTTTCATTAAGAAAATTCAGAATCGAAGTTGAACTTTTCTTCTTCCGGGAAAATATTTGGAACAGAACTTTAAATTTTTTCATCTCTTTGAGAAAAATCTGAATTGAAGTGGAAAATTTTATATTATTTTAGGAAAATAGAATTGATCAATAACTTATTTCATTTTCATTGAGAAAATTCAGAATCGAAGTTGAACTTTTCTTTTCCGGGAAAATATTTGGAACAGAACTTTAAATTTTTTCATCTCTTTGAGAAAGGTCGGAATTGAATTTAAGAAAATTTAGAGTTATATCAAAGTATAACTTTTTCTATCTTCTATGAAAAATTTGGAACAATATTTTAAATTTTGTCATCTCTTTGAGAAAAATCTGAATTGAAGTGGAAAATTTTATATTATTTTATGAAAATAGAATTGATCAATAACTTATTTCATTTTCATTGAGAAAATTCAGAATCAAAGTTGAACTTTTCTTTTCCGGGAAAATATTTGGAACAGAACTTTAAATTTTTTCATCTCTTTGAGAAAGGTCGGAATTAAATTTAAGAAAATTTAGAATTATATCAAAGTATAACTTTTTCTATCTTCTATGAAAAATTTGGAACAATATTTTAAATTTTGTCATCTCTTTGAGAAAAATCTGAATTTTAGTGGAAAATTTTATATTATTTTATGAAAATAGAATTGATCAATAACTTATTTCATTTTAATTGAGAAAATTCAGAATCGAAGTTGAAAAAAAAATATTTTCCGGGAAAATATTTGGAACAGAACTTTAAATTTTTTCATCTCTTTGAAAAAGGTCGGAATTGAATTTAAGAAAATTTAGAATTATATCAAAATGAAACTTTTTATCTTCATGGAAAATAATCACAATCATAGTATAACTTTACCTATCTTCTATGAAAAAATTTAGAACTGAACTTTAAATTTTTTATGTCTTGGTGAACTTAAAACTGATGTGGCCCAAAGAGACACACAAAGCCCAAAGAAACACGCACATCCCAAAGAGACACAAACAGCCCAAAGAGACAAACACAGACCAAAAAGATTCAAACAGCCCAAAGAGACACACAAACAGACCAAAAAGACTCAAACAGCCCAAAGAGACACAGCCCAAAGAGACACACACAGCCTCAAGAGATACAAACAGCTCAAAGAGACACAGACAGCCCAAAGAGAAACACAACCCAAAGAGACAAACACAGATCTAAAAGACTCAAACAGCCCAAAGAGACACATACAGACCAAAAAGACTCAGACACCTCAAAAAGACACACAGTCCAACGAGACACACACAGCCTAAAGAGACACACATCACAAAGAGACACCCACGGCTCAAAGAGACACATACAGCTCAAAGAGACGTACACGGCCCAAAGAGACGCATACATCCTACAGAGAGACACAAAGCCCAAAACGACACAAACATCCAAAAGAGACACACACACAGACCATAAAGATTCAAAGTGCCCAAAGAGACAGACAGCCTAAAGAGACACACACAGCCCAAAGAGACAGACACAGGGTAAAGAGACATAAACACAGTCCGAAGAGACACACAAAGCCCAAAGAGACACACACACAGCCCAAAGAGACAAAAAACGACCATACAGACACATACATACCAAAAAGATTCAAACACCCCAAAGAGACACACATTGCCCAGAGACACACATGGCCTCTAAGAGACACAAACAGCCAAAAGAAACACACACAGACCAAAATGACTCAAACAGTCCAAGAGACACATACAGCTCAAAGAGATGCACACGGCCCAAAGAGACGCACACATCCAACAGAGACACACAAAGCCCAAAACGACACAAAAAGCCAAAAGAGACACACACAGACCAAAAAGATTCAAACTGCCCAAAGAGACACTCAGCCTAAAGAGACACACACATCCCCAAAGAGACACACACACAGGCTAAAGAGACACACACAGCCCGAAGAGACGCACAAAGCCCAAAGAGAAACACACACAGCCCAAAGAGACACAAACAGCCCAAAGAGACAAACAAAGACCAAAAAGACTCAAACAGCCCAAAGAGACACACAAACAGACATAAAAGACTCAAAGAGCCCAAAGAGACACACAGCCCAAAGGGACACACACAGCCTCAAGAGACACAAACAGCTCAAAGAGACACAGACAGCCCAAAGAGAAACACAACCCAAAGAGACAAACACCGACCTAAAAGACTCAAACAGCCCAAAGAGACACTTACAGACCAAAAAGACGCAGACACCCCAAAAAAGACACACAGTCCAACGAGACACACACAGCCTAAAGAGACACACATCACAAAGAGACATCCACAGCCCAAAGAGACACATACAGCTCAAAGAGACGTACATGGCCCAAAGGGATGCACACATCCAACAGAGAGACACAAAGCCCAAAACGACACAAACAGTCAAAAGAGACATACACAGACCATAAAGATTCAAACTGCCCAAAGAGACACACAGCCTAAAGAGACACCCACGTCCCAAAGAGACACACACAGGCTAAAGAGACATACACACAGTCCGAAGAGACACACAAAGCCCAAAGAGACACACACACAGCCCAAAGAGACAAAAAACACCCATACAGACACATACATACCAAAAAGATTCAAAAACATCCCCAAAGAGACACACATTGCCCAAAGAGACACACATGGCCTCTAAGAGACACAAACAGCCAAAAGAAACACACACAGACCAAAATCACTCAAACAGCCCAAGAGACACATACAGCTCAAAGAGATGCACACGGCCCAAAGAGACGCACACATCCAACAGAGACGCACAAAGCCCAAAACGACACAAAAAGCCAAAAGAGACATACACAGACCATAAAGATTCAAACTGCCCAAAGAGACACACAGCCTAAAGAGACACCCACAGCCCAAAGAGACACACACACAGGCTAAAGAGACACACACAGCCCGAAGAGACACACAAAGCCCAAAGAGACACACACACACAGCCCAAAGAGACAAAAACGCCCATACAGACACATACAGACCAAAAGATTCAAACGCCCCAAAGAGACACACATAGCCCAGAGAGACACACACGGTCCCTAAGAGACACAAACATCCAAAAGAAAGATACGCAGATCAAAATGACACAAACAGCCCAAAGAGACACACATAGCCCAAAGAGACACACACGGTCCCTAAAAGACACAAACATTCAAAAGAAAGACACACAGATCAAAATGACACAAACAGCCCAAGGAGACACACATAGCCCAAAGAAACACAAACAGCCCACACGGTCCCTAAGAGACACAAACATCCAAAAGAAAGACACACAGATCAAAATGACACAAACAGCCTAAAGAAACACAAACAGCCCAAAGAGACACAAACACCCCAAAGAGACAAACACAGACCAAAAAGACTCAAACACCCCAAAGAGACACACAGCCCAAAGAGACACACACAACCCAAAGAAACACAAACAGCCCAAAGAGAGTAACTGTGACAAGCTAAACCACGACAAAGCACTACTCTCATGGAACTCAAGCCCCATTTAACTCAAACCCCGTGCAACTGAACCCCCCATGTAACTAAAATCAAAGTGAACTTTGAAAGATCAAGAGAATGTAACTGTGACAAGCTAAACCACGACAAAGCACTACTCTCGTGGAACTCAAGTTCCATTTAACTCAATCCCCGTGCAACTGAACCCCCCCATGTAACTGAACCCCTGTATAACCGAAACCCCGTGTAACTGTACCCCCTTTAACTGAACCCTCGTGCAACTCAACCCTCCATGCAACCCATCTCCCTCAAAACACTTTTCAGCCATTTCTTTTTAAATTGACAATACTTTTCAAACGTTACTTGTGTATTATACAGACCACATCGGAGAGGTAAAGCTAGGTCAAGTCACAATGTCATTCTATCGTTACTTTTCAATTAAGCTATTGAATACCTTTTACCAATGTCTCTTGTAGGCGTCAAATCTATTAAGTATCTGAGCATATTCTTTGTATTGTTGATGGAAGAACCCCATTCTTTAATTACCCGTGAGGCATTCTTAACCAACGCAATACCTTTACGCAAATACCTTTTCGCAAAAAATTCGCAAATAGAGTTATTTTTACGTCACAATTTTCAACTTAAAACCATTCTAATTATAACATCCCATAAATGGAATTTCTTTTTCGCAAATTGAGTTAGCTTAATGCAAATGAGATATCATTTTGATATCTCTAATAGTGTATGCGATACTGGAGCGAGATCTCAGATACCTTTAAGCTACAGGCTATTAACCGGATTCCATATGTACCCACAAAAAATTTCAATTGCCAAAAAAATAATAATAAAACATGTTATGATGAAAGTGCTTCAAAAAGCCATCTGACTGCGTCATAAAAGACATGTATACCGTGAATTAGAAATCCGGTAAATTGTGTGAGAAAAACTTGAACCAAGCCAGATTATACCCACCTAACCAGATTGTACCTACCAAACCAGATTATACCTACCAGAAACCTATTTGGTACGGGGGCGTAAGCAAAATAGTACCTTAGTTACTACTTATATGAAGGGGGATGTCCCCCTCCTCAACACCTCGCTGTTTACGCTAATGTTTGAATTATGTCCCAAATCTTTAAGAATGACTCCTGAAACACAAGGGACGTTTAAAAGAACAATAAAACGCCTTTTTAAAAGTACTAAACAACTTTAGCGTGAAGAGCGAGTTGCTGAGGAGGGGGGCAACCCCCTTCATATACTTCATAATTTCGGTTCGTTTTAAGTTCTAATGTTGCTCCTTAATTTCAGTTGAGAAAACTTGCTTTTTTTTTTATTTAATTATAGATTATGAACAGGAATTGTTTCAGCTGATAGAAAAGGTTGGCAGCAGAATCTCATAGGAAACAAAATTTTTGGTTTTCACCCATGAAACCCTTTTTGGGGCCTAAATGGGTGTATAAATTAAAAAAACAACAAGAGTTTTCCATTTTTCAGGTTCAAATAAAGTACATTCAGAACATCATATCTTCAGCTCTCGCAAATAATTGGCCTTGGGCTGTCGTATATATGATATCGATGTAATTGATTAATTAAATTAAATTAGGAATTCAAAATATATATGAATTATTAATTAATTAATAAACATATTCCGCTAAATAGTTTAGCAGAAAAAAATTCTGAGAAGACAAAGTTTGCAGAATGTTTTCCATTCGGTTTGAAAGACAAATTTATTTATTGTAGTTTTTGGCAATAATATGTTTTATTATAAAATTTGTTTCAGTTACTGGTGTTGTTAATAAAGATTTAGTCACACGTCGTTCATTTCATATTTCAGTTGTAAAGAGTATCAGAACTTAAACGCATTTTTTGCCATTGTCATGGGTTTGACGAACGTCGCTGTGAGCAGGCTAACGCAGTCGTGGGAAAGAGTGCCGTCGAAGCTTCGTAAGCTGCTGGCAGAATTCGAATCTCTTTGCGACCCATCACGAAATCATCGATCCTACAGGATCGCAGTTTCGAAGTTACAGTCGCCAATTATTCCTTTCATGCCGTTATTAATTAAAGGTTTGTTCTTTTTTAAGTTATCAATGTTCGATTTGTTTTAATATTATAATAAATTAATAACATTAATTTAAGTTTTGTTTATTTACTTCAATTTTCTGAAAAAAAAAAAATTCGGAGTTTTTCCGAAAAAGAATTATTTCCCGAAAATTAAAATGCCATATTGCAAATTAAGACGAGCAGAAACATAGTCTTGTAATAATTAGGGATCGACCGATATATCGGCCAACCAATATTATCGGGCCGATATGACAGTAAGTGTCATTATCGGATATCGGATAAAACAATGAAAAATACACAAAAACTATACAAAGAAAGCAAAAAAATATAATAGGGTTTGTTTCTTATTTCATATGCTTGTTTTATTCACAAAATTTATGAAAACATAATTAAAAATACACAAAGACTATGCAAAAAAAAATACAATAGAATTTGTGTTTTATTCCATATTATTTTGTTCACAAAACTATCAACAAGTGAAATGACATCATTTTATACAATCCTAAAATGGACTCATGCCATATTTGTCTCCCACCCACTTGGACTATCTGTTTGTATCTTATTTCATATGATTGTTTTGTTCACAAGACTATCAACAAGTGAAATAGCATCATTTTTATACAGTCGTAAAAAGGGCTTATGCCATATTTGCCTCTCACTCACTTAGGTTATTTGTCTTGGCTTTTTCTACAATTAATTCAAAACAACTTTTTCCACAAAATACGTTTTTCAAAGAAAAGTAAAGAATTCCATTAAACCAAAAAAGAGCAAAAAATAAAATCAAATACTCTACCAAGCGTGAAACTACCACAAATCAGCATCGACAAATAAATGAAACCCAAAACGAACAGAAATTACAATAAATGCCATTTCCAGCAGCCACGCAGAGAGAGATCTTGGTGTCCTGGTAGACGACGAATTGAAATTTCATATTCATGCACAAGCGACTATTTCGAAGGCTAATCAGACTCTTGGCTTAATCAAAAGAACGTTCACTAGCAGATCTCCAACTGTTATGACCAAGCTATATAAGAGTCTAGTTCGACCAAGGCTAGAGTTTGGAATGTGTATCGCATGCCCAATCAAGAAGACAGACCAAGCAGCTCTAGAATCAGTCCAGAGGAGGGCAACGAAATGTATTAGAGACCTCTATGATGTCCCTTATCCATCCCGTCTCCGTAAGCTTAGAATACCATCTCTAACATATCGTCGCAAACGAGGCGATGTGATAACAGCATACAAGCTTCTAAATGCTGAGGATACCATTCCTGGCCTTTTCCAACCGGACAATTCAAATAGAACTCGTGGTCATTCTCAAAAGCTTTTCCGGAAACGAGCCAACACCAGACTAAGGAACAAGTTCTTCTCAAATAGAGTTGTCAGCTTGTGGAACTCCCTTAGTGAAAAAATAGTAACCTCTACCAGCGTGGATGCGTTCAAGTCATCAGTGGATAGGGAGTGGCTCAACAAACCGTGGTGCACCATTTGGGACGCCACAGATGATGATTAACTATCATCACTGAAGCTGGCGGACACAGGATTCGTCCTATCGCTAGCAAGTGCGATTTAAGGTAAATTTAAGGTAATAAATAACCCAGTCAAACTCAAAACGGGCAGCAATTAACATGAGTAGGGCTCAAAACCCCCTATGCCTTCCCAAAGCCAGAACATAATTTGCACTGTACTGAAAAAATATAAATGTTTGGAAGAATTGAAAGATAAATCTGCAATCCAAGATTAGAATATTAGAAGCTATAGTGATGACAGTGGTCAAATATGGCTTTGAAGCATGGACGCTCCAAAAAGCGGATGAAGATTTGCTAGATGTTTTCCAGAGAAATTGCTTAAGGATTGTTCTGGGTACCCGGCTGACTGACCGTATTTCAAACAATAGGCTATACGAAAAATGTGGTTCAGTACCGCTCTCTAGGGCTATAATGAAAGAAAGGTTGACGTGGCTAGGGCACGTTGTGCGGATGAAGGATGACAGATTGCCGAAGATTGTTCTTTTCGGCCAACCGTCTAAGGCTAAACGGAAAGCGGCTTGTCCTCGTCTGGGGTGGGAGGACGTCATAAAGAAAGATTTAAAGGAAATGGGAACTTCGTGGGCGGGTGTAAAAAGAAAGGCTTTGAATAGATTAGGATGGAGGAGCGTGCGTAACTGCATTGGCCTCAGGCGGCTTGGTGCAGCGGTGAGTTGTTAGTAGTAGTAGTAGTAGTTTTACTTTCGTAACTGTAATAAATCAATTATTATTAACATTTTGATTACTACATATCAGTATATGTATATTAAACTGATATCTCATCTCATCTCATATTAAACTGACAATTCACATTCATTTGTATTTTTTTCAGTAAAGGGCAAATTATGTTCTGGCCTTGGGAAGGCATAGGGGTTTTGAGCCCTACTCATGTTAATTTCTGCTCGTTTTGAGTTTGACTCGGTTATTTATTGTAATTTCTGTTCGTTTTGGGTTTCATTTATTTATCGATGCTGATTTGTGGTAGTTTATCGCTTGGTAGATTATTTGATTTTAGTTTTTGCTCATTTTGGTTTAATGGAATTCTTTACTTTTTTTTGAAAAACTTATTTGGTGTCAAATTTGTTTTTAATTAATTTCTGTTCGTTTTATATTGAAAAGAAAATAATACTTTAAATCTTTTCTTTTTAAGACTTTATAGTTTGGCCTGCTATTTGTATGCTGAAGAAAAATTTTCAGCAATTTTTAACAACACACACCCATTTAAAAATCTGGACACAAATAGTAGTGTTTAATTTAGTTTCATACCTCCTCTAGTTGACCTGAGATGGAAAACTTGATACCATTCGCAAAAAAATCTGTTTACTTTCTTTGATAGCTTGGATACACTTACGCTATTTTGATTTGGTTAAATTCTAAGAGAACAAGCAGCCCCGAAAGTTTGAACATAATACCCTCAGTCGTTCTTGGGATACTGCTGAGATGCCTTATTGGGAATTACCATTAACACAATGCATTTTGATTTAATCTTATGGCAACATTTAGTTTTTAAACATAAAGTCAAATGGGAGGGCGGGCAGGGGAGGTGGATTAGTTTCCCTCCAATCACTTTCGACTATTAAAAAGGGCATTAGTCCTTTCTATTTCCAATCGAATGAGCCCTTTTCGAAGTTCCTACGACAAATCCTTCGATACGAAGTTCCCTGGTCTAAAGAAAAAAACAAAAATAATAATAATAATACATTGTACCCACATCGATCTTTGCTATAATTAAATTAAAAAAACAAGATTTTTTTAACTGAAAGTAAGGAACGACGTTAAAATCTCAAACGAACAGAAATTACTCGGTATATGAAAGGGGCTGTCCCCTCCTTAATGACTCGCTCTTTACGCTAGTTTTTACGCAAGTTTTTCATAGTTTTCGCACTTTACGCAAGTTTTTCATAGTTTAAAAGAAATTGAGTTGTGAGAAAGTCAAACTTTAGCGTAAAGAGCGAGGTGTTGAGGAGGGAACAGCCCCTTTCATATACGGAATAATTTCTGTTCGTTTTAAGTTTTAACGTCGTTCCTTACTTTCAGTTAAAAAAACTTGTTTTTTTTATTTAATTTTTGAACGTTTTTGAATTAATGCAGGTTTTGATTTTGGCTCATCGTACATGAATAATTAAAACAAAATATGTATATTAATTTTACTTTTATTTGGTTAAATGGCTTTCTCGAAACTTGTTTAATTTTATTTACGAACGTTTTTATTAGTAATAGATATACGTAACTTACGAATTAACTTACGTAACGAACTTCTTTATTCATAAATTTTTAATACGTATATTAGGGGGTTCGCCTCCTAGTCAATACCTTGCTCTTTAAGCTAAAGTTTGAATTTTGTTCCAATTCTTTAAAAATTACCCCTTAATCACAAAGGCCGTTAATTAGAATAAATAGCTCTTATGAAAGTACTAAGAAATATTTGGCCTAAAGAGCGAGGTATTGACTAGGGGTTGAACCCAATCATATACGTAATATTTTCTGTTCGTTTTAAGTTTTGATGTTGCTCCTTAATTTTAGTTGAAAAACTTGATTTTTTTTATTTAATTTCTGATCTTTTTCTTTAATAATGATGGGAAATACGGCGCCCCCTTCATAGCAATTTCCCTTCCCCCATGAAAACTTCCTTCATGTAAAGATCCTCCCATATAACCCCCGACCCCCCCCCCCCACCTACCAGAAAAATCCCCCCTGAAAACGTCTGTATACTTCCCAATAACCAATACTATATGTTAACATTGGGTAAAGTTCATAACTTTCAGCCCTCCCCCCGGGGACTTCGGGGGATTAAGTCTTCCTAAAAGACATAGTTATCATATTTTCGACCATGCTGAACAAAATGGTTATCTCAAAATTTTGATCGGGTGACTTTGGGGAAAAAATGAGTGGGAGGGGGCCTAGTTATCCTCCATTGTTTTGGTCACTTAAAAAGGGCACTAGAACTTTTAATTTCCGTTCCAATGAGCCCTCCAACGACATTCTGGGACCACCTGATCGATACGATCACCCCTGGGAAAAAAAAAAAAACAAATAAACACACATTCGTGATCTTTCTTCTGGCAAAAAATGCAAAATTCCATATTTTTGTAGATAGGTGATTGAAACCTCTACAGTAGGGCTCTCTTATACGCTGAATATGATGCTGTGATTTTCATTAAGGTTCTAAAGCCTTTAGGGGGTTTTCCCCCTTTTTTCTAAAATCAGCCAAATTTTCTCAGGTTTTTTGATAAGTAAGACTAAACTTGATGAAACATATGTTTGAAATCAGCATTAAAATCTGATTCTTTTGATGTATCTATTGGTATCAAAATTCCGTTTTTTAGAGTTTCCGTAACCATTGAGCCGGGTCGCTCCCTACTTACAGTTCGTTACCACGAACTGTTTGAAAATGTCAAGCCTTCCATTCCCTTTCGACAATTAAAAAGGGCACTAGACCTTTTAATTTACAATCGGATGAGCCCTTTTTGAGTTTCTACGACAACGCTTTCTATAAACACCTTATATGCCCCCAGGGCATAACTTACAACCTTTGCCCCGAGGGTTGGGGGGGGGTTGTCATCCTCAAACACCTAATTTCCAGAACTTTCAACTACGTTAAACAAAACGGCTATCTCAAAATTTTGATTCGATGTGTTTAGGGAAATGGTGGGTATGAGAGGGGGGTTAGTCGCCCTTCAATCACTTTCGACTATTAAAAATGGCACTAGCCCTTTCAATTTCTAATCAAATGAGCCCTTTTGAAGTTTCTACGACAAAATGGTCTATAAAAGCCTTATATGCCCCCAGGGCATAACTTACAACCTTTGCCTCGAGGGTTGGGGGGGGGGTTGTCATCCTCAAACACCTAATTTCCAGAACTTTCAACTACGTTGAACAAAATTAATGTCTCAAAATTTTGATTGGATGTGTTTGGGAAAATAGTGGGCGTGAGAGGGGGATGAGTTGCCCTCCAATTACTTTCGACTATTAAAAAGGGCACTAGCCATTTCAATTTCTAATCGAATAAGCCATTTTTGAAGTTTCTACGTCAACGCTTTCTATAAAAAACCTTATATGCCTCCAGGGCATAACTTACATTCCTTGCCCTGAGTGCTGTGGGGGGGGGGAGAGGCTGTCATCCTTAAAGACCTAATTTCCAAAACTTTCCACAACGTTGAACAAAATGGCTATCTCAAAATTATAATTGGATGTGTTGGGGGAAAAGATGGGCGTGAGAGGGGGGTTAGTTGTCCTCCAATCGGTTTCGACTATTGAAAAGGGCACTAGCCCTTTGAATTTCCAATCGAATGCACCCTTTTTCAAGTTTCTACGACAAAGCTTTCAATAAAAACCTTATATGCCCCCAGAGCGTAACTTGTAACCCTTGCCCTGGGGACTCTGAGGAAGAGGGGTTGTCATCCTCAAAGACCTAATTTACAGAACTTACAACTACGTTGAACAAAATGGCTATCTCAAAATTTTAATTGGACGTATTGGATAAATGGTGGGCGTGAGAGGGGGCTAGGTGCCCTCCAATCACTTTCGACTATTAAAAATGGCACTAGCCCTATGAATTTCCAATCGAATGAGCCCTTTTGCAAGTTTCTACGACAAAGATTTCTATGAAAACCTTATATGCCCCCAGGGCATAACTTATAAACCTTGCCCTGAAGACTGTGGGGGGAATGCCCTGCTCAAAGGTATAATTTCCAGAACTTTCAACTACGCCGAACAAAATGGCTATCTCAAAATTTTGATTGGATGTGTTTGGGGAAATGGTGTGTGTGGAAGGGTGTTAGCTGCCTTCCAATCACTTTCGACTATTAAAAAGGGCACTAGCCATTTCAATTTCCCATCGAATGAGCCCTTTTTGAAGATTCTACGACAACGCTTTCTGTAAAAACCTTATATGCCCCCAGGGCATAACTTACAACCCTTGCCCTGAGGAATGTGGGGGGTTGTCATCCTCAAATACCTAATTTCCAGAACTTTCAACTACGTTGAACAAAATGACAATCTCGAAATTTTGATTGGATGTGTTTGGGGGAAAGATGGGCGTGAGAGGGGGGTTAGTTGCCCTCCAATCACTTTCGACTATTAGAAAGGGCACTAGCCCTTTGAATTTCCAATCGAGTGAGCCCTTTTGCAAGTTTCTACGACAACGCTTTCTACAAAAACTTTATATGCCCCCAGGTCATAACTTACAACTCTTGCCCTAAGGGCTGTGGGGGAGTGTCGTCCTCAAAAACATAATTTCTATCTGGAAATCAACTACGCTTAACATAATGGCTATCTCAAAGTTTAGATTGGATGTGTTTCGGGAAATGGTGGGCGTGGAAAGGGTGTTAGTTGCCTTCCGATCACTTTCGACTATTAAAAAGGGCACAAGCCACTCCAATTCCCAATTGAATAAGCCCTTTTCGAAGTTTCTACGACAACTTTTTCGATACAAAGGGCCCTGGTCTAAAGGAAAAAAATAATAAATAACACATTGTGCCAACATCGTTCTTATATACCCCCAAGGTATAACTTAAAACCCTTGCCCTGGGGAATGCGGGGGGTTTTCATCCTCAAACATCTAATTTCCAGAACTTTCAACTACTTTGAACAAAATGGCTATCTCAAAATTTTGATTGGATGTGTTTGGGGAGAAGATGGGTGTGAGAGGGGGTTAGTTGCCCTCCAATCACTTTCGACTATCAAAAATGGCACTAGCCCTTTGAATTTCCAATCGAGTGAGTCTTTTTTGAAGTTTCTACGGCAACGCTTTCTACAAAAACCTTATATGCCCCCAGGGCATATCTTACAACCCTTGCCCTAATGGCTGTCGGGGAGTGTCGTCCTCAAAAACATAATTTCTATCTGGAAATCAACTACGCTGAAAAAAATGGCTATCTCAAAGTTTTGATTGAAAGTGTTTCGGGAAATGGTGGGCGGGGAAAGGGTGTTAGTTGCCTTCCGATCACTGTCGACTATTAAAATGGGCACAAGCCACTCCAATTTCCAATTGAATGAGCTCTTTTCGAAGTTTCTGCGACAACTTCTTCAATACAAAGTGCCCTGGTCTAAAGGAAAAAAAAAATAAATAATATATTGTGCCAATATCGTTCGTATATACCCCCAGGGCATAACTTAAAACCCTTCCCTGAGGGCTGTGGGGGAGTGTCCTCCTCAAAAACATAATTTCTATCTGGAAATCAACTACGCTGAACAAAATGGCTATCTCAAAATTTTTATTGGATGTGTTTGGGGAAATGGTGGGCGTGGAAGGGGTGTTAGTTGCCTTCCAGTCACTTTCGACTATCAAAAAGGGCACTAGCTTTTCCAATTTCCAATCCAATGAGCCCTTTTCCAAGTTTCTACGACAACTCCTTCGATACGAAGTGCCCTGGTATGAAAACCAAAAAAATAATAATAATAATAAATGATACATTTTGCCAACATCGTTCTTTACTTAGGCAGCGCTATGGCGTTGCCTATGATAAGCAATGGCTTGATTATTCCATACGCTTTGGTTAAGCTAGTGTTTTGGATATGTTAAGCTACCCTATATGTTAGAAGATTTACTATATGCTGAAAAATACCAATGATAAACAATTATAAAAAAGTATAAGCATGTGGGATCTGTACGGGAAATTGACCTATGGGCTCCTTAGACATATTTAGGATAGGTTATTTCTATATGTTAGAAGTGTTATTGTATGCTGAAAAATATTAATGACAAACTACCGTAAAAAAGAGAATTGAAAAAAGAATTAAAAAAAGGAATTAGCATGCGTGATCTATATGGGATGAAGATCTGCTCCGGACACCTATATATGATATATCAATCCCATATGTTAGAAGACATACTGTATGCTTCTAAATAAAAAGGACGAAGTATTTTGAAAAAAAAAATTACAAGCATGTGTGATATTTACATTCCTGAGAGCTCCTGACCCCACTGTAGGGATATGCTAACCCTATAGCTAGTCGGTCGTTATAAATAACAAAAATTGTAAAACGAGTTAGACAATGAGAAAAAATAACAAATAAAAACCATAAGAAGGGTAGTATCTAAGAAACTAGAAAATAGTTTTGAGCACTCAAGCCAAAAAAAAGCAAACATCAAAATATATTTGAATATGGATCTTATACTTGTAAGTATGATGGAGTATCTACAGGTATAGTCTACCAACTAAATAGAAACAAAATATCAAATAGATACAAAGATGCTCTCTCTCATCATATCTTTTTCAAATAAAAAGAAAAAAATCTAAATAAATGCAATTAAATTGAATTTCCACCCCTTACAAAAAAAACTTATTTCAAATTCAATAATAAAAACATAGAAAACACAAGGTTTGCTCATTTAAAATATACTTCTTCAGCCTCTTTTTAAAAAAAAACTAGCGTGTTCAACATCCTCCTCAACATTGTTTGGAATTTTAAACTTGATGCCCCTACCTATTCCTGAGATATAGCACACAAACAATTTTGACAACCAGAATGCATATTTTTTTCTTTTGATTCATTCAACATTCGAAACCCACATTTAATCTTAAGCTTCAGCTTAATAGTCTTAGGCCTTCCTGAGATATTGCAGCTACACCAATCGACAACTGGGATGCGCGCAAAGTCCTCTTAAAAAAGAGTTCTCTCTATTTTAATAGAGAGTCTTAAAGTCCTCTCAAAGTCCGCTTAAAATAAAACGACCAACTATAGTACAAACGCACTGTATGAGTGATAATCTCTATACTCTATTTCAGACATGACCTTCACAAACGATGGTAACTCTACAGTTCAAGAAGCTTCCGGCCTAATAAATTTTGAGAAAATGCACCTACTCGCTCAGACACTCAGAACGCTTAGATTCTGTAGAGGACGTCAACTATGTAAGTCTACGTATGCTGTTAAACTTGACTATCACAACACTGGTATAAAACCTTAGAAGGTGTCGGGTTATTTTTCATGGGGCAGGGGCGGGCTCAAAATACGGAAACGGTGAATTTATGAAATTTATAATCTTACCTTTTGTCAATTATTTTGGAGGAGAGGGTCCATTCGGACCGGTGAGAGAGAGTACCCTAGTCGGGTGACTGTGCGCTGTTAACCTGAGTATACAGGAAATATGTCGAGAAATACAGAATTTTGGTGTAAGATAAAACTTCCTTCCCTATGAATTTTGAAAAAATGCCTATTTGCTTAGACCCTCGTCGGTTGACAATAAGGTGTTAACCTGAGTATACAAGAAATATGTCGAGGAACACCGAATTTGGGTATAAGATGACAAAGTATCTACTTGATCATACCCTCTGGACACTTAAATTATGCAGTGTCAACTATGTAAGTCTGTATTTACTTTGGATTATAGGGGCACAGTTCTGTACCTTAAGTGAAACTAGGAGATTTTCTTTATGGGTAGTTGTGCAATTGCACCCCTTTATTTTTCAAACAATCTGGATTGGCTCCTTTGGATCAATCTGAGGGAGATCTCACTCGTTTGACATCATGCTTCTGATATTAGCACCATATTTAGACTTGACCTACAGTAGCGTAATTTACTTTAAATAAAAATTTTGGGTATTTACGCATAAGGTCTACTTTATAAGTCTCTTAATAACTCTTATATATTTATGTTTCAATTATAACAATGTAACTTAACCTTGTTGAGTTGATAAGGAACTGTAAGCCAGGAGGGACTCGCGCTAATATCAGCGCGAGTCCGTACACCGTACGAAACCGTACGATGCACGAAACCGTAAAAAAAGAGTTTGATTAAAATATATAAATCAAAGGAACTATGATTATAAAAATGGTAATTTTAAAGTTTTTAAATTCATCAATTTTAAACCCACCAAAAATTAAAATCCTGGAAAATTTGCTTGATTTTCAAAAATAAGGGGGAAGGACACCCCCTGAAAAGGCGAGTGATCGTGATGGAAATTGAACCATCAAATTCAGCATAAGAGAGAACGGTGTTGTATAGGTTTGAAGCCAAATTGCATGTCCAGCCTTTGAGCTTGGACTACGTCTGGCTGAGAGACGGAGGTTATTATCATACGGTATTGTTTACCATCAATGTGAGACTCCTTGCTTCTATTTGTTGTTGATTTCAACCTATAGAGAATGTAAGCGATCTCGTCAAGTTTTGTGTCAACTGTTGTTGTAGTGGACAGCATCCTTAATATGCAGAATAATTTCTGTTGGTTTTAATTTTCGTTTCGCATTTTTTTTTTTTTTTTTTTTTTTTTTTTTTTTTTTTAACCAGCTAAAAAGATTTTTAGGTTTTTATCTGATCTACAATAATGTAATTTACCCTTGTTGAATATATAGGATCCTTGGACATAAAGTCTGTTACAAACGCGTTTCATATATAGCCGCCGAATTCTTTATTTCCATTTTTAAACTTTATTTTTTTTATAAAGGACGGCCTGATCCGTTTTATTTCGATAAAACGGTTTAGGAGTAAATAGCCGCCCTTTCCTGGTATCATATCTCCTCTCTAAGAGTCTAATTTTTTATTTATTTTATATCAGTTATTAATAGAAAAGTTAACATAAACATAACATTCTCTCTTACAATTTTAACGTTACTCTTTAATTTCAGTAAAAAAAAGTTTGTCTAACGTATTTTGCATCCAAAAACAGTCCTTTACTCTGGCTGACTTGTGGCTGATACTTAATCATAACATCTTTAGCAACTTGGTCTGAAATTATTTCCCCGAGACTGCCTTATCTTTTCACTTTGGTTTTGGCATAGCAATGCAATGTTATTCCAGATCTGAATTACCATTGCACTATGATTTCATCATAGCAATACAATATTTCTTTTCAAGTCTAGCTGGCCCTTTTGGATAAAAATTTTTTTAAAGGTGGAAAGGCTGCCGTTCAGAAATATAGAATTCTAGCAATAAGAAGGTGCCAAACTTAAATATTATTTACTTTGATTAGCCACTTTATAAATTTCTATGATGACTGGTATGTTGCAACTGCCCCCCCCCCTTCCCCAAAACGAAGTACAAAAAGCAAACAATTTTTAAAGTAGCAGAAAACTTCAGATTTCTTCAAAAAATTGAATTCTTTTAGCGTATGCTTCTGCATTGACTATATTTTTTGCTAAGTAAGTTAAGCTTATTTGAACTTATCTTCATATATGTAAATTCAGTAAAAGAATCCAACTAATATAAGTTAATTCTCTCGTTCCTATCATTCTTCAGTTGAGCTGATGAAAAATATTTCGGCCAATCAATATTTATTATTCTAACCTCATAACCTCAAAGACATGCTTCCTGCTCCCTCTCTTTCTGTATATTCTATCCTCTCTCTTTTCATATTTTTCCGCTGTCTCTATCTTAGTCCTCTCTCTGTCTCCCCCGATAATTCTTTCCTTTTCTCTATGATTTGGGATGCAAAGTCTCTATCTTCTCCGCTTTCGACATTCTTTTCACTATTTTGTTCCCCATTCTCTATTTCATACTTTGTTTGTGTCTCTCTGCTTTTATCCAAGTTCAACTACATAGAAACAGAAGAATTACTTTAAAAAAAAAGATTATGACTTTAAAAGTTTTCGTTCTTTTTACTGGCTTAATATCTCCCACAAAAGAACCAATCAGGTTTTAAAAAGGTAAAGCTATTTATCTCTCTAGAATTTGCACTTCCTTGTTAGTCTAGACCTGTCATTCGTAATCAGCGTTCGATGCATTTGCAACAGGAAGTGGGGTCATTTGGCTTCACTTTATGTTACACCCTATAGAAATAATGTTTAACGCCTTCGAAAATGTTTTGCAAAGCAAACCGACGGAATTAATGTATATTTTGTAACACAGAAGTATAGGACAGTTATCGTTTTCCTCGCTGTTTGCCTCAGTTAAATTTTCTTTTTCAGTAATTCAGCCACCAACGCCACGTAGTGAAATGGAGGTACAGAATTATCTTCGGAATCTTCGAGTTATTGACAACCAAAGGATATTAACTGGACTTTCGCAACGCTTAGAACCGAAACGACAATAGACTAAAAATCCAAAATTATGGGACCAGTTCTTTATGTGTTTTCTTCTTTTATTTTTCTATCGCTTTGTAAAATTGTACATCTATTTTTTGTTCCGGAGTCTGATTCGTCAAATATATATCGCACGATAAACTTCTCAATAATCCAAAAGCTGTTCACAAGTGACGTAGGTAATCTGAATCAGGGCCTCTCAATTTTCTTCTAAACTGTACCCCATTGAATCAACAGGATCTCTTCCTCCTTCCCCTCTTTGATAGAGACAAAACACCTCGAATATCCTCTCCTGTACCCCTATTGGTGTTTGCTCCCGTATTGGGGTTGGAGCCTCTGACCTGGAGGGAATGATTGCGGAAGAAGTGCAAGACTCTATAACCCCGGGATCTGATTCCGGTGATGAGATTATGCAAAAGTGTCTCCGTAACAACCCAAACAAAATGAAGAAGAAGTAACTCCAGAACACCATGCATTGGCGGATCCAGGATTTTTTTTTTTTTTGGGGGGGGGGGTGCAAAATAGGTTGATCCGATAAAGTTGCGTTAGGAGCAAGTTTAATTAACGCAAACTTGCGTTAATTAAGTTAATCACACTACTTTAAACTATGTTAGGGGGGCGCGCGCCCCCTCTCTCCTTCCCTGGATCCGCCACTGACACCATGACCTTGTTGGTCACACGATAGAATACGGGAAAAAATCATGTGAGAATATGCAGAGAATGACAATGGTATATACTGTTATTACTTGAATAGAAAATGAACACAACAGAATTTGAGAACACTCAAGATAGAATCAGAGGCAACGCTGTAGCGTTGCCTATTGTAAAGGCCATACAGCTCCAATGTTTTATTATTATTATTTAGCATTATTATTTTTTTCCAGAGGCACTTCATATGGAAGGGGTCGTCGTAGAAACTTCAAAGGGGGCTCATTGGATTGGAAATTGAGAGTTCTAGTGCCCTTTTTAATAGTCGAAAGTGATTGGAGGGCAACTTGCCCCCCCCCTCCCAACGCCCATCATTCCCACAAACACATTCAATCAAAATTTTGAGATAGTCATTTTGTTCAGCGTAGTTGATTTCCAGATAGAAAATATGTTCTTGAGGAGGACACTCCCCCACAACCTCAGGGCAAGGGTTTTAAGCTATGCCCTGGGGGTATATAAGGTTTTTATAGAAGGCGTTGTCGTAGAAACTTCAAAAAAGGCTCATTCGATTGGAAATTCAAAGGACTGGTGCCCTTTTTAATAGTCGAAAGTGATTTTAGCGCAACTAACCCCCCTCTCACGCCAACCTTTTCCCAAACACATCCAATCAATATTTTGAGACAGGTATTTTATTGAACGTAGTTTTAAGTTCTGGAAATTAGGTCTTTGTGGATGATAACTCCCCCACAGCCCTCAGGGCAAGGGTTGTAAGTTATGCCCTGGGATCATATAAGGTTTTGTATAGACAACGTTGTCGTAGAAACTTCAGAAAGGGCTCATTCGATTGGAAATCTAAATGGCTAGTTCCCTTTTTAATAGTCGAAAGTGATTCTAAGGCAACTGACACCCCTTCCACGCCCAACATTTCCCCAAACACGTCCAATCAAAATTTTGATATAGCCATTTTGTTCAACGTAGTTGAAAGTTCTGGAAATTATATGTTTGAGCAGGACACTCCCCCCACAGTCTTAAGGGGCAAGGGTTATAAGTTATGCCCTGGGGGCATATAAGGTTCTTATGGAAGGAATGCTCGTATAAACTTCAGAGAGGGCTCATTTGATTAAAAATTGAAAGTTCTAGTTCACTTTTTAAGCGGCAAAAGTTATTGGAGGGTAACCAGCTTCACCCCCCCCCAAAAAAAAACCTTTTTTCCCAAATGCGTCCAATAAAAATTTTAAGATAGCTATTCTGTTAGAAATAGTTCAAAGATCATATAACAAAAATTCCGGTGATGACACAACCCACCAGGGCCGGGGGCAGACGTTGTAAGTTATGCCCTGGGGGCATATATGGGTCTTATGGAAGGAATGCTCGTATTAACTTCAAAGAGGGATCATTTGATTGGATATTGAAAGTTCTAGTTCACTTTTTAAGTGTCAAAAGAGATTGGAGGGCACCTAGCCCCCCCCCCCCTCCACCCCCTTTTTTCCCCAAAATCATCCGATAAGAACTTTGAGATAGATTTTGTTTAAATAGTTCAGAGACCATATAATGAAAACTCAGGGGTCAACACAGCCCCCCAGGGCCCGAGGGCAGGTATTGTAAGTTATGCCCTGGGGGAATATATGGTTCTCATTGAAGGGAAGCCCGTAAAAATTCAGAGATGGCTCATTTGATTGGAAACTGAAAGTTCTAGTTAAGTTTTTTAGAGTCAAAATAGATTGGAGGGCCACTAGCCCCTCCAACGCCCCTTTTTCCCCAAATGCATCCAATAAAATTTTGAGATAGCCATTAATTTAAAAATTGCTCCAAAGTCAGATAACAAATACTCAGGTGTCGTCACAACCCCTCAGGGCCCAGGGGCAGGCGTTGTAAGTTATGCCCTGGGGTATATATGGTTCTTATGAAAGGGATGCTCGTACAAACTTCAGAGAGAGCTCATTTGATTGGATATTGAAAGTTCGAGCTCACTTTTAATAGTCAAAAGAGATTCGAAGGCAGCTAGCCCCCCCCCCTCTACGCCTTCTTTTTCCAAAACAATCTGATGAAAATTTTGAGATAGACATTTTGTTAGAAATAGTTCAAAGGTCGGATAAGAAAAAATCCGGTGTCAATAGAACCCCCCAGGGTCCAGGGGAAGGCGTTATAAGCTATGCCCTAAGGGCATGTATAGTTATTACGAAAGGAATGCTCGTATAAACTTCATAGAGTGCTCATTTGATTGGAAATTGAAAGTTCTAGTTCACTTTTCAAGAGTCAAGAGAGTTAAGGGCAACTAGCCCCCCTCTCTCCCTTTTTCCCCAAACCCATCCGCTACAAATTTTCATATAGCCAGTTTTTTGGAAATTTTTCAAAGATTAGATAACGAAAGCTCCCCCCAGAGCCTAGGGGATTGGCGTTGGAAGTATTGTCCTGGGGCGTATATGGTTTTTATGAAAGGGATGCTCGTATAGACTTCAGAGAGGGCTCATTTGATTGGAAATTGAAAGTTCTAGTTCAATTTTTAAAAGTCAAAATATATCCAAGGGCAACTAGGCCCCCCCACACCCTTTTTTCCCCAAGCCCATCCGATAAAATGTTTATCATAGCCATTTCATTAAAAATAGTTCAAACGTCAGCTAAGAAAAATTCCTGTGTCGACACAGCCCCCAGGGCCCGGAGGCACGCATTATGAGTAATGCTCTATGGGCATATATAGTTCTTATGGAAGGGTTGCTCGTATAAACTTCGGAGAGGGCTCATTTGATTTGAAATTGAAAGTTCTTGTTCACTTTTTAAGAGTCAAAAAAGATCGAAGGGCAACTAGTCCCCCCTCCTCCACGCCCTAAATGCATCAGATAAAAATTTTGAGATAGAAATTTTGTTAAAAATAGTTTAAAATTCTGATAACAAAAAACTTTGGTGTCGACACAGCCCTGGGAGCATATATGGTTGCTATGGAAGGGATGCTCGTATAAACTTCCTAGAGGGCTCATTTGATCGAATTCTGAAAGTTTCAATTCACTTTTTAAGAGTCAAAAATGATTGGAGGGCAGCTAGCCTCCCCCCACACTCTATTTTTTTGTTTCCCAGGGGCATTTCATTATAAAAGGGGTCGTCGTATAAACTTCAAAGGGGGCTCATTCGATTGGAAATCGAGAGTTCTAGTGCCCTTTTTAAGAGACAAAAGTGACCAGAGGGATACTGGCCCCCCAAGCCCTTTTTCCCCAAATACATCTGATTAAAAATTTGAGTTAGCCGTTTTGTTAAAAATAGTTCAAAGATCATATAACAAAAACTCCTTTACGTATGGTTATTTCGTTAAAAATAGTTCAAAGGTCAGATAAGAAAAACTTCTGTGTCAAAACACACCCCCCCCATGGCCGAGGCAGGCGTTTTAAGTATTGCTCTGGGGCATATATGGTTCTTATGGAAGGTATGCTCGAATAAACTTCGGAAAGAGTTCATTTGAATAGAAATTAAAAGTTATAGTTCATTTTCTCAGAGTGAAAAAAGATCAGAAGGCAACTAGCCCCTCCCACCCTCCATGCCTTGGGGTGTATCGGATGGATAAACCCATCCGATAAAAAATTCAGGTGACCATTTTGTTAAAATTAGTTCAACCATCAGATATTAAAACTCCATGGTCGACACAACCCCCCAGGGCCCAGGGACAGGCGTTGCAAGTTATACTCTAGGGATATATATGGTTCTTATAGAAGGGATACTCGTATGAACTTCAGAGAGGGCTCATTTGATTGAAGGTAGAGAGTTCTAGTTCACTTTTAAAGAGTCAAAAGAGACCAAATTTTAATCTGGTCCCCCACGCCCTTTTCCCCCAAACCCAACCGATAAAAATTTTGAGATAGCAATTTTGTTAAAAATAGTTCAAACATCAGATAATAAAAACTCCGAGGTTGACACAAACCCATTTTTTCACTTTGATATTGTTACTTTGATATCAGTTTTGATACTTTGATGAATATTTGATTTTTTTTTAAAAAGTTTGATTTTGAAATAAGGAATTTTTAAAAACTTGAAATTTTTTGCAATCAAAAACGAACAAAAATTAACTTTAAAAGCTTTCCGAAAAATAAGTTTTTCAAAGAAAAGTAAAGGTCATTTTAAACTTAAGCTCAGCAGATACAAATACCTTTTAAAATTCAAACTCAAAACGACCAGAAATTACTATTAAAGAATAAATGAAACCCAAAACAAACAGAACTTAAATAAACAATCATAGCAAAAACATACAACAATTAATAATATAAGTGAATAAATAGATCTTGAAGCGAGTAATGCTTGGATTGAATATGAAAATCAAGCTTAAAACAAAAAAAAATATTTTCCTATTGAAGTATAAATGAAACTTAAAACAAACAGAAATTAAATAAACGATCAATGTAAACAAACATGCAATAGATATTAATGTAAATTAATAAATAAATCTTAAAACGAGTGGAACTTAAATTGAATATGCAAATCAAGCTTGAAACGAACAAAAATCACCACAAACAAGAGTTCGGGTATGACCTCCTTCTCTCACTGTAAAAGTCTAAAACCTACTGCGTCATTGGCGCTTTACTGAAAACCAATTTTATGACAAATGTTTTCTTTTGTACTTAATATTGAAAATAAACATTAAAATTATAGAAACATTTTGAAATGATGAGCTTTCAGCAATTTACATCATTATACATCAAATATTCAGTTTAATTTATTAGCTCTTTTTAAAGTTGTTAAAGACGAATATAGTTTCCCTGCAAACAAGTATTTGGATACTGCCTCCTCTCCTAACTGTAAATAAAAGCCAAAAGCCTACTGCGTCATTGGCACTTAACTGAAAACGAATTATATTACAAATATTTTCTTTTCCAGTTCTTAAAGTATTGAAAATAAAAATACAATTACAGTGAAATAAATTCTTGAACTGATGTATCTTTCAACAATTAATATCATTATACATCAAATATTCAATTTGATGTTGTTTATACTTTCCAAGACTGTTCAAGACGCATATAGTGTTCAGTAAAGCGCCAATGACGCAGTAGGTTTTAGACTTTTACAGTGAGAGAAGGTCATACCCAGACTCTTGTTTGTGGTGATTTTTGTTCGTTTCAAGCTTGATTTGCATATTCAATTTAAGTTTCACTCGTTTTAAGATTTATTTATTAATTTACATTAATATCTATTGTATGTTTGTTTACATTGATCGTTTATTTAATTTCTGTTCGTTTTAAGTTTCATTTATACTTCAATAGGAAATTTTTTTTTTCGTTTTAAGCTTGATTTTCATATTCAATCTAAGCATTACTCGCTTTAAGATCTGTTTATTCATTTATATTATTACTTGTTGTATGTTGTTGCTATCATTGTTTATTTAATTTCTGTTCGTTTTGCGTTTCATTTATTCTTTAATAGTAATGTCTGGTCGTTTTGAGTTTGAATTTTAAAAGGTATTTGTATCTGCTGAGCTTAAGTTTAAAATGGCCTTTACTTTTCTTTGAAAAACTCATTTTTCGGAAAGTTTTTTTTAATCAATATGATAAAAAGAAGCAGAATACGGGAATACTGGTCTTATTAGTTCACGCTGGTTCTGCGGTGTGTATATCTTAATTAGACTTTTTCTTAATTAGCCACCCAGTCAAAATCCGTTCAGACCTGACGAATCTTGGCAAAAGCCAGTTCTAAGGCATCCAAGATGAAGGGGGGTTGTAAATCCAAGACGTATGCTGCAACCATGCTTGAACAGAAAAGAGGACGAAGGGTGACAGGGTATTTCAGTATTTTCCTTCAATTTTCAACAACTTTCCCTCAGCGACATATTAATGTAAAAAATTAAGAGGTTAGGCAAAATGAAGGCAAAGCTAAAAAAAAAAAATCAGGCTTGACAACCTCTTGGACGCTGGAAAGAGAAATTACTAAATCGAAGAAGAAAGTAGTAATCGTTAGCAGAGTATGAATTCCAGCTAGCACAGAAACACAAATGCCAATGGAAAGACTAGTTCAATTTAGGGAGGTCTATTTGTATCAAGTTTGACCGAAAATAAAGTTCTCAAAATTTTACTGCTATAAAAAAAAGAAGTGTCACTAGTAACTCTAATTTACTATCAATGTAACCGTAATGTCGACGTTGCTTACATGCCCTAGCCGTTTGTCCAGCGGATAGGCTCCATATTGTCAATCAAGAAAAGTCAATCATGACGTCACCACAAGTCAATTATGATATCCCGACAAGTCAATCAAGTCAAGACGTTACAAAAGTTCTGGAAGTCAAAGGTAACAATTACGTGATCCTATTCAGGGATGGCCCGCTTATCTTTTGACTCTGGATGGATGGATGGCCAAAAAGCGCAATCTTTTGCTATCTGTCATCCTTCATATGTAAAACACAGTCTAGCCATATTAACTATTGTTTAATTGTATCACTGGATAATTGGAATCGAATCACATTTTATTAAAGCTTAGGCTACTGTAAGATGTATGGTAAGTCAAAAAGTACCCAGGGCCATATCCAGGATTTTTGCTTGAGGGGGAGGGGGGTCTGCAAAAAAAATTAAAAACGTATCAAAATGTGTTTTTATGCCTTTGTATCATGTATTTACGATTCGGACAAACATTTCACCAGGAGGGAAGTTCAAACCCTCTAGCCCCTCCACTGAATATGACTTTTCGAGCACCTAAAGCTATCCTTAGATATTTCATTTTGAAAACATTGAACAGATCTTCCTCAACCTTTCAAAGCACCCAGATTTGAAAGCCACGCTTAACCACAGTCATTACCATAGCTTCAAATATTCTAACATTAATTCACAGACGCATCTTCCTAGTCGCCCAAACCTTTCCCAACTGAAAAAAAAAAATATCTGGCGCCTTGGCTATATTACCTTTTACATCTTCATTGCATCTATCCCTATATTAATAATAGCACCCAGTTAAGTGAAATTATCCACTGAAAACAATCTCTTCGAGTGTTGATATGTTCGTAAAGCTCAACTTTCATGTGATCTGTCAATCTGAGTAGGTTCAGTCTGATTACAAGACTAATCAAACTGACTTAGATAGATAGAAAAAAAAATCGGTTTTGCCTTTTCTTTTGGGTGCTCTGTCCGGCAGCAGTTCACGTCACTCAGTCACATATTTTCTTCTTCTTGTTTGAATTTTTATGGAGATGCTTTTGCATAATCTTAGGACCTGAGTTGAGTTCTAGGCCTTGCAGCCCGAAATTTGGGACCCAAACCCAGAGGTTCAAACCCTAGGTATTGTATTACCAAGCAGAGATCAATCCTACAGTACCACTTCAGTACACCCAACACCAAGAAAATATTAGACACAAGGGCTACAGCTTTAAATCAGCAAGGGCTACTGCGATTGAATATAAACATTAATTAGTTTATAAATAATGTATTTTTAACAAATAAATAAATAATCTATTTCGTAATTTTTAAGATATATTCATAAATAGATTCATCCTAATATGGGTAAGTTAATGACATTAAATTACTATGAATAAGCGCTATAGTTTTAAGTTAGACAATAAAAAATTCACTAAGATATACCCGAATACTTTGACTATGCAACCGAAACCTTCTTCCACCTAAAATAAACAAATACCAGACTTATCAGCTCAAACATACAAAAATAATATAAAGAGATAAAAAGCCGACAAAAGAAAAAACGAAAGACCCGTCTGAAAAACTGTATTTGTTGTTTAGTAAAAATTCTGTACAAGTTCAACATGGTGGCAAAAAAGAACTAATCAAACCCAAATAACCTTTAGTTTAACAGGGTGGCAAATGAGGTCCACTGATATCATTCGAGGCCCCCCTGTATCGCTAATTTGGATCAATACTCTTGCACACGGTGAAAGCGCATGCACATGTATGCTGGGTATTAAAATATGTACCATCTGTCTCAAATTTGATCCAACAGTCAGTAGTAGCGTCAGGCCTCATAATCTGAGGGAGGGGGCAAGGTATAACACAGGAGTATAAAAATACAAAAAAAAAGGAATTTAATGTCAGGCGTCAGACAAACTGGGGGCAGCTGTCCTCCTGCTCAGGCCTAAAACGGCCACTGGCAACAGTAGACTGGGATGGTCTTTGATTGAATGAAAGTGATTGCATGACATTACTCTCAAGTAGCCTGAGGCGTTTCCGCTGATAGAAAGCTATTGCAACGGAAAGAGGTAAATTATTTCTTTGGTCAGAGCATCACTGACCGCTAGTGAAAACCACTCTTTCTCGAGTAAAATCAGATTTTCATGCAATTGCTGGTTCAGATTTGAGATAGATGGTCAAAATAGCGTTACACGGGGATACACAAGTGAAATTGCCAACCACTTTCACCATCCTGTTAACAACGGTACTGTCAGAATATTTGAGGATTATCTTATGGTATAAGATTCTAATCAAAATATGAGTACGTAAAAGGTCTTTCAGTTTATTTATACTTTCTAAAGGAAATGATTTGTCTTTCATTTTCTAGTCTGCCAGAAATACGGTGAATATTAATACTTTAAGAAGCACCCTTAACACCGTGGCATATATACGAATGTAACGTATGTTATAGTCTTTCGGAGCGACCATGTGAAATTGTTTCGGGACGAGTGGAAAAACAACTCCACCTCTGCAGATGTACCTGGTTGTTGGGAAACTTTAATTCGCAATCATCAGTGGTAAAATACACTGAGGCCCAAAAAAGAACAGTCTCGTTAGTGGATTTAAAATTCAAAAAAGTATGTTTTGAAAACAAAGATTCTATGGTCTGTAGGAAAAAAGAAGAAAAGTCAAGCAAACATTTTGCCTGTATCAGGGGCGTCTTTTGGGGACAGTCTCCTCCCCAATAATTTGAAAAAATATTACACAGCCCATGCCCCTTGACTATCTGGATATGAACCTTTCTTTTTTCCCCCAATAAAATCATAGAGATTCGCCCCTGCCATGTACTACATCAAGAGGTCCTCAATGTTGAAAAGGGAGATAATTTAAATTATAGCTATTAAAAGAAAAAAAAAAGTAAAATCAAAAGAAAATGAAAGGAGATTATAAAAATAAGTGAATAATATTTAAACATTTTGTTGAGAAACAATCCATTTATTGGCATTTAATGTAGCTTTGCATTTATACTAATTTAATCGTTAAGTGATTTTTCATACCAAATTACAATTTTTGAAAATCGATCCATCTCTTGAAATAATATAAGAAATTGAATCAGCATTTAGACTAGCCTGCTAATTGCCAAATCTGTGAATAAATTTTTTCATTTCCATGGTTTCCCTAACACAATGTGCAAAATCTTCATCGTCAGGTCATTTTGTTCATCAGTTGATACAACAGTGATCCTATAGTAAGTCTCGCCAGTTAATCCCCAGCTGTATCTGCCCATAGCAGGCAAATTTGTTTATGAGACTTCAAACCTATTAATGCAGTTTCTGTAGCTTATGGCCAACCCCACTTTACCGCATTTGAGTGCAATTTCATTAGCTACAAATTAAAAATATAATTTTATTTAATATTTCTATTCGTAACATAAGCTTAACGAAAGAGAATGAAATATTTAATGATTGAATGGCTAAAAATAATCCACCAATCGTGGGACTTGCAATCCCATGTCCTTTGGCACGTATCTTGGTGTAGCAGTTTCTTTGGCTTGAGTTAGGGCGGGGGTCATTACTGTGACCCCCAATTAATTATTTTCTTATTGATCTTGAGAAATCAACAAGCTGTAATTCGTACTTTTTAAGTTCAAAAATTCTTGGAATATTTATCTATTGGTATAAGTAAACATTATTTTCGGTTATTTTAAAAGGATCAATGAGTGGGTAAGACCTTTTTGGTTTTATCTGCAAATCACGTTCACTAGAGCGCAATAATCACACTTATTCAGAAATCTATTGTAATTAATTGTAAATAGTTGCAAAAAGCTGTGTTGAACGCAGTGTTAGTGAGAAACCTCTACAAATAGCCAATTCCAAAGAGTATGGGAAACAACAGTTTCCCATATTCTTTGGCCAATTCCACAACCAATTTAAGAGACGGCTGCAGGCAAAAATAAAGATAGCGCTCAGAAATAGATAATTTTTGAAATTCTGTACCGTGGCATTCTGTGATTTTCTAAACATTATTTAGTATGACCGATCGGTTAATCAACTCGACACTTATCAAGAATAAAGGATATCTTCCTCATTCAGTTTTTAGTAAGCTTTTGAAAAAGTATTCAAGGAAAGCTAAAAGAAAAAATGCTGCAATACAGAGAGACCAAACTCAGGAAGGTTGTGGTAAGTTTTAATTTAATATTTTTCTCAATTATAGCTTACTGTATGATTGAAATAGAGTATTTTGTCTTTTTCTAAAAGTTAAAATTTCGGGCTAAAACTCTAGATCAGGGACTTCTGTTCATCTTGGACAGTAGTTGAGTTAAGGAAATAGCCTATGGTAAATTTCTAGGTGGCCCTATAATAGGCCTATAGCTAGGATGAAAGTGAAAACAGAATTTGATGCCTTTTTTTATGCTCTTTCATAATTTAATAATTGCTTCTGTGGCTAGTTGCATCTTGAACCCTTAAAGGGGCCCCAAATGTATTTCATAATTGTAACCACACAAAGAAGTTGTAACCTAACCTGCAATTACATAATTTTCAATTTAAACCATTTTCTTACCATTTCAAGTTTTTCAAATGGGTAAATTTGTTGTTATTCATATTATTGACTTACAAATAAAGTAAATTTACAAATAAAGTAAACTTACAAATAAGTTGACTTACAAATAAAGTAAACTTGATGCCTTTTTTATGCTCTTTCCAAATATAATAATCATTTTTGTTTGAAATGAAGGTAAATTTTTACCAAATCATATTATTGACTTACAAATAAAGTAAACATACCACTCAATGCCTTTTTTTATGCTCTTTACAAATATAATAATCATATTTGTTGGAAATGAATTTTAGCCCCCACCCCCATATATACCAATTCAGGGTGTATATTTGTACATTAGGGGGGTGAGGGGAAATTTTAATCTTACCTCTCATTTACATCAGAAATAAAATTTACCCCCACCCTCTAATGTGCAAATATATACCCTGAATTGGTATAAATAAGGGTGGGGCTAAAATTCATTTCTGACAAAAATCATTATTATATTTAGAAAGAGCATAAAAAAAGGCATTGAGTGGTATGTTTACTTTATTTGTAAGTCAATAATATGATTTGGTAAAAATTTACCAAAATGAATTTTACCTCCACCCCTATATATACCAATTCAGGGTATATATTTGCACATTGGGGGGGGGCAGGGATAAATTTTATTTCTGATGTAAATGAGAGGCAAATTTAAACTTTCTCCCATCAACTAATGTGCAAATATATACCCTCAATTGGTATATATAGGGTTGGGAGGTAAAATTCATTTCTGACAAAAATGACTATTATATTTGGAAAGAGCATAAAAAAAGGCATTGAGTGGTATGTTTACTTTATTCATAAGTCAATAATATGAACAATGTAAGATTTACCTTCAAATGGCATTGACAAAAATAGTGCTGAATTTTGTGATTCAAAATTTTGCTGTCAACAATTCAGGGTATATATTTGCACATTATGGGGGTGGAGGGGAGGGGGGGTAAAGTTCATGGTAAATTTGTAATATGCCATATAATTTAGCTACAATAGAAATGAAAACATCTTTTGATGCTTTTTTTATGCTCTTTCATAATTCATATAAAATACCTCTTGGGCCCCTTTAAGAGCTCAAGATGCAATTAACCCCAGAAGGGACTATTGAATTATGAAAGAGCATAAACAAGGCATCAAATGATGTTTTCACTTTCACCCTAGCTAAATTATAGGGCCATCTAGAAATCTACTGGGAAATGAAACTCCTAGGAATAGATCCAGAGCCTTAATGATCTCCTAGGAAGGTGGGTAAATTTTTCACAGTTCATATTCTTGATTTACAAATAAAGTAAACATACCACTTGACATGGGCACAGGGAAGGGGGAGGTCAGCTGCCCCCCCCCCCCTAGAACTTCAAATTGACACTAGATATTAATGAGAACTTTTTGTATGTTGGAATTTTTTGTTGGATGTTACCTGGTAGATGGTTAAAAAAGCTGGAAATAAACAGAAATTTCCAAATATTGTTTGTGATATCAACATTTATGTTTTGATCTTCAGTATTGATTTTTGGTCCAATATATAGATAGGAGACTGGCCCACAATTGGCTGATTTTGACTTATTTAATTCCCCATGAATTGATTCAAGCAATAAGAAGTTGCTGAGCATGCCAAAGCAAAAGTAACTCATTCAATACCATCCTTGAAAAAGACAATTAGAAATACTCCACCATTTTTCCACCTGGATGTCTCTCTATCCAAGTGGTCAAGAGTGCTAAACCTTGACCGCCCCAGCACTGGTTCAGCCATCTCTGGCTTATGTTTGACAAAAGAAAAACTTGAAAACAAGAGAAAAACCTGACAAAAGAAAAAGGAAAGTGACCAGGGGAACATTAAAGCTTGTTTTTCAGCTATAAAATTAAGAAAGAATATGGTCAGCATAAAAAACTATAAAATGAATTTCATTAAGGTTTAAAAATAAACTAAAGAGCATTAATTTCAAATTGTTCATTGACTGATCAACACCAAAAGTAAGCTGCTCTGCTAATTTTGGTTTTCTACCTGTCAGTGGTGGCAGTTTTTTTTCAACTTCTGTCTTTAAGACACTATCCATCTCATCAGTTAGTGCATAGTTTCTTGCTCTAGTCTTGTTCCAAAAGTGGACCTTAAGTTCTTCAGTTGCTACTTTTTGATAATCCTTAAGGTGCACCATGACTATCATTTCTAAAGGTTTTCTAAAACTTCTGGCCTCACTCTGCAATGATTTTACCAGGCTTGTGGATGTTTTCAGACCTGATTCGTCAAAATTTGAAATGTCTTGTTGTCTGAACATGTGTTTATATAGGCTTTGCTCCAGGTTGTTAAAGAAAGCTCCTACACTGTGACGGTTGAAAGCAGTTGTCCATCATAGGCTTGTACTGTCTGGCATTCTTACTGATAAGAGTTTTAAGGCAATAAAACCACTGTACCAATCTTTACCTGGAATTCCTCCACTGTCTCCACTGCCTTTGCAGTTCCATTATCCGGTACTTTTATATTCTTAAGAATGGCATAAGTGTATACAAATTTACACACTTCTAGGGGAATACAGTCGAAAGCATATCAGCTATCGTTTTCAAGTAAGTTTTTAGTCTTTTTTCTTGTCCTCTGTAAATATTTACCATGTGTTGTAACAGGGTGTAAAGAAACTCAGGTCCAGACTTTTTAGAGGGATATTCAGCTTCTCAACTTTTTTATGTAGTCTTGCAGCATTCCTCTAGGGACACCCATGGCACTTCCAGAAAATCCAACCAACTTCTTGTAGAATAAGACAGAAAAAACTACTGTTTCATTTTCTTCTGGATCACAGCCACCTCCCTTTCTTTTCTCATCTGTTTTACTTTTAAGCATTTTATCTTGAATGAAATTTAACAAGAAAAAATAGAACTTCAGTTCACCTACTGTTCTGACAGGATTAAACAACGCCAGAATTAACACAGTTTTGGGTTTTAAGCTTGTCTTCAACCTTTAAATATGCTGTTTACACAGCTTTTATAAGCATAGCCCACTTTTGGACACCTTGGTATGGCATGCCAAATTCACCCTGGGTATTGTGGCCAAACATAGGAGTTTGCTATCCCACAGGATGAAAAAATACTAACAGCAAACTGGTGAAGATGGCACGTCTCGGAAGCTGCCAAAAACAGGCAAATAATAAGAGAATATAATGTGAGTTTACAACGCGAGTTTTCTAGTATTCGTAATTAGGCGTAGGCTTTTAGACAAAATTGAACAAGATTCCAGACTTAATCACCATAAAAGCTGATCCAATTTGATATTTTTGGTAAAAGTATTAATTAAGGTCAGACATTTTAATAACATACACTGTCATCTGTCAGAGCTTTTATCATCCGCCAGAAGCCCCATAGGTTTTTATATTGAAACTGTTTGCTTTGGCTAAACGGGGGCCAGTCTCCCCTATACCAATTTTGATATTTAATTTTGCCATCTGTAAACTTTTGAATTGAATTCTTAGAAGAAGCCGTTATTTAACCGTAATTTGATTTGTGTCAAATCGCTTTTGTGGTGTTTATGTTATCTGGAAATTGGAAGTAGGATAGTGGGTCTCTTATATTATACTGTTGTAGGAAAAGTAGAACATGGAAAATGTTAAAGGCCAAGTCTTAGCAAAATATAGAATGACTAGTTTCTAAAGACCTATATTCAAAGGACCTTGGGAAGTATCAGTAAGACCCCTCTCCCCTCCATCACAGAAGCGGTTGCCCCCCTCTACACAAGATGCTGTCTACGCCAATGCCACTTGATGCCTTTTTTTATGCTCTTTTCAAATATAATAATCATTTTTGGAGGAAATGAATTTTACCCCCACCCCTATATATGCCAACTCAGGGTATATATATTTGCACACTAGGGGGGTGGGGGTAAATTTTATTTCTGATGTAAATGAGAGGTAAGTTTAAATTTTACCCCACCTTGCCTCCCACCTAATGTGCAAATATATACCCTGAATCGGTATATATAGGGGTGGGGAGTAAAATTCATTTCCAACAAAAATGATTTAGAATTATATGTTGATTAATTATTAATTATTTGTTGATTTATTAAAATATCAATATTTTTAATTCACAAATTCTGGTATCTTGACTTATTTCCCATTCAGGTTTAAACAAAAGTTAAGTTTCATTATTATGAAAGAAAAGCAAGCAAAATTCCTAATAGGACAAGACCTTATAGGAGACAACCAATAGAATAGACACAGGATGATCATTATAGACTTAAGCAAAATTAGAATCTTACCCCCTAACTGATTATATTTTAAACATCAAGGAAAAAAAAATAGACTTACATTTTTAGCTTGACAAAAAATGAGCAAAAACCAAGACCAAGCTGACTCCTGGTCGGGCACAATGCTGTATATACATATATAATTTTCTTTGTTTATTAATTCCAACATGTGGTAAGGTTTATCAAGCTTGTCGCACTATTGCTAGGGCATAAAAAAGCCCTTGAGAGTATTTGCTCTACACCCTAAATTGGGTTCTGGTTTTGATCTTCTTTAGATAGATAAATAATGACATATATTGAGTTAATCTAAGATCTAAGAATTGAATTAAATTCTGAATTGATTCTAAACAAGTTTCATAGCAGTTCTTAAAGACAAAACAAAAATAAGAAATTCATTTTCTTTGATTAGTTGTTACACTTCTATTTTCATCCTACTCTGGTCTAAATTCCAGCCCCCCCCCCCCCTGTGTGCACCCCTACTCTGGTCTGTATATACAATATTGCATAACCGACATAGAGACAAGACAAATATACTGCTTGATTTCTTTTTGTAGCTTATGCTCTTTCCAAAATATAGCCTACTAATCAATTCACTTGCAAATGAACCCTCCCCCCTCACTATTTGATGGCATATATAATATATTTTTTATATTTTTCTATTATAATATATTTTTATATTTTTTATAATATATTATAGTATATTTTATTATAATATATTTTTTATAATTTTCTATTATAATATATTTTTATATTTTAATATTTTTACATTTTTCTATTATAATATAATATATTTTTATATTTTAATAATATATTTTTCATTACATGAATGCATCACATGTTTTAGTTCCTATATTAAGTTGATTATCCTCTCAGTTTAGAATTTATCTCTGTGTATGATTAAATGCATAATTTACCAGAATATTATTTGAAAGAAATGCCTTTAAAAGTGTATACTAATGGAAAGAAACACGATAATATGATTAGTAAAAACATCCTAGATATTATAGGGTAATAATTTCACTGTTTTAGTTTTTTCTTTTAGTTTTTAGGTATTCCTTGGCCTAGTCCATATATGGAATTGTCAGGAAGAGGGTGCATTTGTGAGTGAATTGCTTATCATACATAAAAAGAGCATACAAAAAAAAAATCAAGTAGTATGTTTACATTGCACCTATGTCAGCTATATAGAACCTTATATATATATTGACCTCTACTCCTTCCTCCTCCAAAGGGTGCTGACCTTTTATAATCTTTGTGTTATTAATCAAACCAATGTCTAAGAAATGTTACAATATCATCAATGCTGCTGTACAACTGGTTTTTTCTGCCTTCCAAGGCAGGTGCAATTATTTAATCGATATTACAAACCAAAGAACCTTCTAATCCAAGATGCAGTTATTTAGCCTAGTAGAACCAGGCAAATGAAACTTTCAGAAATCAGTTCAGATACAAGTTCCCAAAAACAATCCTGGAACTTTTATTCTCCTAGCTCATCTGCTCTTTTTCAAACACTAAAGAAAGTTTTTCTACACACCCTAATTATGTTTTAAGTTTTGTACATAAAATTAGGCCATACTTAATTGTACAACCTAATTTTTAAGACAGCAAAAACCCCATTATCTACAATTGTAACCTGCTTGCCCTTTTAAGAAAGCCTCTTTGCCCTTTGCTTTTTTAAAACCTGTCATCTAGAATTCTAGAGCTTGTTGCAAATTTGGATTGTTTTTGTACTAAGGAAGTACAAGTTTCAAAAATATAGCCTACTTAGTACAGCTGTACTAAGGTTCAAGAAACAATTCCAACCTCATAAGCCTACTCCAGTGCTTGTAAGATTAAAGGATTTAAACTTTGAAACAAATTTGGTTTCCTGGCTCAAATCCTGAGACCTGCCAAGCAAAACCCCATAGACTCTGAAAGACTCTAGGACAAAACCTGATATTGATTTTTCACTCTTAAAACCAGTGATAGATCTTTCTTCACATAATTATAAAACCTTTCAGGTAGGGAAAGAACAAAGTTGTGAAAGGTTAAAACACCTTTTTAAGATTGTAATAGCTGTAGGTCTATTCCTTTGCAAGTTTTGCTCACTTAGCACAAAAGCATCTTTTGATAAACAAATAAGTAGAACAACAGGGAAAGGCAGTGTGGTCTTCGTCGCTATTTGCATCTTTTGATGCTCCTTAAAAGTCAGTGCCCTACAGGTAGGGGGGGATAAAGATAGATACTTAAAAACACCACTGCATGTCTTTATTAAAGGTGTTGATCTATTCATGGTTGTTTCATTCACTCTAAAGCTTTCCATGATAGGGAAAACTGAGTTTTATCAGTGCTTTTTAAATAGTATTTCTTTTGTCTTTTTCCAAAGATGTATTTGAGATTTTGCTGAAGCTTCTAGTTAAATCATAAATTGATTTGTCGGATTTTTATAGAAAGTTGATAAAAGTGTGTGTAATGTAACTGGTTTTACATTTTAGTATTTATATTATTCTTTGTTTTTAGGTTTTGTTGATCAGTTGCTGTTCTACTTTTGCCTTTATAGCTAGTTTATATTACATTTCAGTTTTAATTTGTAGTTGTCAATATGAGTAATTCTGTTTTAAAGTCTTTTTTTTACTAAATTCCTTAAAAAATTTTGTCTTCAACATTACTAAAAAATTAAAGAATAAACTATCCCAATGGTTCTGCTCCTCCTTGCTGGTTATACTATTTTCTAATTTGCCCCCTCTATGCATTTTTATTAACCAGTTTAATTGTTTTCATAATCCCTACTAGCTTTAGTTTATTTTTATCTTTTTGACATTTTGAGTTATACTTCTATCTTTTTTTTTACCAATCTAATCATATTTCTTTTTTTGGCTGTTTTTATTTTTAGGTTTAGCTCATGAATCCAAATTTGGCTCATCTATGATTGTGATTGTCATTTTTGGGAAGTCTTATCTGAATATAGACTAAAATGTTATAGTCAGTTTATATCTGACTTTAAAACAATTTTGTGACTTTAAATTTTTTCTGTTTTTTTTTCATATAAATATACTATTATAAGACATTTTTCAAAAAACAAAAAACAAAAAAATGTATTCTTCAAAGTCTAAGAGGGGAGGGGGGGGGGATTTTTTTTTTTTTAATGAAAACATTGAAAAGGGCATTTTTTAAAGAAAATACCAAAAAAATGTATATGCC
>CM051259.1:65134454-65439454 GCA_027921565.1 Artemia sinica
GCCAGAGTCGACCCAGCTCTAAATGGTGACCTGGAGAAATCTGGGGAAGGTAAGCAGGAAGGGTATGCGAAAGCGCAGGATGGCTGGCCCCCATCCCGCCATTGCATTTCCTGGCTGAAGGGCCACGAAACGGAGATCAGCACCGCCGGTTTGGACCTTAAGGGTCTAGTGCCGTCATACTTAGCCTACTTACTTACTTACTCACTACTACCCTGAGTTATGGCAAGTTAAAAGTAGAGACTATTATCCTATAATCGAAAAAAGATAAGTGCGGCATTTGACAGGATATTACGGACGGTAAAGACATTAAAACCAGATTATAGAGCCTCCAAACTAAAAAAGAAAATTAGTGTTTTAAGGACAAGTTTCAACCGCGAGTACAAGGCGATCGAGCAGAAGTCTGGAGAGTCACAAGATGACATCCCAGACGAAATTAGAAATTAGCTTTGGTCAAGATTGAAGGGTCGATTGAAGGTTGATTGAAGAACACGTCAATCGATTGACGGAAGCTTTTGATCAAAATAATTGACCGTCTCGGGTCTCCTTTAATGATTGATAAGAGAGAAAAGGGATAACGAGATAAGAGAGAAAGAGGAAAGGAATAAGAGAGGATAACGAGAATAAGAGGAAAGTAAGGGAAGTAGAGAAGGTATTAAAGTGTGAGTTCAAGATTTTTGAAAGGGAGGCTCAGATATATTTGCCAAGAACCAGGAATATGGAGCCTGGTGGCAAAACAGTAAGATATAATATCGACATGATAAGAAATTGAGAGGGAGTAGTCCGTCAAGGCGTGTCCTAGTTAAAGAAAGGAATGGTACCTTGTTTAATGATAAGAGAAGTGTTAAAAAAAAAAGATAGGTAGAATATTCTGAGGATGTGTCAAACTGTTATAAAGGCGTGGAAAATAATAGAAAAAATACTAAAAAAAACTAGACAGCTTGGAAGTTAAGGAAGATTGTTTTGCATGGACAAGTTTGGAGGAAGCTCTAAGAGGATTGAAAAATGAAAAGGCATCAGGTTCTGATAGCTTGGTATTGTAAATGTGTTTTGGAAATATGGTGGTTGCGACGTTTAACATTAACTATTGTAGATTACAAAAATAATTTTTGAAAAAAGGAAGTATTTGGTGATTTTGGGAAATTTAAATTCAGCCTGTCCTTAAGAAAGGTAATGAGCGTGATTATGATAATCACAGAGGCATTGGATTTACTTTTGTAGGAAGCGAATTACTTAGCATGATGATACTTATTAGACTCAGATGTGCGTAGATATAGTTTTAAGAGGAGAACAGTGTGGTTTTAGGGAGGGGAAAGGACCAATTTTTAACTCTTAGATTAAAAAATCTGAAATGTCTGAATCATCAAACTGCTTTAGTCCTCAGTTTTATGCTGAGGACTGAAGACTGAGTTGATTGAGGACTGAGGACTTGTTGAGACCATTGATTCCTCAGTTTCGTGAACAGGTATGTGGTTTGGTCAGCAGAAAAACTTTAGCGAAGGTCCTGTTCTTGGAGCGTATACCAGATATGCACACGAAACTGATTAATGTTTTTTACAAAAGTATTATTGCTATGAATTAGGCTATTAGGAAGTTGACTATTAGTTGTTATTAGTTGCTTATAGGCTATTATATAGTTGCTTATTATAGGCTATTATTATAGGATATTATAGGCTATTATTAGTTGCTTATAGGCTATATATAGGTTATAGGCTATTAGTTGTTGGTTTGATGTTTAATTGGGAGTTAATCATGGTTTTCTTCTTTGTCTGTTTATATGGATTTGTTTTGATAGACTTTGTCAGAGGAACACAACAAAGGCTTTGAGAGGAGATCAAATGATCCGGTAAAACTCTTCTAGACGTAGATGATGCAGATAATTCGAGTATTCTAGGCAAAAATATTAGCGAAATGATTGATTTTTTCAGTTTTGAGATTCCAGGGACTGATTTCCATCCATCTTGGGAAGTCTTGGTATGTTTCAGCAAATAAGCTGTAGCAGAACACCGTAGTAACGTAGTAACAAAAGTCTTGGTATGTCTTGGGAAGTCTTGGTATGTTTCAGCAGATAAGCTGTAGCAGAACACCGTAGTAACGTATTAACAAAAAAAAATCTCCTCGTGGACTTAGTCTAACTTTCAACTGTGGAGACCGTCAGTGATCCCTTTGCGAACGAAGACGCAGTCCCCAAAGATACTAAAAATCAAATGATCCGGTAAAACTCTTCTAGACGTAGATGATGCTGATAATTCGAGTATTCCAGGCAAAAATATTAGCGAAATTATTGAATTTTTCAGTTTTGAGATTCCAGGGTGCGAAAAAAGTTTTAAATTAATGCTAAGAAGACTTAAGTCGATTTAGACTAGGAATAAGCGAGAGCGTAGAGGGGATTTTAAGTAACAAGAAAATCAATCAAAAGGAAGCTTCAGTTACGTGGGTCTTACTATTAGCAAAGATGGTGGATGCGGTGAATATATAAAAAGTAGAATAGCGAAGGTCCAGGTTGGGATTTCACAGTTGAATTTTTTTGAAGAATAACAAGATAAGTCTGCCAGGTAGCATTAGAATATTGGAATCCAATGTAGCTACAGTGACCAAATACGGTTCTTAAACGTGGGTCTTTCGAAAGGCTTTGGAAGATTTGTTGAAGAAGTATCTCGACGTTTTAGTAGTCTCTTGTTGTAGTAGTATGTAAGGACAGTTTTAGCTCCTCGTTTGACTGACAACCAATAAGCTATACAAAAAATGTCGTATGATCCCACTTTTTAGGTCTATATTGAAAGAAAGGTTAATATGACTAGGCCATATTTTACGGATGAAGGATGATAGATTGCCAAAGGTTGTGCTTTTTGGCCGTCTATCCAAGGCCAAACGAAAAGTAGGTCACTCCTGAATGGGTGGAAAAAAGTCAGAAGAAAAGATCTGAAGGAAATTGGAACTTCAGGGGGGGGGGGCTAAAAAGTGATACTGTGAATAGGCCATGGGGGAGGAGGACTGTGCATAGCTGTCTTACCCTCAGTTGGCTCCTTTTTGCGTGAGTTTATGAGCTTGAGATATCTGGTTACAGGCTAATAATGGCTATTGGTTTCAAAGAAGAGGAAGCTGCTGTGTCACATGATTTCTTCTAATTACCTTATGAATAAATTAAGATTAGGTAAAATGTACTCTCTGTCAATTGTGTATACTTCTTAAGATCTGATTATTACATCCTATAGCACATTATCCTCTTTATTACACAAATTAAAGAAGACAGTTACGGAATTGTGGTTAAGATTTTCATTTTCGTCTTTTTTAGCAAAAAATACGAGAAGAATGGGCAAATTTGAAGAAGAAAGCGGAAGAAGACTTAGCCAAGAAAGAGAAGAAAAAACAAGCAGAAATAGATAAGCAGGTCCTTATCTTGATGAATACCGTATCCTTTTTTACGCTGTTTAAATGCATATTTCTGCCATCCTGAACAATCCTAACGTTTTTCATCAAATTTTAGTAGACATTTAAAATTCCGAAGAAATATAAAATTTGCCTCGTGGTTTAAACATAGGAGTTGAAAATATGAATTAAGACCTGAAGCAGCTATTAACATAAAACCCAAAACAAAATCAAAATCAGTTCACAAGTGTTTCTCCTAATTGCATTCACAAATTAATTTTTTTTTCTTATTTCATTTGGGTTTTCTGGCATCTCAAGGGTTTAAGTCACTAAGAGTTTTTTCTATTAGCGTTTCGTTTTGTTGTAGAAAATGGCCAGCACTTTCGTAGAATCATGGAAATGCGTTTGTTTGGTAAAACATTTTGTATTGATTTTTCTAGGGACAGTGGAAACACACAATTTTCCTATTAATATTTTTTTCGACACTCATATTTTTTTTCTTTTTACATTCTTTATGTGCCACTATTCGAGTTTTTGAGTTTCATAGTGATTTTTTTTTCTTGGTTTTTTACTTAATAATATTATTGCTTTTAATCAGGACACTGATTCAAAAATTTCTCTTGTTAGATGTTAATGCTATGAACCGAAAGGATTGTAGAATAGACAATAAAAATGGGAAACAATGAAAAAAGTTAAACGCGGTCGCGTTAATTTGGAGGGGGACATTTTCCCCCTCCTTAGTTCTTTAAATTTTTTTTTTTTTTTTGGGGGGGGAGAGTATTTTTTTTATCGAAAAATGTCTGCTTGGTAGTTTCATTGAAGAAATTAAAATAAGTACAAATTCGCTCCCCCTAGATTTTGAAACACATTATCCCCTCCCCTTAAATATTCGTGAGTTTGCGTCACTGGTTTCATAGATGCTAGTTACTAGATAGTCCTTTCATTGAACTAGTATTACATCAAACAGGTATTTGAATGAGGATATGCGATAGTATGTGTTCGAATGAATGGGTAAAACGAAGATAAAGCAAACAAGGGTTAGCCAAAACATAGCCAGATCGTGATTATTGAGCCCAAACATTAAACAGAACAAAACAGAGCCTGAATATTTTGGTTTCACATCTTGAAACACTGGCGGATCCAGGGGAGGGACGAGGGGGGTGTGCCACCCTAACGTGGTCTAAAGTAGTGTAATTTACTTAGTTAACGCAAGTTTGCGTTAATTAAACTTGCTCCTAACGCAAGTTTATTGGATCAACCTATTTTGCGCCCCTCCCCCCCCCCCCCCTATAAAATATTCTGGATCCACCTTTGTCTTTAAACCACGGAAAAACAGGCAAACAACGGGGAAAAAAGCTGAAAATTATTTGGATTGTTTCCCAGAAGTTCAGAATGTCTCTTTTAACGATACAATACGGCAATGGGTTATCGTGCTGTTTGATTCCCCTTGCGAATAATGTAGGCCTAATACCATGTAGTAATCTGTTACTAGGCCTAATAGCATGTAGTAATATGTTACTAGGCGTAATGTAGGCTTAATAACATGTAGTACTATCCCTTTGGATTTCCAATCGATCGAGCCTTTTTTGGAGTTTCTACGACAACACTTTCTACAAAAAGCTTGTATGCCACCAGGACATAACTTATAACCCTTGCCCCGTGGGCTCTTGGGGGGGGGTTATCATTCTCAAAGACCTAATTTCTAAAACTTTTAAATAGGTTGAAAAAAAGGCTATCTAAGAGTTTTGATTCGATGTGTTTGAGGAAAAGGTGGGCGTGAGAGGGGGGCTAGTTGCCCTTTAATCACTTTCGACTATTAAAAAGGGCACTAGCCCTTTGAATTTCCAATCGAATGAGCCCTTTTTCAAGTTTCAACGACAAAACTTTCAATAAAAACCTTATATGCCTCCAGAGCATAACTTACAACACTTACCCTGAGGGCTGTGGGGGGAGTGTCATCCTCAAAGATATAATTTCCGGATCTTTCAACTACTTTGAACAAAATGGCTATCTCAAAATTTTGATTGGATGTGCTTGGATAAATGGTGCGCGTTGAAGGGGTGTTAGTTGGCTTCCAATCACTTTTGGCTATTAAAAAGGGCACTAGCCATTTCCATTTCCAATCAAATGAGCCCTTTTTGAAGTTTCTACGACAACGCTTTCTATAAAAAAAAACTTATATGCCTCCAGGCCGTAACTTACAACCCTTGCCCTGAGGGCTCTGGGGGGGGGGGGGAGTTATCCTCAAAGACCTAATTTCCAGAATTTTCAACTACGTTGAACAAAATAGCTATCTCAAAATTTAGATTGGATGTGTTTGGGGAAAAGGTGTGCGGCTTAGTTGCCCTCCAATCACTTTCGACTATTAAAAAGGGCACTAGCCCTTTGAATTTCCAATCGAACGATCCTTTTTTGAAGTTTCTACGACAACACTTTCTATAAAAAGCTTATATGCCCCAGGGCATAACTTAAAACCCTTGCCCTGAGGGCTGTGGGGGAGTATCCTCCTCAAAAACATAATTTCTATCTGGAAATCAACTACGCTGAACAAAATGGCTATCTCAAAATTTGATTGGATGTGTTTGGGGAAATGGTGGGCGTGGAAGCGGTGTTAGTTGCCTTCCAATCACTTTTGACTGTTAAAAAGGGTACACGCCACTCCAATTTCCAATCGAATGAGCCCTTTTCGAAGTTTCTACGACAACTCCTTCGACACGAAGTGCCCTGGTCTAAGACCAAGAACCAAAAATAAATAATACATTGTGCCAGCATCGTTCTTTACTTAGGCAGCGCTATTGCGCTGCCTATGATAGTAGTAGACATGTACAGATATGCACATATATAACAATTCTAACAAAATAAAATAAAGTTATCCCGTGCATTCTTAAGCATAATCTAGGTTAATGCACCTATTATTTTAATAGTTAATACTTTAATTTGAATTTATTGTAATTTTATCAGTTATAATATAATTTATAAATTAATTATAGTTATATTAAAATGAATTTAGAAGTAATATTTTATTATGATTTATAGCTTGCGATAATTAATTATGATCATAGTCAATGAATTTTAATGCTTTTACTTAAATTGTAATAATTACTTGCGTTTTATTAAGTTATAATTTGATAATAAAAAAAAAATAATGAATATTTTGTTTACTACCCTGGCAGATTTGCATTGATTTCTTAAATTAGTATTAGCGTTTTAAAAGTTCGTTTGATCATTACTTTTTCAACTTTTAAACTAGTTCGAATTTCTACTTTTTTTAAGTAAAACTTTGACCTTTTCTAGATAAGCTCAAACTTTTGTGTGTTCGCCTTCTAAATTCCGATTTTCTTGTATTATTAAGACAAAATATTAAAATTTTTCCCCACTGCTGTTTATTTTAACCTTTATTGGCAATTGGTTTAAGTGCTATTTTCTTTATTTTAGTCGGATAGGTCAGGGGTGTGATGAAACTTCCGTTTTACAGCCGAATTTTATGTCACTCTGAGAAACATATCTGATGTTTCGGAGTAGGTTTGAAAATCGTTTCTTTGGCCGAACAAATTGTAAATTTAATTAAGGTTTCTTGCTTATACTAAAAGAAGAATTCGCAATTTATATTTTAAAAAATAGGTGTTTATAAATAAATATTTTGAAAGGGTTTTAAAAAATTATAGGCAGATTTTAAGAAATTCCGTCAGACCCATCAGCTGAACTTCGAACTTCTAAAGCGCTTGATTGTTTTGCATGACAAAATTCACCGTCTTCTGTCAGAACGCAACTACCATTTTCGTATTTCCGGCCCTTGAATTGGCTTCTGCCAATTCGTCGTTTTTCGTCGGTGAGAAAATTTCATTGTGTGGGTGAAAATAGAGTTGGCCTCTTTTCTTGATTAGAATTTAAAAAATAGTTTTTTGGCCGGTAAAGACTATACGGTTCGCTTTCTTCTTGACCAGAGTTGGGATTTTACTTTTCCCGGCCGGACCAATGATTTTTTGTTGCGATAAAAGCTAAAGAATTTGTTTTTCTGGCCGTTAAAGACGTGATGAGTGATTATCTTAGCCAATGAGAAAACTGCTCGCTTGTCTCCTAGATCAGAGCTAAAAATACATGCATTCAGCCAGTAAAAACTTAAGTAACTTCTTAGATCACATTGCTTTTCCATTCACTGAATTTAAGAGAGAAAAAAAACCGGTATAATTTAAATAAAGCAGTGGAACAAAAAAAAACAAATAAACAACAAACTCTATTAATAAAAATACGAATATTCTAATAATAATAATTTTATTTCAACCCTTCATACAAATATAATGTAAATGCTCGAAGGAGTTATAAAAACGAAAGAAAAAAAAATAACGAAAAAATCACACAACGCTACAAAACAAAATTAAACTGCGATATCTATGGAAAAGAGAAAAACAAACGAAATCAAAATCACGATTTAATGCACAAGACTAGCCAATGGAAAGTCGTGGATTGTTCTATTTCGACTTTTGAAACGGGTATACAACTCATCCATTTTCTTACTTATCTCAAAAATATAGTACCTCTGCGAAACATAAGAGTTTCTGAACCATATGGGGATTCCCAATAGATATTTGCAATACCGAAAAAAAATTGAACGAATTTGGCTACGTTCGGTTTTACTAAAGCAATTCCATAAAGGGGTTAAAAAAAGACATGTGGCGCGAACATGGCGTTACAGAGACGACCGAGCGTAATTTTGTCAAATTGACCTTTAGTTCGTGCTAGCATACCGTAAGTTTTCCGCAGTTTTTCTTTAAGTGCTGCAATAACTAAATTTTTAGTAGCTTTGATAGGATTCTCATATCGGAGTCCGAGATACTCGAACTTATCCTTTTGGACAACTGTCTTCCCGCAAACATCAACAACACGATTTGGCAATGTTTCGTCATTATGACTCCGTCCGGGAGCCTTTATCAAGGAGAAAAAATTGAAGTTAAATTAAATTAAACGCAACGTATAAATAAAAAGACAAAAAAAATACACTTAATACCCATTTAATACCCATTTTTATCTCTTAAATTCTGTAAAGACTTAAGAGAATTCAATTAACCAGCGAAAATTCACAGTGCGGATTTCTTTTCTGTCTTGCTACTATAGCGACGTTCTTATTATTCCTGAACTTGGTTAGACAGGAAAGGAATCATTCCTTAATAAAACAGGAAAGTTTGGCTATTCTTTTTAATTAATTAAAGCTGGCATACTGGCATAATATTCTACATGTTTTTTTGAAGCTATCACGGAAATTCAGGGTTATTACAAAAACCTGTCTAAAAAATATGTATACTAGTTAATATAGGCTATAACAATTGGCAAAATATCAGACTCCTGTGGGTATGATGTGTATGACTTAAAAAAAATGATGTGGGTATGAATGGTGTGGGTTTAAAAAAAAAGATGTGGATGTGATTTGTATGACTAAAAAAGTATGACTTTGATACAGTTGTTACTTATCTGAACTAATTTGCAAAAAAATAACATAAAAATATATATATATAAAATATATTTTATTAATATAAAAAAATATATAAAAATATATTTTATTCATAAATCCTTTTGTTATTTGTAAATTAATCTAAATATAAAACTCAACCAAAGACTTTAGTTAATTCTTTTTTAGTTTAAGTTAATTCTCTTTAAGTTATTCCTTATTAGTTAATCAAACTCCTTAATAAAACGCAGAAAGTGAGGAATGAATTGGAATAAGGCTTTTAATAAAAAAGGCCTTTTGTGTGATATCTTACCTTACCTGTATGCTAATTGTTGATATATCTATACTTCCTTAATCATATTTTATAGTATTTGAACTTCTTCTTATCACCCTACAGGAGCAATGGCTGAACCAAATCAAGGAGATAGCTCAAAATGTAAGTCACTTTTCATAACTTTTCTGTCACCCATACGATAAAGCAGAGAGAAAAAGATAGATTAATTTCCTATAATTCCGTGGTACAAGAATACTTTTCTTCAATTGGTTTACGTCTCTCTTATTGATTTACGTCTTCAGAAACACGTTTATGGAGAGACAAATGACTTCGCCTTTTAAAACCAAACTGGTTCTCCTGTTTGAGCCATTTTAAGCTATTTAAAGTAAAGTACGATTCCAGCTAATTGGCTCTATTGTGTGAGATTTTTAGCCAGTACAAAGAACGGAAAGTTTTGAGCCACAAGATATTTTAAAAAGCAGTTTCTCTGTTTTTCTGTGATAAAAGTATCTTTACTACATATGGAACATATTTTTTTGTAATAAAAGTACGTGTATAATACATTTTATCATTTAAGGGGTGGAAGTGCCTAGTTCTTCCTTTTCTTTAAATATAAAGCATTATGACGAAAAAAACTCCACAGTATTGCCGATTCAGTACGTTTTTCGAAAACAATATGCATTTGAGTTTTACTGAAATGATATGCAGCTACTTTATATTACGAATTTGAAAAAAATGCATGGTCTTCTAATCGAAGAAAAATCATATATAGACAATAGCAGACATGCACATCTTATAGGTGATTTTGTTTCAGATGTACAACTTTCTCTGTGTGTCTGTGGATATATTAACCTCTATGGGTATATTATGGGTAATGAGTATGTGGGTATATACTGTGATTTTAAAATTTAACCTGAAAAAGCCAAAATTCCCCTGCGTTGTTCGGGAATCCTTATAATGTTTTATCATATACTCTTGGTACCACATCTCTATTTTTTTTAGTGTTTGCCGATATCAATATACCAAAAGCTACCCCTCCCCCCTCCCAAAGACTCCCCTTCTTCCCTCATGAACTTTTTCTGCCACTTACCACTATTTCCCACCACAAAAGTCTAATATTAACTGTTATGGCTACTGTGCTAATGAATATGGCCGTATTTGACGGTCTGAGATAATGGCTTTTGGCTTTGACCAATTGTATTTTCATGGATCTTATGAGCCATAAGTACTGTCGCAATCGCAACGGCAGGGATTGGAAAGAGCATTGAGTAGAGAAATTAATGCTGTATTTTTTTTTTTTTTTTTTTTTTCGTCACAGCATAAACAGTAAAATCGTTTCCATAAAAATAAAGAGCGATATTAGAACTTAAAACAAAAAGAAATTGCTATTAAAAAAGGAACTGACCGCTAACACCCCCCCCCCCTCCCCGTCCCGTCTAACCTTCTGCTCTTTGCACTGGAGGTCGACTTAAAGTTTGGGGAAACAATAGACTCTTGAAGTGTATGCTTTTTATTTTTTGTTAAAATGGCTTCGGGTATTTATTATCTCAATTAGGTGTATTTATTGTAATATTTTCATAAGGCTGAAAATTTGTCAGTTTACCATGAGAAATCTACCATTTAGTTCACTGTTATTATTCTTATTTATTTTTCACCCATACTGTAAAAAGTATAAAAGGTAGAGTAACTTATGAAAAAAAGAGAGAAAAAAAAACATAAAATAAGGGACGAGAAAAAAATATAAACTGAAAGAAGCTGTTAAGGCCAAGAAAAGTAAAGCATCTTACAAACTACTTGAAATTTAATCTCTATTTCCTTATCCCAGAAACTTGGAAAACTTACAGATAAAAAAGGTTCACATTGGAGGTAGTTTTAGTACTGATTTACAGGTTATCCATGCCTTGGATTTTCCCCTTGGGAAATCTAACAACAGTGTGAGAAATAAGCAGGGGGTACCGGGTTTTCCCCACCCGAAGTTTTTGTCTGACTCGTGAAAGCGTAACAAAAATGTATATAAATAAATTTTTGATGCGTGATGCGGATATGTATGCGTGATTAAGGCGGTGATGCGTGATGCCGTGGTTTTTTCGTGATTGCCGTTATGCGTGATTAAGGCAGTAATGCGGAGGAATAAAAAAACAAGCTGCGTTTGAGAGCTTTCTGTGCGGCAATTCTAGTTTTACTGTAATAGCAGGAAGAAGCAATTTTCTAATAAGAACTTTTTTTGTCCAAGGCGGAAGAAACAACAAAAATTTACAAAGTTTAAAGTAATTAATCCATATTTTTTTTTCTTAAGAAAGGCAAGAATTCTAGAAGCAAAAAGGATTAAATGATCAAAGTTGAGTAGGGATTGGCCAACGCATGTCTCTTATACTTCCTCTATCAGAAACAATCTTACTGCTACTGCCACAATTACTAAGAACTCACTACAGCACCAAGCTGCCTGAGGCCAACGCAGCAACATACGCTCCTCCATCCCAATCTTAGTTTCCCTTAAACATTTTCTTGTGACATCCTCCCACCCATTCGGGGACTACCTGCTTTGCCTTTGGTCCTAGACGGTTGACCGACAAGGACAATCTTTGACAATTTGTCATCCACAGAACGTATCCTAGCCATCTCAACCTTTCTCTCATTATAGCCCTAGAAAGCGGGATAGAACCACATTTTTGTACAGCTTACTGTATGAGACACTGCCAGTCAGTCAGATAACCAGAACTATCCTGTAGCTTCCAATACTCCACTCTTGGGTCGGAGACTTATCTTCCAATTTTTACAAACTTTTTTTCAACTGCGAAAGAACATCCTGGGTCTTGGCTATTCTGCTTTTAACCTCTTCACTGTACCTACCATCTTTACTATAAACCTAGGTAGGTGAAGCTGTCCACTTGAATCATCTTATCCTTACCCAACGTCATCTTTTCAATTTCATTTGTTCCTAGTCTTAGCGACTTATATATTCTTAACACTAATTTTCAGACCTATTCTTGCACCCTGAACTCGTAAAACCTGTAAAAATTCATTCATTTTGCCATCGTTTTCGTCTAGGATGCTTAAATCATCGGCATTACCTAGTCTAGTAGAATTTCAATTCCCCGTTTGATTCCGTGTTCACTCATTGCCTTTGCTGTGTTCTTTAGGACTAAGTCCATCAAAATGAGCCATATAAATGGGGATAGAACACAACCCTGCTTAACTCCTGATTTAATGCAAAACGAGTTACTAGCCTTGTCTCCTACCTTAAGCTCAGCAATGTTGTTCTTCTACATAGCACTAATTACTTTAATACATTTATCTGATATACAATGTTAGTATGTCCTAATTTGATTGTCTTATTAACCTCTGAGCTGACGTCGGCTTAGAAGGCTAGAATTAGAAAAAACTATTAGTAAATAAAACAATTGCAAATACCAAATAGCTATGCTTGTTGGATTCTACTGAATTTCCGATAATGCTTGAGTTAGACTTTCAAGTTGAAGGTCAAATCAATTGGTGAATAATTTGGAAAGCGTTCGAGCATCCCTTATCCGGCTAAGCCAACTTCCCCGGATGCAATCGGTTAAAGGTGCTTGCCACTGTTAGCTGAACGCTTATGGACAACTTGGCGAAGATTAACAACGACCGCGTCTATTCCAATGCAAACAGGACTATTTATAGATCTCTGGAGGTATACGGACTGACCTATCACTATTACTTCCCCTTATTTACCGGATTTGATGAAAAATTTAATAACGTTCGTGTTACAGCAAATGTGATGTAACCTTATTGATTATGTTATTTTAAACCGAAGACTGGCAGGATCAATACAAGATACTAGGGTATATAGGAGTGCCGTTATTGATGTTAAGAGTAAAGATCATCATCTAGTAGTGTCAAGGGTTAATTTAAAGCTGAAATATCGGAAGGGTAACTACCTCCCGGGAAGTTATGATGTTGGTAGACTCCAAGATAAGAATTTGAGAGAAACTTTCCAGGAACAGTTGAATACTAAATTTGAGAGTTTAAAATTTGATAATGTGGAAGATAGTTGGAATAATTTTAGAAAAATAATTTGTGAAGTTGCTGAAGGTGTCTTAGGGAAGAAAGCTAGAACTGTAGCTAAGAATATTAGTGAAAAAGCTTTATGTTTAATAGAAAGGAGAAAGGGCTTGTACAAGAATTACCTTAGTGATTGATCATATGAAAACAAAAGGAGTGTAAAGAAAGTGGAGAAAGCATTAAAATATGCACTAAGGAGGTGTGATGTAGAGGCCATGGATAAAATTGCCGAGGAACTGGAAGATGCAGCTAGACAGCATAATAGTAAAATATTGTACTGGCATGTTAACAAATTGAGAGGGAGTAGTCAATGCGGGCTTGGCCCAGTTAAAGATAGGAATGGGGCCGCAATTAGCGATAAGGAAAAAACTGAAGAGAGATGGGCCGAACATTTTGAGAATTTTCTTAACCGAGATAGAGTTGAAGGAAGAGATATAGAGGAAAATGAAAAAGTTTGTGATACCCTGGATGTGAAGGAGGATTTGTTTTGTGAGGAGGAATTAGCGACAGTACTAAAAGGACTAAAAAATAATAAGGCTCCAGGTGCTGATAGGGTGGTAAATGAGTTTCTTACATATGGTGGCTTTGAGGTTAGAAATAAGTTACTGAAGATTATGAATATGATTTTTGAAAGAGGGGAAGTACCTAACGATTTTAGGAAAGCCTCAATTAAGCCACTCTATAAGAAAGGTGATAAAAGTGAGTGTGGTAATTATCGAGGCATTAGTCTGGTCTCTATAGGTAGTAAATTACTTAGTAATATGATACTTTTTAGACTGAGAGATGCCGTAGACAAAGTTTTAAGAGAAGAACAGTACGGTTTTAGAAAAGGTAGAGGATGTGTTGACCAAATTTTCACTCTTAGGCTAATAATTGAGAAGTGCCTGAGTTTTCAAACACATTTGGTCCTCAGTTTCATAGATTATGAGCAAGCGTTCGATTCTGTTGATAGAAGAGCTTTGGTAAAGGTTTTATCCTTGTATGGTATACCAGACAAATACATTAAAGTGATTAGTGCTATGTACGAGAATAACACCGCTGCGGTTAAGGTAGGAAATGAGGTTAGAAGCTGGTTTTTTATTAAATCAGGAGTTAAGCAGGGTTGTGTTCTATCCCCCTTTATATGGATTATTTTGATGGATTTTGTCTTAAGGAGCACAGGAAAGGCAATGGGAGACCACGGAATCAAATGGGGAGGAAAAAGTCTCCTGGACTTAGGTTATGCTGATGATTTAAGCATCCTAGATGAAAGTGTGAGCAAAATGAGTGTAGTTTTAGAGGTTTTGCGAGTTCAGGGTGCTAGAATAGCTTTGAAAATTAAAGTTAAAAAGACTAAGTCACTAAGGCTAGGAATAAGTGAAGATGAAAAGGTGAAGTTAGGTAATGAAAAGATTGATCAGGTGGACAGCTTCACTTACCTTGGTAGTATTATTAGTAAAGATAGTTGGAGCAGTGAAGATGTCAAAAGTAGAATAGCCAAGGCTCAGAGTGTTTTTTCACAGTTAAAAAAAGTTTGGAAGAAGAGGAAGATAAGTCTGCAAACCAAGATTAGAAGCTACAGTGATGACAGTGGTCAAATATGGCTCTGAAGCATGGGCGCTCCGAAAAGCGGATGAAGATTTGCTAGATGTTTTCTAGAGAAATTGCTTAAGGATTGTTCAGGGTACCTGGTTGACTGACCGTATTTCAAACAATAAGCTATACGAAAAATGTGGTTCAATACCGCTCTCTATAATGAAAGCAAGGTTGATGTGGCTAGGGCACGTTGTGCGGATTAAGGATGACAGATTGCCGAAGATTGTTCTTTTCGGCCAACCGTCTAGGGCTAAACAGAAAGCAGGTTGTCCTCGTCTGGGGTGGGAGGACGTCATAAAGAAAGATTTAAAGGAAATGGGAACTTCATGGGCGGGCGTAAAAAGGGGGGCTTTGAATAGATTGGGATGGAGGAGGAGCGTGCGTAGCTGTGTTGGCCTCAGGTGGCTAGGTGCTGCGGTGAGTTGTTAGTAGCAGTAGTAGTAGTAGTATCCACATTTCTGTTTTTGCAATGACTTAACTATTTTTTTCACTTAAGACGTCACTTATTCTTGCTTATCTTGAATTTTCTGGGGTTAGCAGGTGTAATTTATCGGGCAACTAATCAAGAACATTTGAGGTAGATAATTTCGGAGATTACTCTGCCTCTCCATGACGATAAATAAAAGTTCAAATAGGGATAAAATCCTTTTAATAGACAGTGTTTCAAAAACATTGATAGAAATTCACAAAAAATACCAGATATTTCAGTCACATATGCAGTGACCGTCATAAGTAGTAAAAGTAGTAAACAGTTTTACTACTGATGACGGTCACTGCATATGTGACCGAAATATCTGTTTTTTTGTGAATTTCTATCACTGTTTGTGAAACACTGTCTATTAAAAGGATTTTATCCCTATTTGAACTTTTATTTATTTGTAGCAATCCTTCTAGTCTCTGACGTTATTAAGTTTCTTGAAACGTAAAGGATAAGCAATTAAGTAAGCTTGTCATGCTAAGTCGGATAAGTAAGTAAGCTAAGTCGGATAAGTAAGCTTGGCATGCTCAGACATGTTATTAAAGATTAATTGACTATCAAAAAAATCCTGACTGTAAAAACGCACTGTTAATTGACGCACATTTACTGCAGCGAACTAATCATATTGCTTGAAAAATTACTGATTGATGTTAAAAAACTATTAATTTGGTATCAGCTATTAATTAGCTTTAAACTTTTGAATGGGTTGGTACCAAAAGGAACAGTAGCGAACCAAAACCGTATATAAAACAATAAGCTGTACAAACAAATTTCTTTCAATTTCTCTCTCTAGGGCTGTAATGAAAGAAAGGTTAAGATGGCTACGTTTTGCACGTTTAGTCCACGTTTTGCAGATGAAGGAAAATAGATTGCTAAATATTGTGTTCTTGGCCTTCGTACTGGGGCTAAACGAAAAGGGGTTCGTCCCCGAGGGAGTTGGGAGAGGTTAAAAAATGATTTAAAGAAAATTGAAGTTTCAATGGAGGGGGTAAAAAGTGAAGTTTCAAATTTGTTTGGGTGAAGAAGCAGCGTACGCAACTGCGCTGGACACCGGTGGCTTGGGAGTGTAGCGAGTTGTTAATTGTCCTGGTAGTAGTAATGTTTTTATTCTAAGAAGTGGATCGTTTCTGTACTGTAAATTTGATGTTTTTTTTTTTCTCTTTCTTGTTTTTCTTTATTTATTTTTTTCTTACTTCCTTTCTTATATTTTTTCTTCCAGTAGTTATTTTATTTTTTCTTGTTTAAGGACAAATGAAACATACGCTGTTCAAAATTTATATCATTTCAGCAAAGCGCAAATGACCCTCTAGCGTTTCAAGAATTTAAGAGGGCAGCTGCTTCACGCGTATATGCAGCGGTCTCTGCTCGTTTAAAGCTTCATTTATTCATTCAAAGCTTCATTTATGATGTTGATCTGATTGTTTTAATTTTGTTCTGTTTTTGGTTTGATTTATACATTCATACTAATTTCTGTTCATTTCAAGTTCGACTGCCCTTATGACTTATCTCTGTAAATTTTGTGTCTTAAAAGCGCTCTTTATTTTTCTGACAACGCTTCATAATTTTTCTAATTAATTTGTGAAAGAGCCTTCATTTTCACATTGTGTGTGTGTCCAGATTGTCACTAACAATTTTCTGATAACTTGTGGGAATAGAATTGTTAACTAACAAAACATTTTTGCTAACAATCCTTGGAAACATATTAGTTTGGTTGTGAATTTAAAGATTGGATCCTCAAGAATAAATAAAGATCAAAAGTCCTGTGGTGGCACAGTCGATGAAACATACGCTGTTCAAAATTTATATCATTTCAGCAAAGCGCAAATGACCCTCTAGCGTTTCAAGAATTTAAGAGGGCAGCTGCTTCACGCGTATATGCAGCGGTCTCTGCTCGTTTAAAGCTTCATTTATTCATTCAAAGCTTCATTTATGATGTTGATCTGATTGTTTTAATTTTGTTCTGTTTTTGGTTTGATTTATACATTCATACTAATTTCTGTTCATTTCAAGTTCGACTGCCCTTATGACTTATTTCTGTAAATTTTGTGTCTTAAAAGCGCTCTTTATTTTTCTGACAACGCTTCATAATTTTTCTAATTAATTTGTGAAAGAGCCTTCATTTTCACATTGTGTGTGTGTCCAGATTGTCACTAACAATTTTCTGATAACTTGTGGGAATAGAATTGTTAACTAACAAAACATTTTTGCTAACAATCCTTGGAAACATATTAGTTTGGTTGTGAATTTAAAGATTGGATCCTCAAGAATAAATAAAGATCAAAAGTCCTGTGGTGGCACAGTCGATGGATCTTTGCTTGGAGTTACGTTGCACAGTCGATGGATCTTTGCTTGGAGTTACGTGGCTCAGGGCTTGATCCCAGCTACCGCAGGGGCCTCTGTAGTCGAGAAGCGTCGCTAATCGATAGAAGAAGTAGAACAACAAAGATTACAACCAGCCTAAAAAGGCAACACCAAACGGTAAAACACAATAACAACGATAACATCAAACAGGAAAACAAGCTTTGCTGATTATTAGAAGAAGAACAACAACCTAAAAAGGCTTTTAAAACGGTAAAACACAATAACAGCAAAAGGTAGAACAAGCGTCGCTAATCGCTAAGAGAAGAAGATGAACAAAGATTACAACCAATATTAAAATTAGTTGTAATCAACTAATTTTAGATTAGAGTTGGGCAATGCAGGCCATTATCTTAGTTTAGTTTTTATTTGCGCCCTGTCGTTCCTGCTTTTGCTAGATGAAAACCATATAGACTATTTCAGTGATTTTTCAGCAACATTTTTTTACTACCTATTAGGCCTTTTTCTCAAGGTTTGTTGTGAAATTTACTTCAGAAGATTGTAATTGTAATTTGATTCATATAGATGACTCTTGCGCTGTTCGACAATACAGGCCATTATCTTAGTTTAACTTTATCCTGTTAAAGCCTACGCGGTGCAGTGGATAGTGTGTTGGAATTCTGCTTCAAAGGTCACAGGTTTATATCCTGCCGAAAGCAATTTTTTTTAGAAGAAAACCACATAGACTTTTTCAGTGATTTTTGTGCTAGTTTTAGCTACCATGATCAGGCGGATTGAAGCCTCCGCTGAGATTATTTGACTAAAATCACTTAGCAAATTAAATTCGACCGTTTTGGCGCCATTTATACTAGCGGTTTTAAGTTCGCTGGACTTACTGCAATCTGAAGCAGAGGACTCCCGCACTAAACGTAAAAGGAGACATAAAAAACGGCGTGGATGTAGAGCAGGTGTTAAATCCAGAAGGTGAAGACCCCTAGATTGTCTACCAATATCTGTTATTATGACTGAGAGACCCTCGCGCACAAACAACCGGTGCCCCTCGACCTACCAGAACATTGTCTCGATTCGACTCATGGAGCTCTAACCTTTACTCCTTCCGGCAGCGGCTAGTTCACCTATCAACTATACCTATAGCCCACCACCAGTACTAAGACCTGAACCATCTTGTCTGAAGAGAGTAATGCCCAATGTGTTACTCTGTAACACCCGATCCCTCTCTAACAAAATGGATGAACTTGAAACTGTCCTGTGGCAAAATAACACAGCTATTGGTGCAATTACTGAATGCTGGAATGTGACTGAACAAAATTGCTCAGTCGCTGGCTTCGCCACTAGATTTGTAACAAGAGAAGACAGAGGCATAAACTGCAACGGTGGAGGCGTTACTATTTTCTGCAGGAACTATATTCCCTATCGATTCTTGGACAATCTACAAGATTCAGACCATGAGTCTCTATGGATTTACACAAAGCCCAAGTCACTACCTCGCCATTTCTCTTGCTTTATTTTAGTGGCAGTTTACTACCCTGAGAGTGTCAGAAATCGTGAAGAACTGATTTTGCACCTCCAGAAAGGAATAGACTATTGCCGCACCAAATTCAGTTGTCCAGCCGTCGTTGTGTGTGGCGATTTTAACCAAACTAACAAACAGTACTTGGCTCACAGCCTCGGACTTAAGGAAGTTGTAAAATCTTCAACCCATATAGCCGGTAGAACATTGGACCTGATCCTAACTAATTCCGACGAGTTTTACACCGACCCGGTCTGTTTGAGTGCACTAGGAAAATCTGATCACTTTACTGTTCTTTGGAAAGCAAAAGCTCCGACAAAAAGACCGAAACGGACACATTTTGTCGTGCGTTCCACCTCTGAGTCAAATATTTGGTCTTTTGGACGCTGGATCGGCCAACATGATTTCTCACAAATCATAAATGAGCAGAATCTTGACAAGAAGACTCAACTTTTCAACTCTGTCTTGTACGAAAAATACAAGGAGTACTTTCCAACAAAAACAGTCTATAGATCTTATACTGACCGACCGTGGATCACACTTGAGATGAAAGCCCTTATCAAACAGTGGGGCCAGTCACATGATGCTCGATTGCGCAACAAAGTCGTTGCTCTTTGTCGCACAGCCAGCAGAACTTACGCATCTAACCATGTTGATCTTACCCTATTCAGTAACAACAAAAAATGGCATGAGTCAGTGAAAAGGTTAACAGGCAAAACCCGTGATCCTCACTTAAAAATCCTGAAAGAGGAAGACACTTACGTAACAGCTACTGAAGTTAATGGTTTTTTTGCTGGTATTTGCACAACTTATCCGAGTTTCTCACAAGAGGAGCTAGCTGCAGTCCTTGACACTAGTGCACCTTGTGAATAACGACCGTCAGTTGGGCCCCATCAAGTGTGCACAGAACTACTGAAGCTCAAACCTCGTAGCTCCTCATATCCTGGAGAAATCCCAGTGCGTCTCCTTCGCGAGTTTGCGCCCTTCCTTGCTACCCCTCTTGCTAGTATCATCAACCTTTGCATAACACTCAGCAAATTTCCCAACCCCTAGAAAAAGTCCTACATCAAAGTGATCCCTTAGAAATCCCCGCTAAAATCATGCGATGACTTAAGACCTATCTCGCTGAATCCCTACATGGCCAAGGTAACAGAGACCTTCGTTGCAAGACTGCTGATGAGTGATATAGAACCAAATATAGACCCTTTCCAGTACGGATGCCTCAGCGGCTCCAACACGTCAGTGTACTTAGTGCGTCTGTATGACGACATTCTATCGTGACTCGAGAAAGGGAAAAGCTTCGTAGACTTGGCCCTCGCTGATTACAGAAAAGCCTTCGATCTCTTCAAACACATTATCGCTCTCAATAACCTAAGTGAAATTGGCGCCAAAGTGACTTGCTGTGTCTAGTCGCTAATTTTGTTTCCCAGCAGGAGCAGTGCGTTTTCGCTCTTAGCGAAGACGATTCAAATTCTGCATTTCTCCCAATCACTTGCGGTGCCCCTCAGGGCACTAAACTAGCCGGAATTATTTTCCTCGCTGTGATTAACTTCATCCTGCGTACTTTCAAGGACAGATATAAATTCGTTGATGATATTTCACTCTTACTCAAATACCTACTAGAAGGCCAATCAGCGATCCCCCTTTTTGATCCTAGTCTACCCACGGTTTTTCAGAATGAATGCGAGCGAGCTAGCCTTACCTTCAATGAGCAGAAGTGCAAGGTGTTGCGTTTCAACCCTTTTAAATCGGACTTTCAGGAGCCCCCTACCTTGTTTAAAACAGTTGGCAGTGAGAAAATTCTGGGGGTAATTTTCTCCGTTGAGTTCAACAACCACGTAAGTGACCTTGTGCGAAAAGGGTATGCAGTGCTGCAGTCACTGGTTACGATGAAGCGGTTCGGGTTCAGTGTGAATTCCATGAAGCTTGCCTTCAAGACTTATATCCTACCCATCCTTGAATATGCGTGCCCAGTGTGGAGCCCTAGTGTACAGTTGAGTGCTGGGATGTGTCAAGATATCGAAGCTATCGAAATACGGGCTTGTAAGATTATGCTGGGTCAGGCCTTCACTACTTATGACAATGCGCTTAAGGCTCTTGGCCTCGAGTCGCTTTTTAAACGCCGTCAGAGACTTGTTTGCCAGTTCGGCCATTTCCTGCTCCGTAGCAGCAAACACAGGACAATCCTGCCCCCGTTACGTCCAGTATCTGGAGAAAATACAAACTCAATCCAGTGACATGCCGTACGACTCGCTACCAGCATTCCTTTGTCCCCTTTTTTACAGACATGGTCAACAAATCCTAAGAAAAGTAATATGGTTTTATTCATTTTTTGTTGTCGTATTTGTTATTTAACTTTGTCGTATTTGTAAAAACCCTCGGTGTTAGTGCTTTTAGTACTAAAAAGAGTAAGTCTAATAAAATATGTCTATCTCATTAGATGTGAAACTGTAAAAAAACAAAATCCGTCCATAGTTATTTCTCGAGTGATGGCTTTTGCAAATTGGGTTTTTAGTCTTCAAACGTTTTGAATTTTGAGCTGAATATAATCAACGACTTTCTTTAGCAATGTTTCAAGGTGTTTGAGGATTTCTATAACAATTGTTGCTCATAAAACAAGCTTCTGAAAACGGGAATATGAAACGGCAAAACACAAAAGTCGGCCACAGATATTTTTCAAACGAAGGCTTTTGCAAGTCGATTTTTATTTTTCGATTTTTTTTAATTCTTAGCTTAAAAATATATCAAAATTTTGTTTTCTCTCAAATTGTGTTACAATTGCGGAAAAACGTCTCCTGTATACTACTACTACTACTACTAACAACTCATCGCAGCACCAAGCCGCCTGAGGCCAACACAGCTACGCACGCTCCTCCTCCACCCCAGTCTATTCAAAGCCTCCCTTTTTACACCCGCCCACGAAGTTCCCATTTCCTTTAAATCTTTCTTTATGACGTCCTCCCACCCCAGAGGGGGACGACCTGATTTCCGTTTAGCCCTAGATGGTTGGCCGAAAAGAACAATCTTTGGCAATCTGTCATCCTTCATCCGCACAACATGCCCTAACCACCTCAACCTTTCTTTCATTATAGACCTAGAAAGCGGTATTGAACCACATTTTTCGTATAGCCTATTGTTTGAAATACGGTCAGTCAGCCGGGTACCCAGAACAATCCTTAAGCAATTTCTCTGGAAAACATCTAGCAAATCTTCATCCGCTTTTCGGAGCGTCCATGCTTCAGAGCCATATTTGACCACTGTCATCACTGTAGCTTCTAAGATTCTAATCTTGGTTTGCAGACTTATCTTCCTATTCTTCCAGACTTTTTTTAACTGTGAAAAAACACCCTGAGCCTTGGCTATTCTATTTTTAACATCTTCACTGCTCCCACCATCTTTACTAATAATACTAACAAGGTAAGTGAAGCTGCCCACCTGATCAATCTTTTCATTACCCAACGTCACCTTTTCATCTTCACTTATTCCTAGCCTTAGTGACTTAGTCTTCCTAACATTAATTTTCAAACCAATACTAGCACCCTGAACTCGCAAAACCTCTAAAACTTCATTCATTTTGCTCACACTTTCATCTAGGATGCTTAAATCATCAGCATAATCCAAGTCTAGGAGACTTTTTCCTCCCCATTTGATTCCGTGGTCTCCCATTGCCTTTCCTGTGCTCCTTAAAACAAAGTCCATCAAAATAATCCATATAAAGGGGGATAGAACACAACCCTGCTTAACTCCTGATTTAATACAAAACCAGCTGCTAACCTCATTTCCTACCTTAACCGCAGCAGTGTTATTCTCGTACATAGCACTAATCACTTTAATGTATTTGTCTGGTATACCATACAAGGATAAAACCTTTACTAAAACTCCTCTATACGTTATTTTTAACTCTTTTTTATTTTTTTCAAGGACTCTGTACCATATGGATGGAATATTCCTCAGCCAATACCTGAGGGGCTGATCAATTGTCCCTTTTTCAGTAAAGTTGGAGCATGTAGATTCGGGGACAGGTGTTCCAGGTGAGATAGAGATTAAACTGTCCTTTCGTTTAATTTGTGAGGATCTGATAGCTCATTTGAAGTGAAATCGCCACAAATTTTTTGGATTGCTAGTCGCTAAAAAGTTATTTGTTCCAGTGTATGGCAAACAATTTACTAGACAATACTGCCTTTCGATTTGTATTTAAAATGGAACTAAAATATTGGAAATCGATAAAAATTGAATGAGAAGGTGAAAGTTGAAAAAAAAGTTTAACGTTTATAAATTTAAAAAAAAAATCTAAAAAAATCCTAAAGTACCAAGAACAGTGAAATTAAAATTTAATTGTTCGATTAGTTAAGTGGAAACTTGCACACCCATGTATTACTTAACACGATTGAAAAAGTTATGCTGCCTTGACTTGCGGATTTTTCAAATATAAACATTTTTTTCTTGATTCTCAATTTGTTTTTAAGACAAGGAACTCAGCTGAGCATGCACGTGCAACTATTGAATTATTTAGATACAGCTCTTGACTCTGGTCTTAAACCTGCTGCTCTTTGGCTCCATATTAAGAAAAGCATTCGACTCAATAACACACAAGATTTTTCTTCGAAAACTACCCCAAATTTGGATAGCAGGAACTTAGTCTTCCTTTATCCGCCCGCATCTTGAATATGCTTGTCAAGTTTGACACCCTGGCATCTCCCGCAAAGAATCGGACAAAAAGAGCCCTCCGAATAATTTTCAAACAATTCAAGGTTCCATACTCTCTTCTTCTGAAAAAAATCCAGGAGCTAAGTTGTGCCTCCATTTTGCAAAAAAAAAAACGCAATAGCAAACCCTCGCATGGAAAGCATTTTCCAAAAAGACACTCCCCATCCAGATTCCGCCTGCCTTGGACTGTTTCTGAATCCGTTCCTATCTTGTCCCCATTCGTGGCTTTACCTCCAGATATGAAAAAACCTTTGTCCCCTTCATGTCAGAAAAAAATGAAATATCCCGCTAGTTTTCCTCTTTTAATATTTGATACTGGTTTTGTCCAAATTTTTTATTCCTTCGCTTCTATAGTCCCCCTTCTCTCCTTTTTATATGTTCCATGCAAAAATTTTTTAATCTATATATTATCTCATTTTTTTTTTTTTTACCAGTTTTTATCTTTTTAACTCGCTTTGACGCTACTCAGCTTAGTTACTTCGACTAATGAATAATTTTTTCATTCTGTTATTGTTGTTTTGATATTATTTGCCAGTTTTTTAGTTTTCTTATTTTTCTTATTTTTCTATGATTTTTTTGCTTCTATTGTTTTTTATGACTCTGAAATCCGAATTCGGCCCTTCGTGGCTTGTGATAGAAATTTTCGAAATAGTTATCTTACTGCTCAATCTTGGTTTCTTTCATATGTATCGGGGCGAACATATCCTGCTCACAATTCCTGCAGTTCTGCAATCCTGTAGTTCATAATTCCTGCAATCAATTCCAACTCATATTCCTGCAGTTCTACCGACTTCATTAAAAAGCAGACTATTTTAAAGAAAATTGGATAATTGAGATTATTAATATGCATTTTAAAGGGTTAATAATAGGATAAAGGATAGATAGCAAAATTATTTTAAAAAAAAAATAAAGCCTATATGTTTTCAAGAATTTTTCTAACTGAAAATTCAGTAGCCTAGACTACCTTGTGAAAATATGAGCATGATAAGTAGACTAACTGACCTAGATTGATCCTCAGCAGTTTATAGTAATTTAATGTTTAACAAGGTCTAGTATGCCTGGAAAATTTGAGTTGTGATAGGCTCGAAAACCACATTAGGGTAAAATTAAACTTTCGGTTACTGATCGAGAGCTAAAAATTATTTACTAGAAAGGGGTTTCTTAAGCTCAAAAGGATTACAATGCTGAAAACGTCAGATGGTGTTAGTAACTATTTACAACTATTTACCATTTGCCAGTTTCTCAAACGTTAGTTTCAAATGTTCTATGATGTTGCAACATATTTTTTTTCTTTTTTTTTGCAAGAAATTAATTTTGATGGTCAAACCGTATTTGTTAGTACACAGCAATTATGCTTGTTTATTAATTAACTGCATTTAATTGAAATAAGCTCTGTTGAGCGCTTGGGGGGGGGGGGGGTAATCTATGTACTAATTTGTCTGGTACTCGAAGATGGCACCATTTTACTAGTCAAAAATGTTTACCTTTTTTAAAGTAAAAAGAAAAAAAAACTAAGTTCTTTTATTGTTACATCTTTGCGGTCCTGTCTAAAAAGTTGCACGGAAAACGAAAAACAATGAAGTCGTTTATATATAAGGTAAATAAACTATATGGATCACAGCAAAGCCGTATCCAGGGAGGTTAAGGGTTAATACCCCCCCCCCCTCCTCCCCCGAAATTTTTGCCTGACTCGTAAAAACGTAACAGAAATGTATATAAACAATTTTTATGTTTTTTTTATTTTTTTTGTACCCTCCCCCCGAAAACAAATGCTTATGTAAAACACCCCCCGAAAAAAAAATCCTGGATACGGCTCTGGATCCCAGCACGTTTTTATTTTATAATATAAGTCAAAGCTGGCAGAATCTTAGTAATCAATAATAGTTACCCACTGCAAAGAAAAAAAACCCTAAAGTCTGCTATTGTTGCATCTTTATGGTCCTTTTCGATGGTTATAAGAATGGATCTATGGTTATATGGTTATAAGAATGGTTATAAGAATGGATCTATTAAGTACGCCTAAATATAAGGGCGGGTTGTTCACAAAGACTATTATAAAGAAAGATAAAAAAAATTAACAATCTGATCCGATTATCTTGAACGCTGCTCTAGAAAGTCAATCCACAAAAACTGAAGAATATAATTTGAACTGTTTTTGATACTTCGTCTTTTTGACCGACGTTGGGTGGCGCTTTTTTCTACAATTTCATTCGAAAATGAGAAAAAAGTATATTGGGAATGAGGCTGGAGGACAGCCTCACATATTTGTGATCAATTCCATTCAATGGAATTGACTCTCATCCAATCGACATCCCAATTTAGGTTTAACATACATCAAAACAATCTAATTTCTCTGTTCTTTTCCAATTTTAAGAATCAATATATATATATATATATAATATATATATATATATATATATATATATATATATATATATATATATATATATATATTATATATATATATATATATATATATATATATATTATATATATATATATATATATATATATATATATATATATATATATATATATATATATATACATATATATGTATATATATACATATATATATATATATATATATAATATATATATATATATATATATATATATATATATATATATATATATATATATATATATATATATATATATATATGCAATAGGCAAGCCTTTTATCATCGAGTGTTCCACCCAGGAAGGTTAATAGCTAAAATGTTACCTCTCCATCTTTGAAGTAAAAGCATGAGCTGTTGAGTTTGAATTTCTTGCTAGAAATTTTTTGTAGACATCTAATAACGAAGAATTCTTAATAGTAGTTTCGTAGTCAACTTTTTAGTGAGCTAAGAATCTGTTCGTAAAAAAAAAAGTTCAAAGTTAACTAAGAATTACGAACTGCAAAATCTACTTTTTAGTCAACTAGTAAAGTAAATGGAACAAGGCTCTAGTTTCAAAGCAACGGTTTTATTTTCCGTTTTCTGAAAAGGTTTAATTTTCAGTTGCATAAAATTTGTATTCATAATTATAAGTTCATAAAATTATGTATATTGATAATGTGTGCAGCATTTAAAATTTATATGTATATACAATTTTTATCCCTCTTCTCTCTTTCTCTCTCTCTCTCTCTCTCTCTCTCTCTCTCTCTCTCTCTCTCTCTCTCTCTCTCTATATATATATATATATATATATATATATATATATATATATATATACATGTATATATATATATATACATATATATATATATATATATATATATATATATATATATGTATATTTATATATATATATATATATATATATATATATATATATATATATATATATATATATATATATATATATATATATATATATATATATATATATATATATATATATATATGACAGTGTTTGTAACATTTAAAATCTTTGCGTATATATAGTTTTTATCACTTCTCTCTCTCTCTCTCTCTATCTACCCCCCTCTCTCTCTCTCTCTCTCTCTCTCTCTCTCTCTCTCTCTTTTTTTTTTTTTCGGGTTGAGAAAGAAAAATTCTGGTCGACCTGATTCTGCTTCAGGATTGTTATTTTTGTAAAATTGTATATAGTATTTGTAGATTTATTTTCAGCCTAATTAACTGTGTAATCTTTCATTTATGCCTTTGCTGTCTTAAATTTTGAAGTTTTTCACCTTTCGCCATTCTTTAATGGTAACTATGATGAATGAGTTGACGAACTTGATCATTAACAATTTCTGAATAATTTTTTTTATCAGAAGGAAAGAGTTTTTAAAAATGTACTAAAAATGCATTAAATAATTTTTAAAAATGTAGAAATATTAGATACGTTAAAAAAAAATACTATAGTTCAAAAAAAAGATTTTAAAGTCGATTGTCATTTTTTTTTTTTTTTTTTTTTATTCATCTCTCTAAATCAAACTATTTTTGCTCGAAGGTACCACGAAAAACCAGTAATTAGTACTACAATTCTTATTCCCAATTTCTACTCAAATTTCAAATGGGATATTGGAAAAGATGACAAAACAGATCAAGGTCTAGAATTTGAAGATTCAGAAATATATCACCACTTCAGGTAACTTGAAAGTTTAATTGTTTGTTTAATACACAGTTCATATAATTATCCAGTATGATCATTCTCTATCTCACCCATTATAAAAATCCGGACCGGGGTACGAGTGCTCCGGAGAACGTTTTTGCAGATATAAACATAAGCGAAGTCAGATTAGCGGGAATGCGGGTTAGTCTGTTTCCGATTGTTTCCAACAAAGTGCATGGAAACAATCGGAAACAGACTAACCCGCATTCCCGCTAATGCAGAAATAAGTGGGAGGAGCTTTTTTTTCGCACCGAGAACGAAGACCAGAAATGATCTGCGATAAACTTACTGGATAATTCTATAAACTGTGGTTTAATATAAACTATGGCCTAGGGCTAAACGGAAAGCAGGTTGTCCTCCTCTGGGGTGGGAGGACGTCATAAAGAAAGATTTAAAGGAAATGGGAACTTCGTGGGAGGGTGTGAAAAGGGAGGCTTTGGATAGATTGGGACGGAGGAGGAGCGTGCGTATCTGTTTCGGCCTCAGGCGGCTTGGTGCTACGGTGAGTTGTTAGTAGTAGTAGTAGTATTCTCATTATCATTGTTTAAAGGCAAGATTTTTGGAGCTTGACGTTTTATAATTGTTTAAGTATATTCCATCTAATATATTCCATTTTTTTTCTTGTCCTCAGCCGTCGAAAAAAAAATTACAACTGATAATTTTATCAAATATAGCATAAAAGGCAGAGTTCTTCCTCTCCCTGATCTAAAGGAATCCTCCGAGGTTGGTCCAAATAGCCACTTCCCCCAGTAATCTGCCCGAAGAAAAGAATAAAAATTAATAAAGTCTGTGTCTGAACTCGCCAACTCAATAAAAAAAAAAATTATATCTTGGATTTTTACTGCTATTCTGAATAATCGAATTTGTTATATGTTATTTTGGGCTTGTTTATTACGTCACAAATTACATTACATTGGAAATATTGCTTATTCTGGACTTAAGTGGGGAGGGGAAGGGCATAGGCGAGTTAGTGGGATGTCTCAGTATGTCCGAGTGGAAGTTGAACCAAGGAAAGCTTCTTACATCAACCATCCACCATAACCCCTAAAATTCTCTCGGAAATCGACTATATTGAGAACACCCCCTGCCTGAAAGTAAGTGGGTAAATATAGGCAGGTAACACCGAGTAGGATTTAAATGTAGGAAAGTGCCTTACCTCTGCCCACTAATTTGAGAACCAACAACCCTCCTTAAAATATAAAATATCCGATGTATACGTAGGTTCATAAACATTATACACAGTCCTTCTAATGGACTTATACCCTTCCCTATACAAATGTAGAAAAATTAAAAGCGTAAAAATTTTAATCATCCAAAGGTTTATATAAATTTAAGTAGATGGAATAAGCACCTGACCAGGATTTGGTGGTGAAACTCAGATGGTTAGGTATGACACCTAGCTTTGTTACATACTATAGCAAATTTTCGCTCAACAAGACAAATGGCTCCCATCCGAATTTTCTGGATGTCGATTGGTTAGGCCCCCTAGCAAGTTAGCTAACCGAAACTTGCGGAATTTCATCGAATTTGGAGAAATAGTGTGAAAGTGTACAAAAAATGAAGTTATAATTTGAAACATATATTTTGCATGTGCAACTTTTGCAACTGCAATATATTTTGCAACTGCAATTGAGTTGCAGGAGAAACACTTTGGTTTTTACAGTTTTCTTTCCTATTCCACTGATTACAGCCTATTGCTAGAAAGCAGAAAGGGTCTAACTTCCGTGGTTTTAACTGAAGGTACGGACCTCAGCTTTAGTAGTAGTAACTTCAGATACGTAGTAGATCTTCTCCAATATAGACTATAAAACTCTGCTTCAACTCACAGACTCTAGTCTCTGGATCAATTCCTATCAAAAACAGCTTTCACATCTTTCTAAATTGTAATTTCCTATTCGTCAGTTCATGTTTTAGTTCTAGTAGCAGTATTGGTAGTGGTTGCGGTAGTAGCGGTTGTAGTAGTAGTAGTAGTAGCGTGCGCATATTGCCTTTTGGTCAGTTCATCATCCTCTCATCATTCCCTGAAAGTTTCAACTTAATACCATGAGTCATTTTTAAAGATACGGCCTTTGGACAATCCGCATGCACGTAGTGTGTTTTGATTTAGTTCAACATTCCCCTCAATATTCCCTGAAAGCCTCAACTGAACACCGTTGGATTTTTTGGACAAAAAAAGTCATGTCCCCATTTCTATATAAAAAACGCTATATGTAAACAATGGGTGAATTGTATAACTTACAGCCCTTCCCCCAAGGGATGTGGGGGGTTGTCATTTCCAAAGGCATATCTAAAGAACATCTCGTGTCTCTGCGAAAACAGTTGAATAACCATTTTCAAACTTAACGCTAATGATCTACTAGTCGAGAAAACATCGTAAGACGAAATTAACAAATTGGAATCGAAAACCATCTTATCTCCTCCCCCTTCAGCATTGCTTCATCAGTTGTTCCTTCAAGGTCAGAATTACAAAGTAAAATTCTGGATAAAAGCCCAGTTTGACCACTATTAGCAAGAAAAGTGGCACTGTGGCTTAAGCATATGACACCAATCTAACTAACGATAGACCCTATCTCAACTGGGCTGCCTCACAGTGGTCGCAATTCTTGTAACCATTGGCCTCCTTCTTATCAAACCTGTGAACACCGTTTTATCTGAAATACCATTGCATGATTATGCACTCCCTTCTGGTGTTTATAACAACAGTCACGACCCACTTTGGCATTAAAATCACCACATAAAAGGAGACTGCAATGTTCAGGTTCTTAGTTGACTTGATTTTTTAGATTAAAATAGAATGCATCTTTCGTTGAATTGTCAGCCTCATTTGTCGGGCATAAGCAGCTATGATGGTCAATTTAAATTGAGAGCTAGCTAAACGAGCCTTCAGTGTTCTTTTATTTTTCGGCATGAACTCAAGCAGAGATTTTTTTCTGATATGCTTACAGCTATGACAACTCCAGCTTCACGTCTCCTCTCCTTTTCAGAGTAAAAGACTTCATATACATTAACGTGCATAGATCGAAAACCTGTGACTCTTGCTTCCGATAAAGCTGCTATGCCAACGTTACATGACTGGATGTCATGGGTATCTGGTATCAGGGTATCATGGGTAGCTCATGGGTATCAGGTTTAATAGTCCGTCCGTATCAAAACGCAGGGCGAAAGAGTTGTTTTATTGTCTGAAAACGTGTCGGGGGGGGGGGGGGGGGGGGGGCGATCCGTGGTTCTTATCTGTGAAACATAATCAGCTCCGAGGCTTTTCGTTGTCGATTGAAAAATTGTCGTTTTATGGGGTTTAAATAATTAAAAAAAAAATGTTTTTTCAACTTAAATTAAGGAGCAACATTAACACTGAGAACGAACAGAAATTATTCCTTAAATGAAGGGGTTGCATGCCTCCTAAATTCCTTGATCTTCACGATAAAGGTTTTAGTACTTTTAAAAAAGGAGGGGGGTCGCTCGACCCCCCTCCTTTTTTCCTGGCTTGGGACGGGCTGCTCCCCAGGGGCCCAAAGGACCTGGTTCCTTACAGGCGGAGTTAAGTATTAGAGACAGTACTAAAAGGATTAAAATATAAAAAGGCCCCAGGTGCTGATGGTGTGGTAAATAATTTTTTTTTTAATATGGTGGCTGTGAAGTTAGAGATAAATTATTGGAGGATGTTCTTTTATAATATTTTCGCATAAGAAGCAGTGATGTGTCTTTTTTACATATTAACGGGAAAGTAAAGAACGGGTTCAAAAGAAACTAGCTAAGTGAGAAAAAATTGCTATTGTAGCTGATTTTGGAATGGCAACAACCAGGGTTGTGAAGTCGATTATAAGTTATAACCAACTCCGACTCGAAACATTTTCAATATACGACCTCCGACTCCGACTTCTTTCGTAAAAAAATTACTGAAACTCCCACTTCAGGACTCCGACTCCACAGCCCTGTTTTAGTGCTTCATTTAACTAGATTTTCTAAGTTATAACCGACTTCATTCAGAAAAAAATTACGAAAACTTCGACTCCGACTCCATAACCCTGTTTTAAACCTTCATTTAACTATATTTTAGAAGTTACGAGTATAACTAACTGCAGACATTTTCAATATACCGACTCCAGCTCCGACGCCATTCAGCAAAATTAACTAAAACGCCGACACTGACTCTACGGCTTCGACTCCACCGCCCTGGTAACAATTAACGTGATTAATGTTAATAGTAAAACGTTTTCTTAAAAATATTCAACTAAATCTAAAGACATCGTGTATCATTGTCTGAAGAGCTAAAGCTGTTAAGTTAAACTTTCAGGGAATATTGACAGGGGTCTTGAACCAATTCAAGGCCCTATATATGGCTGGTTATTTAAAGGGTGTATTTGTGAAATCTCTGGAATCAATATCAGGTTGAACCTTTCAGAGAATGATAATTAAGTTCACATTACATTATTTGCATCCAGGGTGTCCCTGAGGGTGTATTCCCAATTTCTTGGGAACAGTTAAGGGTATTGAGTTACAACTTTCAGCGAAAATTGAGGGAGACTTCGAAGTCAAAACCTATTATCTGCATCCAGGTTATCAAGAGGGCTTATCGTCAATATTTTAGGAACGATTAATTAAAGAAAAGCCTGCAACTCGTCCTTGCTAGTAACACTAAATAGAAAACAAAAATTCTCTTTTTCAAACGTAAATAAAGAGTGGACATAGAAAGAATTTACGGTCTAAGATTTCCGACTTTAGTCTGTTTTGGTGGACTTTTTTGGGATGAAAAACCTCTTTATTTATTATGGGCTGCCTCCTCCTAGAACTATAAAATGAATAGATAATAGGTTGGAGATGATAGACTTGAGATTGCTTCTGTAGAATTTTGACTCTTGTTCATAGAAGAATATCGCCAAGTGTGGAGAACGATGTTGTGACGAAATAGACCCAGGATTACACGAAGCATTCATACTGATTAGTCCTAGGGACTTCTTGCTGTCCGTTTCTTGACTGATGGATTCAGGCTTTTTGAACTGGGCTTATTAGGAGTTTCAGAAACTCTTGTTCCAGGACTGGGTAACATGAAATTAGGTGATAAAGAATTTATTTAGTCAGGCAGGAAGAATGGGGTATATAGACAGGGAGTAGGGCCCATAATGAATAAGGAAGCTGCTAAGTTTTGCTTAGGTGGGGAAGATATAAATAATAGAATTATAGCTGTACATTTTATTACTAAAAAGTGCAAGGTATCAGTTGTAGTATTATATGCCCCTGTAGAACTGACTGATGGAGATAGTAGTGAGACTCTAATGAATTTTACCTACAGCCACAGGAACAAATAGGCAGGATCCCAGGCATAAATATGGTATTTTTATTAAGGTATTTTTAATGCCCTGGTTGGTAGAAATAGGGATAGATGGTATTCTAACGTAACTAAATTTGGCGTCGGAAAAAAATTACTAACCGTTATAGACTAGGGCTCGACCGTAATGGATTTTAGGGGTACGATACCGATATATCGGTATCGTACCGATACGAAACCTATATAATTTGCCGATAAATTCCCCTCCGGAAAAAAACCTTACCTAAAGTTTAAACCCTATATTCTCTGCCCATATTCATACTCACATGTTTCTGCCTGGTCTGTCACAGTTCAAAGAACAGCCTTAATAATTCACTGTGGATTCCAAATAATGCAAAACAGATTTATTTAGAAAAGATGTTGAAAAACAATTAAACCAAATAAAGCTCTAGTCTGGACAGTGCTTAATAAGTCCAGTCAAACTGGGGTAAGTTGTAATACAGAAAGCACAACTTTTCAGCATTTCCTCCTTTCAGAAACCTTCGTTTGTTATAAGTATTCCCAACTGTGCTGAAAACTCCTTGGGACAGGGGAGGGTAACAGCAGAGATACTTCCGAGCATGTTTTGCCAGTCTTTTAAAACGACTGCTGTTATTTAGCCACAACTCTACCGGACAGTTTTGTTCTTTCAATGACAGCCTCACACATGTACCTTTCCAGTTGCTGATCAATATTATCTGCTCACTCTTCCTCCTCTCTTATTGAAGCTGCTGATCAATGCTGATCCAGTTGCTTATCAATATTATCTGCTGACTCTTCTTTCTCTCTTATTGAAGCTGCAAGCATTTTATCAAACAGGCAGTCAGTCAAACTTGCTGTGCTTATTCTCCTTCGTTTTGAGTTTTCCTCCTCTTCTGTTGCAGTGGCTTATTGTATTTCTTCCAATGTCTGACTCTGTGTTTCTTCTTGTAGCCACATTTTAGCGGAGAGAAGCAACAACAACTTCTCTGGTTGTTTATTCTTGAACTCACCATACATTTCGAACATTGCGCCACCAGGTGTGTATTGACAAGTATTGACAACAAATATACTTTGACTTCATTTGACTCGCCTGTGCTACTTTCTCCACCATGGTCAGACTTAGCTGGTGGCTCCGCCCCCAAGGACTGGACAAGCAAAAATTACCTGAGGAAATCTGGTGCCATCTTTTGGACGAGGTTGCGCATAAAAAAAAGGGTCGATATATGATAATGGCACTGACCCGCATATCGACCTGATAATATCGGCCGGCTGATGTATCGGTCGGGCCCTATTATAGACTGCCGGACTTTTGTGGGTATAACAATCTAGTTAAAATCAATAGAGTATATGGTTATAAAATGCCCCCTGAGTTAACATGGTACTCACATGATGGCAAGACGGCCAACCTTATTAATCGTGGCATCAAACAGTTCGTGGTGACGAACTATAAGTAAGGAGTACCTTGGCTCAATAATAATAGAAACTCTAAAAACTGGAAGTTTGATATCAATCGATACATCAAAAGAATCAGTTTAATCTGTTGATTCCAAATATATAACATTCATCGAGTTTAGAGTTACCCGTCAAAATTTACGGCCAGAGAAGCTTTTCCCCTTAAATAGGGGAAAAGCATCCCCTAAAATTCAGAAATTTCTATGAAAATCCTACCATCAGATTTAGCGTACCCTACTGTAAAATTATCAAGTTCCTATATACAAAAATAAGGAATTTTGCAATTTTTGCCAGAAGACAGATCACAGATGCGTATTTGTTTGTTGTTTTTTTTCTCGCAGGGTTGATCGTATCAGAATAATGGTCCTAGAAGATCAGGAGACGGTGCAATCGAACGGAAGTTAAAAGTTTTAGTTCCCTTTTGAAGTGACAAAAAAGATTGGAGGACAACTGGCCCCCCTCTCACGCCCATTTTTTCCTCCAAAGTTATCGTATCAAAATTTTGAGATAGCCATTTTCTTTAGTATAGTTGAAAGATCAAATACTGTCCTTGGGGAGAGGCCTGTAAGTTATGAATTTGCCCATTGTTTACGTATAGTATTTGTTATTGGGAAGTACACATACATATTTCGGGGGAGGGGATTTTGTGTTTGGGGTGGATTTCCATAGGGGGAATTTTCAGAGGGTGAATTTTCCAGGCGAAATTTTACATTGGGGGGATTTGACAGAATTCATATGCGAAATTCTTTTTAATTGTCTTACATTCTCTTTGTCAAATCCATTTTGTATGTGGAGATGTTCCGGGGGAAATATCTGGGGACTATTTTCCGCATGTTTTGATTCCTGGGAAACAATTTCAACGGAAGTGGGCATTTCCGGAGTGATTGAGAAACCGATTAGAGATTGAAGTCTTTTTCAAATGAAAGTAAGCTTAGGAGAATTTTTCAGGCTGAGTCGTCCGCAAGAAATTTTGCGGGGAGAGGGTTTTTTCAGTGAGGATGGAACGGCCTGGAGGGAATTTTATGGGGGGGGGTGCAATTTACGTTGGATGAAATATCCATGGAGGAGTTTCCCGTGAGGGGGGGGATATATTGTGGAGGGTGAGCCAGATTTACCTGCTAATTTGAAAAATAATCAGAAATTAAATAAAAAAGCAAGTATTTATTAACTGAAAGTAAGGAGCAACATTAAAACTCAAAACGAACATAAATTATTCCGTAAATGAAGGGTTGCCCCCTCCTCAATACCTTGCTCTCTACGCTAAAGTTTGACTGTTGTTTTTTTAAAGAACGGTTACTGAAACACAGTGGTCGTTTAATTAGAATGGGAAACTTTTTTTAAAGTGCTAACAGCTATAGTGTAAAGAGCAAGATATTGAGGAGGGGGCAACCCTTCATATACGGAATAATTTCTGTTCGTTTTGAGTTTTAATGCTGCTCCTTACTTTCAGTTAAAAAAAAACTTTTTTTTGTTTAATTGTAAACAGAAGGCTGGCAGGATTTATACTAGTTATACGGTATTTAGTAGTATTGTTGTTGATGTTAAAGTAAAGATCACCATCTAGTAGTGTTTAGGATTAATATAAAGCTGAAATTTAGGAATAATAATTACCCTCCGGGAAGTTATGACGTTGGCAGACTCCAGGATGAGAATGTAAAAGAAACTCTCCAGGAGCAGTTGAATATAAAAAATAAAGATTTGAAATTGGACAATACAAGAAATAGGTGAAATAATTTTAGGAAAATGTCTTGTGAAGTCTAATTGAGATCCAACAAGCCAATCTTACCGATAGGCATGACTAAAGTATAGTCATGCCCTCACAGAAATCCAATTGAGGACATACCCCTGGAACCATAACTGTAGTTATGAATCGGGTTTTGTCAAATGACTTTCGTCAGCTTGTCTTGTAATTTTGCTGTTTCAGAAACACCTTTACCCCGCCACGACACGCGCATACACACAGAGGTTGGTACATGTGTTAAAAGACACAACAAAGAGCAAGGGTCTTGCTTTGCAAAAAGTTTAGTTAGAACCAACGCGTAATTCTCACGGATGTGCTTATAGCAAGAATTGAAAGACTTTCTCTTCCTCCTTATCTGCAGGGGTCAAATCGATTCGCAGCCTCTAAAAATGCAAAATTAAGATATTACATTATTTTAATTTATTGTGGACGAAATCCAACAACAACTTAATTTAAATACACTGATGAAGATAATTGAATAACTCTCATTTCTCCCCGTGGAGTTTGGATATGGTCCCGGATCCATGATTCCCCTGTTACCCACATGACTGAAATCAACTCTGGGCAGTGGCGTCTAGGGCTTAGGGATAAACTTCAAAATATAGGGATGGATACAATTTTATGCTTTTTTCTCATTTACCAAAAAAGCCGTTTTTTCCGCTGAAAAAAGAAGTTAAAAATGGTACTTTTTGACAGAAAACTCTTCTGTATTCATTGCCACAGTATGGATAATCGTTGTAGCTATGGCCTGTTGACTTCTGTGACGACTTTTAAGATTGACTGTGATGACTTTTGAGATTGACTGTGACTGTTGTGACGACTTTAAAAATAATAAAACCCAATCTTTACTAGGAGTAGGAATTGATATTTAATCCCTCTTGATTTTTGAGAATATTTCTGGTCTACGCTGTTATTTTTAAAGTAAATAGTAACATGAAACCCCAAAATTAACAGAATTTATTACGTATAGGAGGGGGTCTGTCCTTTCCTCATCCCCAACCTCCCCTTCGTGGTAGTAGATATTTCGGAGGATGCTCATTTGATCGGAAATTGAGGGTTCTAGTCCTGTTTTGTAAGTTGGAAGTGATTTGTAAAAACCAAAAATGATTGTGAGTATAAATTTGACAAGCTAAGTTAGTTTCAGTTAAGTTAGTTAAGTCACAATAATTAATATTGAAAATTATGTAAGTTTTGATATTTTTTAAGATAATTTGATAATTTTTAACGTCATTTTTTTAAGAGTCAGATTTTACCTATAGCCTAATTTTCTCCCGCAAATATTTCTTAAGACCAAAAACTATGTAAATACTAATTTACTTTGAAAGAGTTGAAAATGTTTTTGTATGCTATTGCTTTGTGGCCTTTGACATCTCCCTATATTTGTAGAATTATGCGAAACTAGTACTAGTATTAATTTTAAGAAGAGGTTTAAGAGATTTTGCGAGTTCAGGGTGCTAGAACATGTCGGAAACTTAATGTTAAGAAGACTAAGTCGCTGAGGCCGGGAATAAGTGAAGGTGAAAAGGTGACGTTGGGTAACGAGAAGATCGATCAAGTGGTCAGCTTCACTTGCGTAGGTAATATGATTACTAAAGACGGTGGGTGCAGTGAAGTCGTTAAAAGTGGAATAGTCAAGGCCCAGGGTGTTTTTTTTACAATTGAAGAAAGTTTGGAAGAATAGGAAAATAAGTCTGCAGATTAAGATTAGAATATTGGAAGCTACTTTGATGACAGTGAAATTCCAGGAAAACATTAATGTTTTCCAGAGAAATTGCCTACGGACTGTTTTGGATACCCGACTGATTGACCGTATCTCAAACAGTAGGCTTTACGAAAAGTGTGGTACATTCCCGTTTTCTAGAGTTATATGAGAGAAAGGTTCAGATGGCTAGGGCGCGTCCTGCGGATGAAGGATGGCAGATTCCCAAAGATTGTCCTTGTCGGTCAATCGTTTAGAACCAAATGAAAAGCAGCTAGTCCCCGGTGGGGTGGGAGGATTTAAGAAATTTTTTAAGAGTAATGATAACTTCCTGGAAGGATGTAAAAGAGCGAAACTTTAAATAGATTGGGATGGAGGAGGAGCGTGTGTAGTTGTGTTGGCCTCCGGCAGCTCGGTGCTTCAGTGAGTTGTTAGTAGAAGTAGTACTTTTATGTAAACACAAAACCAACGCAACAATACATAAATTCATGTTTTCCAGGATGTGGATTGAGGTAGAGCAAAGTATTTAAAAAATATGTGGAAAATAAAAGACTGATATATCAGGCTTTCAAAAGTCTTTCACCAACCATGATATTAATCAGAAAGTTTGTGATGGTGGCCTGTAAGTAAAGAGTGACCTGGGCTAATAGTAACCAAAAGCCTAAAAAGTGGCGACTCGACTACAATATATACACCAAAATTTCTTGAGAAACCTATATCTGAACAATGGCACTACTATAGTACAAGTAAAAGTGGCCAACAAGTTAAAGTGGCTAACTTAAAGTGGCCAACTGGCCAACAGAAAAAAAAACACAAGTCATTTATAATGTAACAAACGTGAATTTTGAAGATTTTTGAAATGTTTCGTATCTACTACTCAATTGCTATTAAAATTCGTTGTCAAACTGTGGGTTCAATTCGTATCCTTCCACATACTACTATTACTATTAGTAATAACTCAGTGCAGCACCAAGTCGCTTAGGGCCAACAAAGCTGTGCACACTCCTCCATCCCCGTCTATTCAAAGCTTCCTCATTTAAACCCTCCCAAGTGGTTCCAATTCCCTCTATATTCTTTTTTGCAACCTCTTTCAACCCATTTGGAGACGAGCTGCTTTTTGTTAAGCCCTAATTGTAGTCAGTGGTGGATCCAGGGGGCGAGGCCCCCCCCCCTAACATAGTCTAAATTAGTGTAATTTACTTAATTAACGCAAGTTTGTGTTAATTAAATTTGCTCCTAACGCAAGTTTATCAGATAAACCCATTTAGCCCCCCCCCCCTAAAAGAATCCTGGATCCGCCTCTGATTAGGTAAAGGCTGGCTACGGCAATATGATTTTGAAATATTAGGGATAGTAACAATTTGGCTCTGTAAGGTAACATTTAAATTGCAATACGTAACAATGCCAACGATTAAAAAGGATAAGGTTCATTTGGCTAAATAGTCAATATAATATTTTTAAATTTTTTCCTCGGATATCTGACCAAAGTAGTGCTCCCGCGACGCTTTGGCTGTCGGAGCCAAAAATGGGCTGCTGCAAAATACTAGGCAAAATATATAAATTATATAAAATATAATTATATAAAATATAAAAAATACTAGGCCAAAATATATCTCCTGCTGCAAAATATTAGCTAAAATACTAGGCAAAATATATAAATTTCCCTATATTTTATTTTAGAGAATTTTATGAAGATGTGGAGCCCGAATTTCGAAAAGCTGGGAAAGTCTCACAGTTCAGAGTTTCTATGAACTGCGAACCTCACTTACGGGGCAACGTCTATGTTGATTTCAGCCGATATCAAGGTGCAGCTAAAGCTTTTTTGCAGTTCCAAGGTCGATTCTACGGAGGGAAACAGCTAGCAGTGCTCTTTGTCAATACACCAGATTGGAATTCTTCCGTTTGTGGTAATCTTTCATCATATACTAGGCTAGTTTGGTAGGCTGGTTAGCAACCAACTTTGGTTTTCTGAGGGTAAGTGGACCAAGTCCACGTACCATTTTTTGAGGTTTTGACTTCAAAGCATTTGACCAACTCTTAGCTTCATTAAACAAAAAAACTGCACATAAAAGTGAAGAGTGATATTAATACTTAAGAAATTATTAATTATACTAATTTTCAGGGGGTTGGCAAACATAATTTGATGGTGTAAGTGATTTGAAAGACTATTCTGAAATAAAATTTATTTTTATTTTTTTGAAAGACTTCTACAGAAAAACTGTGAATTAATTATGCACTTTTAAGGTCTAAACTTCAAGTAAAACATCTTTTACTCGTGGTGGAGGTTACGTCTGGATTCAAAGCTATGCAACTATCGTCCACAATAGTCGCTCCTCGCGTCCAAATTTTTGTAGAGGAAAATTCGTCAAATTAAACATAATACAAACAGGTGTATTGCATGTAAATAATGAAAAATTCTTAATTAATATAAAATTTCTTGTGCCTAAATATTATCTCAAGGTTTTTATCTGGCTGACTGACCGGAGGAGACAGCATCGCATATTACGGTCAGTTCTGTTTATTTTAAATCTAAGCGTTCCATTAATTTTTATGTGAAAAGATTTGCTTTTAAAATTTAGTTTCTGTTCATTTTACTTTCTCTATAAAAACTAAACTATAGACTGCATAATAATCTGCTAAGCGCAGGTTATTACATAATGATCTGCTAGTTCACCATTGAATGGGAGCGCCTCCTTTTAAACTTTGAATTGTATAACTACTTCATAATTTTTGCCATATTTGGCGCAGTGATATTTTAGTAATATTTGGCGCAAAATGGTTAAAAATTTAAATTTGAAGTGTGATTTTTTCCCACCTAAAGAAGGGCTCCAGAACCAAATATGTTCTTTCTGAATGAGCCCTCTTTGGTACCAATGCCTTAAAAAAAGGCTTAAAATATCAAAACCGTGAATTTTCGGGAGATTATTTACCAATTTTGAGGATACCCTTGGCCAAACATCATTACGAGTTGGCTCCGATGGTTTTATTTAGCAAGGCCACAAGGTGGCCTGGTGGCCTCTCTTCTTGGCGGCCTGGAGGACAATCTTATGAATGAATCTTACCATTATGTATAATGTGTTTGAGCAACGACTCAAATTGCAATCACTCAGAATGACATTCCAAGTGAGTACCATTTGAAGCTTCTGGCTGACTTGGCGACGATTGAGGACTTGGAACTTAACTTAAACTCAAGTTTCAATGAGATGAAAACCATAGCAATTTTAGAATTAAGGCCTCCAAAGCAAGAAATGTGAAACACAATTCTGGTTTCATCTTTAAAATGAAAATAATTATAGGACTCACGAGTCCTAGTCTGCTAAAAATGAATTTCTCTTGAGGTTTCAAGAGAACCTCAATAACAACACGTTATTGAGGTTATCCTGCTCTCATAAGCTAGACTTTATCCTCAGATGCAAAAATTTCGCACCGATTAATTCATTCTCCAGCTATCCATATCTTTTATTAGCCCAGCCACTGAACATGCTTGTATTTTCGCAAATAGCCTCCCCCTCCCCCTCCGAAAAAAACATATTGCTCCTCTTTAGAGTATTCAGAAAGGAGCAATGAAAGCGACAACATTGAAACATATATTATCAACCCCCTAAGTATAATAGAGTGCTTTGGGGGAGTCTTTGTCTATACCTCTCTACAGGTATAAACAATATCTTCCACCGGAGGAGCTGTTTTGGGGATCTGGGAGACCAATCGAATCTACCTACCATAGTGCTGCTTCTCAGGAAGTACCACTACGGCTACGGCACTAGCCAAAATAGCTATTGGAAGTCTTATCTAGTAGATCTTAACCAATAGGATCTACCTGCGATAGTGCAGCTACTCAGGAAGCCGAACTATGGCTACGATACTGGCTAAAACAGTTTGGAGATCATACCCGGTAGAGCTTGACCAATGGGATCTGCCTGCAATAGTGCAGCTACTTAGGAAGCAGCACTATGGCTACAACACTACCCAAAACAGCCGTTGGAGGTCATACCTGGTATAGCTGATCCAATGGGATCTAACTACAATAGTGCAGCTCCTCAGGAAGCAGCACCATGACTACAGCACTAGCCAAAACAGCTGTTGGAGGTCATACCTGGTAGAGCTTAAGCAGCACTCAGAAAGCTCGAGCACCACTCAGAAAGCATCACTATGGCTACGATACTAGCCAAAACAGATGGAGATCATACCCATACCTGGTGGAGCTTAACCAATGGGATCTGCCTACAATAGTGCAGCTACTCAGGAAGCAGAACCATGACTACAACACTAGCCAAAACCGCTGTTGGAAGTCATACCTGATAGAGCTTAACCAATGGGATCTACCCCAATAGTGCAGCTCCTCAGGAAGCAGCACCATGACTACAGCACTAGCCAAAACAGCTGTTGGAGGTCATACCTGGTAGAGCTTAAGCAGCACTCAGAAAGCTCAAGCAGCACTCAGAAAGCATCACTATAGCTACAATACTAGCAAAAACAGTTTGGAGATCATACCTGGTAGAGCTTGACCAATGGGATCTGCCTGCAATAGTGCAGCTACTCACGAAGCAGCACTACGGCTACAACACTGCCCAAAACAGCTGTTGAAGGTCAGCTTAACCAATGGGATCTACCCCAATAGTGCAGCTACCTAAGAAGCAGCACCGTGGCTATAGCACTAGCCGAAACAGCTGTTGGAGGTCACACCTGGTAGAGCTTAAGCAGCACTCAGAAAGCTCAAGCAGCACTCAGAAAGCTCAAGCAGCACTCAGAAAGCATCACTATGGCTACAATACTTGCAAAAACAGTTTGGAGATCATACCTGGTAGAGCTTGACCAATGGGATCTGCCTGCAATAGTGCAGCTACTCACAAAGCAGCACTACGGCTACAACACTACCCAAAACAGCTGTTGAAGGTCATACCTGGTATAGCTAATCCAATGGGATCTAACTACAATAGTGCAGCTCCTCAGGAAGCAGCACCATGACTACAGCACTGGCCAAAACAGATGTTGGAGGTCATACCTGGTAGAGCTTAAGCAGCACTCAGAAAGCTCGAGCAGCACTCAGAAAGCATCACTATGGCTACGATACTAGCCAAAACAGTTTGGAGATCATAACTGGTGGAGCTTGACCAGTGGGATCTGCCTGCAATAGTGCAGCTACTCAGGAAGCAGCACTATGGCTACAACACTACCCAAAACAGCTGTTGAAGGTCATATCAGGTATAGTTAATCCAATGGGATCTAACTACAATAGTGCAGCTCCTCAGGAAGCAGCACCATGACTACAGCACTAGCCAAAACAGCTGTTGGAGGTCATACCTGGTAGAGCTTAAGTAGCACTCAGAAAGCTCAAGCAGCACTCAGAAAGCATCACTATGGCTACGATACTAGCCAAAACAGTTTGGAGATCATACCTGGTGGAGCTTAGCCAATGGGATCTGCCTACAATAGTGCAGCTACTCAGGAAGCAGAACCATGACTACAACACTAGCCAAAACCGCTGTTGGAAGTCATACCTGATAGAGCTTAACCAATGGGATCTACCTCAATAGTGCAGCTACCTAAGAAGCAGCACCGTGGCTATAGCACTAGCCAAAACAGCTGTTGGAGGTCATACCTGGGAGAGCTTAAGCAGCACTCAGAAAGCTCAAGCAGCACTCAGAAAGCATCACTATGGCTACGATACTAGCCAAAACAGTTTGGAGATCATACCTGGTAGAGCTTAACCAATGGGATCTGCCTACAATAGTGCAGCTACTCAGGAAGCAGAACTATGACTACAACACTAGCCAAAACAGCTGTTGGAGGTCATACCTGGTATAGCTAATCCAATAGGATCTAACTACAATAGTGCAGCTCCTCAGAAAGCAGCACTATGACTACAGTTCTAGCCAAAACAGCTGTTGAAGGTCATGCCTGGTAGATCTAATCCAATGGGATCTAACTACGATAGTGCAACTCCTCAGGAAGCAGCACCATGACTACAGCACTAGCCAAAACAGCTGTTGGAGGTCATACCTGTTAGAGCTTAACCAATGGAATCTACCTACGATAGTGCTGCTTCTCAGGAAGCCGCAGTATGGCTACGATACTGGCTAAAACAGTTTGGAGATCATACCTGGTAGAGCTTGACCAATGGGATCTGCCTACAATGGTGCAGCTACTCAGGAAGCAGCACTATGGTTACAACACTAGCCAAAACAGCTGTTGGAGGTCATACCTGGTATAGCTAATCCAATGGGATCTAACTACAATAGTGCAGCTACTCAGGAAGCAGAACCATGACTACAGCACTAGCCAAAACAGCTGTTGGAGGTCATACCTGGTAGAGCTTAAGCAGCACTCAGAAAGCTCAAGCAGCACTCAGAAAGCATCAGTATGGCTACGATACTAGCCAAAACAGTTTGGAGATCATTCCTGGTAGAGCTTAACCAATGGGATCTGCCTACAATAGTGCAGCTACTCAGGAAGCAGAACCATGACTATAACACTTGCCAAAACCACTGTTGGAGGTCATACCTGGTAGAGCTTAAGCAGCACTCAGAAAGCTCAAGCACCAATCAGAAAGAATCACTATGGCTACGATACTAGCCATAACAGTTTGGAGATCATGCCTGATAGAGCTTAACCAATAGGATCTGCCTATAATAGTGCAGCTCCTCAGGAAGCAGCACCATGACTACAGCACTAGCCAAAACAGCTGTTGGAGGTCATACCTGGCAGAGCTTAAGCAGCACTCAGAAAGCATCATTATGGCTACGATACTAGCCAAAACAGTTTGGAGATCATACCTGGTAGAGCTTAACCAATGGGATCCTCCTACAATAGTGCAGCTGCTCAGGAAGCAGCACTGTGGCTACAATACTAGCCAAAACAGCTGTTGGAGGTCATACCTGGTATAGCTAATCCAATGGGATCTAACTACAATAGTACAGCTCCTCAGGAAGCATCACCATGACTACAGCACTAGCCAAAACAGCTGTTGGAGGTTATACCTTGTAGAGTTAATCCAATGGGATCTAACTACAATAGTGCAGCTCCTCAGGAAGCAGCACCATGACTGCAGCACTATCCAAAACAGCTGATGGAGGTCATACCTGGTAGAGCTTAAGCAGCACACAGAAAGCTCAAGCAGCACTCAGAAAGCATCACCATGGCTACGATACTAGCCAAAAAAGTTTGGAGATCATACCTGGTAGAGCTTAACCAATGGGATCTGCCTACAATAGTGCAGCTACTCAGGAAGCCGAACCATGACTACAATACTAGCCAAAACCGCTGTTGGAAGCCATACCTGATGGAGCTTAACCAATGGGATCTACCCCAATAGTGCAGCTACTCAAGAAGCAGCACAATGGCTATAGCACTAGCCAAAACAGCTGTTGGAGGTCATACCTGGTAGAGCTTAAGCAACACTCAGAAAGCTCAAGCAGCACTCAGAAAGCATCACTATGGCTATGATACTAGCCAAAACAGTTTGGAGATCACGCCTGGTAGAGCTTAACCAATGGGATCTGCTTACAATAGTGCAGCTACTCAGGAAGCAGAACCATGACTTTAACACTTGCCAAAACCGCTGTTGGAGGTCATACCTGGTAGAGCTTAAGCAACACTCAGAAAGCTCAAGCAGCACTCAGAAAGCATCACTATGGCTATGATACTAGGCAAAACAGTTTGGAGATCATACCTGGTAGAGCTTAACCAATGGGCTCTGCCTACAATAGTGTCCCTTCTCGGGACTTCAGGAGAAAACCCCTTGCAAGTCATACTTAAAAGAGAGCTTTTTTGTTTTTTTTTTACATACCCTTGCCATGTGGAATAACCTCCACCCTGAGGCTGTTTAAGGACACCTTCTCTTAGTAGCTTTGAAAGAAGATATAGTAAAAAATAATTACCAAAGCTAACTTTCACGACTAGTGGCTCCTGGGCTGATAACGGAGCCATGGAACCTGATAAAAAAAAATGTTAAGAGACTGGGCCCTTTGAACCAATACTTGGATAAAGGGACCTGTAAAGACTCAGATATATCTAAAGACTCAAAAATTTTACCAGGAAGGCTTACATTTCAGAGGAGGAGAGTGCACTCATTAGGAGAAAGACCCACTAGGAGGAGTCAGAAAAGACCCATTAAATTCGTGAATCATACGAATTTTGTAGAAGAATAAAAATTTTCGCAATTTCTGAAGGGGTTGTAGCTAAGCCTAAGATAAAGCTTACACTCTTTGTGAATTCATAGTAGTAATATTGTTTGCTTATATGCAGTAGATTGGGTATTTCAATTCTTGGGTATTATCCCTAGCTCGTTCTGTCTAACAAAAATACCGTTTGTGCGAACGTTTTGCTAAGAAGAAACTCTTCCCGCTATGTACTGCTCCTGCACGGAATAATTTACGGTGAATATATAGTAAATTTCTGGTAAATGTTTATGTTATTTATAATAATTAATGGTTAATTTAGACACTTTATGAACCTGGTCTTCAGGATTAAAAAAAAAGTGTTCTTTCATCTACGAACACCTTGCTCTTTATAGTTTTTTTCAGGTTATTAGTCATAACGAACCTAGTTGACCATTTTTAAGCCTTTTACTTCCCTATCAATTATTTCTTTCTTGAAGAAAAAAGGTTTGTCTGTCATTTTGTAATACGAGCCCGTTTTTGCTGCTTTCCTTTTACGATTCCAGAAATGGTTACAAAACATTTGTATTAACAGGATTTCTATTCCTTTGTGTTTGTTATTTTCTTTTTACGTCTTTCGAATTTTCGAAAGTTTCGAATTTTTTACGTCTTTCGAAAGGTTTTTTGCTTGTTATTGAATTTCTAAATTTCTTATGTTTTTCTTCAGAAACTACGCCTGCATTTTACCAAACCAAAATCGTAAAACTTACTAAAAGTTTCTTTACCTTAACTCACCTCGCTTACCTGTTATCACTTTATTTAAACTTACCAACCTATCATCAAACTATCAAAACGTTCTATAAAACCTAAACCGCTGAGTGACTTCACCGTTCGGATTCCGGTATATTAAGTTGAAAGTAAAACTCTTTGTTGTCTATGTAGCAAATTTACCAATATTACTAAGATACTTGTTTCATTTTATATATTTTTCTAATATAAATAAAAGTATTTGAATGAGGTAATGCACCAGTTACATGTCAAACTTACGAAACTCAGAAACCAAACTCATGACAGTTGTTATAACTTCTATAGTTGTTATAACTGTTATAACTTGTTAAAATTGTCATTTTTCTCAATGTTAACTAACCATATAATTGAAATAAAGCAATTTCCCTTCTAAAAGAAGATAATAACATGGTTTGAACTCCAAAGAAGCATACTCTGAATCAAGACAACCTAACAACTGGAACAACTTAATATTCTTAAATATGTATCATCGTAAAGTGCTGAGACATTGGAGAAATTTGCAGCTTAAAATTTGCATAAAAAATTGTCAAAAAAAGATTGAAATGATCTAATAATCTGCAAAACAGACTGCAACAATTTAATTTTATATTGCCTAAGTGTAGATGTCCTCGATGTAGAACTTTGACGATAATTTACGTGCCTTGAAGCTTCAAATGATGATGATACTGTTTGTTGGAAGCCAGTGTTACTATGTTTATTAAAACTTGGTATTGGTGTTGTGCATTGGAAGACAGTGTTGCCATGTTTATAACTAAAAAGTATTCTCTGAAAATGTATGATAATTTCATAATTTGTTCTTTATTCTATTGAATTTCTTTTGTGTATGTCCAGCGCTCTGATTAGCCTGCATTTTAGTATGTAGCATTCATGAAAACATTTTTGGAAGAAAATGAAGACAGACAGCTACAAGCACCGAATTTATCGGTTACCAAAAAAATTATAACTTTTGTCTGGGGTTTTGGTGTTGGATATTACACCAACAAAATAAGGTCGAATATACAACTATTGCGTTGGTGAGACTTATATTACCTTAGTAATATAATCTTCACTGGCTTAGGAAACAAATTTTCTCTTTCTGGAGAAATGAAATTTGGTAAGAAGTTGAGGGTGTAAGAACTCCTACCTGCAAGACAAGGTGCTTATGCCCCTAAGAATATCCGATTCTGAATTCAAATATTCTGTAATTATAACATTGAAGCTACTTTGCTCATGGGCGTTTTTACTGGTTGGTGGCATTGTTGCCAGTTACCTGGTTTAAAATTGTACAGCCCTGTAAGCGAAAATGCTGAAAGCACCATTGTTCGAACGAAATCGTGTCGATTGTGCAATATTTAGAAAGTAATTGTGTTGATTTTCGGAATTTGATATGGCACCACCTTAAAAAAAACACTCAGAAGTTTTAAAACTGGCAACACTGGTCGAGAAATAGCTTTAATTTTACCACTGTGTCTGTACCTACAATTTGAATTGGCAAATGTCATTCAATAACTGTTTGAATTTAATTTGTCTTAAATAAATATAAGGGAAAACTCTTCCTTTTTATCTAAATTGGCAGATTTACGTAGAAGACGGATTTCTGGTGACTTAGCAAAATGGTTACTAACAATTTTTACCAATAAACAATAAATAGTAACCGAAACTGTAAAAAACGGAAGTTGCATACGTTAGAAGCTTCGAAGTATCATAAGAATTTTCATTTTAGGCTGATTAACATAATTAAGCATAGTTTTGGGGAAAAAAGCGCATTTGAACAGCACCCCCTAATCGCGATTTGTTATTAATGAAAACCGCAAAATTAAATTCCAGATGTCCACAATCCCATTAGCAGTATTTTTTTGTCATGAGTTTATGTTTATTTTTTTCTTTGTTTTGTTTCTTTCCAGCGGGTATAATCGTATTAAAAATTATCTTTTATTTTCTTGTTTAATGCCATAATAAATAACGTAACCAGTAATAATTAGCTATTTAGTTTGTTTTTCAGGGGGCTATGGCGGTAAAATATCGAAAGTTTAAAGAAATGTACCTGTTTAAGCACTGAGAAGACTATTTTCTATAAAGAATAGTCTTTTGAAGGATATCCCCCCACCCCCCTAAAAAATGCTCATATGTGGGTGTGGAGCCATTGTCATTCCTTTGAGTTTCATCTTTTTTAATATGACCTTTTAGTATAGTTTTTTCCTGTTATAAAGCTGTTGTCCTTCTTTTTAGGTTGGTATTTTACACGCCGATGTCTACGAGAGAAGACCTGTAACTTCCTCCATGTCTTTCGAAACCCTAGAGATGAGTATTCGCTGAACCGTGTCCGTAGCTTTAATACTATAAAACAAAACTCTTTGGACCTTAGAACACAACGTTGGAGTGAATCATTATCGCCATCTCCAGAAAGGAGCAAAGACGAGTATTGGCAAAGATCAAAGAGTAGGGAAAGGTGTAGGTATAAAACACAGGAGGTTCACTCAGAACGGCGGTTAAAAGAACACTCTTCATCTAAGTCAACTTCGAGAAAACTGTCTCCAAGCCATGAATACAGATATCAAAATAGTAAAAGGAGAATTAGACAAGTGTCCGGTGAAAAAGAAAGCTGTAGACAGGAGGGTCACTCAAAGCGGCGGTCAAGAGAACGTTCTTCGTCTAGGTCAACTTCGAGAAAACTGTCTCCAAGCCATGAATACAGATATCGAAATAGTAAAAGGAGAATTAGACAAGTGTCCGGTGAAAAAGAAAGCTGTAGACAGGAGGGTCACTCAAAGCGGCGGTCAAGAGAACGTTCTTCGTCTAGGTCAACTTCGAGAAGATTGTCTCCAAACCACGAATTTGGACGCCCGAATAGTGAAATGCGAAGACGGCGCACGTCTTTTGAAAAAGAAACAAGGTACCAACAGATAAGAAAACATTCCGATTATCGGTCCACTTCGCCCAGCCCGAAAAAAATAAAAAGGCAGTTAAGTTCGAACGGAAGTGATTCAGATCGTTCAGGTTCTTACATGAGTGCTCAATGCAATAGAAAGGGTACAGAAGACTTGAAACACAGAAAAAAACAGAAGTGTATTGAATCTAATCTTCGTAGCATTAAAACATGTGAAGGAGATATGTCAGCAAACCATCCAAAAAGACATAACGACAGCGAAAGTGATTCCGATGGATCGATGAATTCTGTGTGTGGCTCAACTAATCTTAAAAGTTCTCACCGCAAGTCGGTACGACAATTTCCAACCCATCGTGAAAGACCTAAGTCTCGTAACTCGGGTGTGAAAAGTAGGGTGGATTCTGCAGACCTTTCAAAAAGATGGTCAACCTCCAGTGAAAGTAGTCCAGATGTGGTAAAACGTTCTGAAAAATCTTTCAAAGAGTCAAGGGAATTTGTCAATCCAACAGAAATGATGTTAGATGGCACCATCACTGAACGTTCTAAACATAAAGCAGTTACTACCTATTCTGAAAACAGAAAGATTTTGGTCGATGAAAAAAGCAGTGTAATGGAGCCCGCAAGATCTCCTCTCCAAAGTTCTGATTTGTTGATTTTAGAAGCATTGGATCTGCTCCAACAAAATAAATAGGACGGTGTTCAAACATTGCTTTATGTCGCCCGTCTTAATGACATTTTTGAATAAACTTGATTTTGTAACACGCGCTATTTTTACGTGACATCATTTTATTTATTGTTTTACTAATGACATCAGTTATTTGGCTTGTTAAACTTTTCCAAGTTCGATTGCAGAAAACCTTTGATTTAAGAGAAGTATCTATTGCTTCTCCAACCTTATCAATCACGTCTAAGACATAACAAGCTTATTCCCAATGATCATTCTAAGCAATATGGATTGCTTTCTTTTATTTGTTTTTTTATTGAAATTTCACAGGAATTGGTGTACTTTCGCACACCCTTGAGGTGGTAAATCAGCAAATTCAATTGAATTAAGAAATTCTGGTGTTCAATTCCTCCTTCCTGGTTGTCCTTCGCAGAATCCTACAATTTACATGATTTGTATTTTCCTTGGATTCGCTGTGATTCTCATTGTTGCTTCTCTTCTAACCGCATATTTCGTATACGATTCGATACAATCCTTGCTGTCGCTTGTATTGTAGCCGCATATTTTTTTTCTATCATTTTCCCTCGTGGTTCATTGTGATGCTTCTTGTTGCATGTTTTCTAACTGAATACCTCGTTTTGCTTCATTTTCATTAATAAGTATCTCAAACATTTTTTCCATGCCTTTTTCTTTAGATTTTTGGATTTATTCATCATCTTGTATAATTTTTCATCGCGTCATAGAGTCGAAAAAATAACTTCTTTTCCAGATTTCCGTAGTAATTATATTTCTGTTTGAATTATGTTGTTATATAATAAGCAACAACTGGGCATGTTCCATTGTATATACCCAAGATGACAAATCAGCAATTTCAGTTGAATTAGTAAGTAACTAATTACTGGCGTGAACTCAATTCCTACTTTCTTTTCATCCATCACAGACACTAAAATAATATGTTGCTTTGTTCCATTATAATTTTGATTTGTCCTCTAACCGCAGGTTCCGTTGTGCAGCATTTTCGTTTGCAATTAAATGCGAATCTCGATGTCGCTTGTTCTATACCTTTTGCTTTAACTACGGTGTTATAAAATTCAACAACCAGGTATTTTGATTTTATTACGTTGTTGTATAATTCAGGAGCAACCCCCCTGAAATAACTAAAGTACACATTATTATAATTATCCTGTTTTTAGTTTAAAGTCATAGGATGGGAAATCAGCAATTTCACCTGAATCGATAAATTCTAGATACCGAAAATGATGCGTTTTTCCCTAAGGGAAAAATGATGTAATTTTCTGTTCTTAAATGCATAATATGGATGTGAAATCATTTAAATGAGATGTTTTTCCAAAGGCTCTAAAGACATTTTCCCAAATTTGTGACTTCCAGGGCATGATGAGGGGGGTGTTCAACAGATCAAAAAGTCATATTTGCGTACTACTACTACTGCTGGGGGTAAGGGTGTAATGCAGAAAATTTTAGAGACTATTGAGAGGGAAGTTTAATTAAATCAAAAGCACTGTGTGCACGCAGCTTTGCAAAAGGGTGAATCACCAATATCTTAAGAATGGCTTGGAGTGCTAAGTTGAAACTTATTGGGCTTGTTGTGGGGGATGTTGAATTAACCAAAAGGCAATATTTTCATGCTACTACTACTAAACTTCTAATACTACTAAAAATAAGGGTATTCAGGTGAAAATTTCAAGAAATGTTGAGAGGATGTTGAACTAAATCAAAACACACCATTTGCATGCAGGTTGTCGAAAGAGTGTATCAGCAATATTTCAGGAACGGCTTAGGGTATTAAATTGAAACTTTCAGGACATGTTGAGGAGGACATTGTATGAAGCGAAATAACTTCAATGGCTTTTTTGCTTCGGAGTTCTCTGCGTGTTAAGAGCTTAAATCTTAACAGGGGAGGAATGAAGTGAATCTATCCATAGAAAGCATAGATAAGTTTTAACTGGTTTACTTTTTTTAAATCCACATTTATCGCTTTTTGGGAAGTTTTCAAGATATATGGGAAGATGCATTTTAATTTCCTGACAAACGATGAATTAACCGTAATTAACCTGACAAACGATAACAAGACCAAAGGAACGATAACCAAACAGGCTGTGTTTAATTAACGACTTGAACTAACCTGACAAACGATAACATAACCAATGGAACCATAACCAAACAGGTTAAGTTTAATTAACGGCTAGAATAAACCTGACAAACGATAACATAACCAAAGGAACAATAACCAAACAGGTTATGTTTAATTAACAACTTGAATTAACCTGAAAAACGATAACATAACCAAAGGAACGATAACCAAACAGGTTATGTTTAATTAACGACTAGAATTAACATGACAAACGATAACATAACCAAAGGAACCATAACCAAACTGGCTATGTTTAATTAACGACTAGAATTAACCTGACAAACGATAACATAACCAAAGGAACCATAGCCAAACAGGTTATACTTAATTGATCACTTGAATTACCCTGACAAACAATAACATAACCAAAGGAACGATAACCAAACAGGTTATGTTTAATTAACAACTTGAATTAACCTGAAAAACGATAACATAACCAAAGGAACGATAACCAAACAGGTTATGTTTAATTAACGACTAGAATTAACATGACAAACGATAACATAACCAAAGGAACCATAACCAAACTGGCTATGTTTAATTAACGACTAGAATTAACCTGACAAACGATAACATAACCAAAGGAACCATAGCCAAACAGGTTAAGTTTAATTAACGGCTAGAATAAACCTGACAAACGATAACATAACCAAAGGAACAATAACCAAACAGGTTATATTTAATTAACAACTTGAATTAACCTGAAAAACGATAACATAACCAAAGGAACGATAACCAAACAGGTTATGTTTAATTAACGACTAGAATTAACATGACAAACGATAACATAACCAAAGGAACCATAACCAAACTGGCTATGTTTAATTAACGACTAGAATTAACCTGACAAACGATAACATAACCAAAGGAACCATAGCCAAACAGGTTAAGTTTAATTAACGGCTAGAATAAACCTGACAAACGACAACATAACCAAAGGAACCATAACCAAACTGGCTATGTTTAATTAACGACTAGAATTAACCTGACAAACGATAAAATAACCAAAGGAACCATAGCCAAACAGGTTATACTTAATTGATCACTTGAATTACCCTGACAAACAATAACATAACCAAAGGAACGATAACCAAACAGGTTATGTTTAATTAACAACTTGAATTAACCTGAAAAACGATAACATAACCAAAGGAACGATAACCAAACAGGTTATGTTTAATTAACGACTAGAATTAACATGACAAACGATAACATAACCAAAGGAACCATAACCAAACGGGCTATGTTTAATTAACGACTAGAATTAACCTGACAAACGATAACATAACCAAAGGAACCATAGCCAAACAGGTTAAGTTTAATTAACGGCTAGAATAAACCTGACAAACGATAACATAACCAAAGGAACAATAACCAAACAGGTTATATTTAATTAACAACTTGAATTAACCTGAAAAACGATAACATAACCAAAGGAACGATAACCAAACAGGTTATGTTTAATTAACGACTAGAATTAACATGACAAACGATAACATAACCAAAGGAACCATAGCCAAACAGGTTAAGTTTAATTAACGGCTAGAATAAACCTGACAAACGATAACATAACCAAAGGAACCATAACCAAACTGGCTATGTTTAATTAACGACTAGAATTAACCTGACAAACGATAAAATAACCAAAGGAACCATAGCCAAACAGGTTATACTTAATTGATCACTTGAATTACCCTGACAAACAATAACATAACCAAAGGAACGATAACCAAACAGGTTATGTTTAATTAACAACTTGAATTAACCTGAAAAACGATAACATAACCAAAGGAACGATAACCAAACAGGTTATGTTTAATTAACGACTAGAATTAACATGACAAACGATAACATAACCAAAGGAACCATAACCAAACTGGCTATGTTTAATTAACGACTAGAATTAACCTGACAAACGATAACATAACCAAAGGAACCATAGCCAAACAGGTTAAGTTTAATTAACGGCTAGAATAAACCTGACAAACGATAACATAACCAAAGGAACAATAACCAAACAGGTTATATTTAATTAACAACTTGAATTAACCTGAAAAACGATAACATAACCAAAGGAACGATAACCAAACAGGTTATGTTTAATTAACGACTAGAATTAACATGACAAACGATAACATAACCAAAGGAACCATAACCAAAGGAACCATAGCCAAACAGGTTAAGTTTAATTAACGGCTAGAATAAACCTGACAAACGATACCATAACCAAAGGAACCATAACCAAACTGGCTATGTTTAATTAACGACTAGAATTAACCTGACAAACGATAACATAACCAAAGGAACCATAGCCAAACAGGTTATACTTAATTGATCACTTGAATTACCCTGACAAACAATAACATAACCAAAGGAACGATAACCAAACAGGTTATGTTTAATTAACGGCTAGAATAAACCTGACAAACGATAACATAACCAAAGGAACAATAACCAAACAGGTTATATTTAATTAACAACTTGAACTAACCTGACAAACGATAACATAACCAATAACCAATGGAACCATAACCAAACAGGTCAAGTTTAATTAACGGCTAGAATAAACCTGACAAACGATAACATAACCAAAGGAACAATAACCAAACAGGTTATATTTAATTAACAACTTGAATTAACCTGAAAAACGATAACATAACCAAAGGAACGATAACCAAACAGGTTATGTTTAATTAACGACTAGAATTAACATGACAAACGATAACATAACCAAAGGAACCATAACCAAACTGGCTATGTTTAATTAACGACTAGAATTAACCTGACAAACGATAACATAACCAAAGGAACCATAGCCAAACAGGTTATACTTAATTGATCACTTGAATTACCCTGACAAACAATAACATAACCAAAGGAACGATAACCAAACAGGTTATGTTTAATTAACGACTAGAATAAACCTGACAAACGATAACATAACCAAAGGAACAATAACCAAACAGGTTATATTTAATTAACAACTTGAATTAACCTGAAAAACGATAACATAACCAAAGGAACGATAACCAAACAGGTTATGTTTAATTAACGACTAGAATTAACATGACAAACGATAACATAACCAAAGGAACCATAACCAAACTGGCTATGTTTAATTAACGACTAGAATTAACCTGACAAACGATAACATAACCAAAGGAACCATAGCCAAACAGGTTATACTTAATTGATCACTTGAATTACCCTGACAAACAATAACATAACCAATGGAACCATAACCAAACAGGTTAAGTTTAATTAACGGCTAGAATAAACCTGACAAACGATAACATAACCAAAGGAACAATAACCAAACAGGTTATATTTAATTAACAACTTGAATTAACCTGAAAAACGATAACATAACCAAAGGAACGATAACCAAACAGGTTATGTTTAATTAACGACTAGAATTAACATGACAAACGATAACATAACCAAAGGAACCATAACCAAACTGGCTATGTTTAATTAACGACTAGAATTAACCTGACAAACGATAACATAACCAAAGGAACCATAGCCAAACAGGTTATACTTAATTGATCACTTGAATTACCCTGACAAACAATAACATAACCAAAGGAACGATAACCAAACAGGTTATGTTTAATTAACGACTAGAATAAACTTGACAAACGATAACATAACCAAAGGAACAATAACCAAACAGGTTATATTTAATTAACAACTTGAATTAACCTGAAAAACGATAACATAACCAAAGGAACCATAACCAAACTGGCTATGTTTAATTACAACTATAATTAACATGACAAACGATAACATAACCAAAGGAACGATAACCAAACAGGTTATGTTTAATTGACGACTTGAATTACCCTGACAAACAATAACATATCCAAAGGAACGATAACCAAACAGGCTAATTACCCTGACAAACAATAACATAACCAAAGGAACGATAACCAAACAGGTTAAGTTTAATTAATGACTAAAATAAACCTGAAAAACGACAACATAACCAAAGGAACAATAACCAAACAGGTTATGTTTAATTAACGACTAGAATAAACCTGAAAAACGATAACATAACCAAAGGAACGATAAACAAACAGGTTATGTTTAATTAACGACTAGAATTAACTTGAAAAACAATAACATAACCAAACTGGCTATGTTTAATTAACGACTTGAATTACCCTGACAAACAAAAACATAACCAAAGGAACGATAACCAAACAGGTAAAGTTTAATTAACGACTAGAATAAACCTGACAAACGATAACATAACCAAAGGAACCATAACCAAACTGGCTATGTTTAATTAACGACTAGAATTAACCTGACAAACGATAACAAAACCAAAGGAACAATAACCAAACAGGTTATATTTAATTAACAACTTGAATTAACCTGAAAAACGATAACATAACCAAAGGAACGATAACCAAACAGGTTATGTTTAATTAACGACTAGAATTAACCTGAAAAACGATAACATAACCAAAGGAACCATAACCAAACTGGCTATGTTTAATTAATGACTAGAATTAACCTGACAAACGATAACATAACCAAAGGAACCATAGCCAAACAGGTTATACTTAATTAACAACTTGAATTACCCTGACAAACAATAACATAACCAAAGGAACGATAACCAAACAGGTTATGTTTAATTAACGACTAGAATTAACCTGACAAACAATAACATAACCAAAGAAACGATAACATAACCAAAGGAACCATAACCAAACTGGCTATGTTTAATTAACGACTAGAATTAACCTGACAAACGATAACATAACCAAAGGAACCATAACCAAACTGGCTATGTTTAATTAACGACTAGAATTAACATGACAAACGATAACATAACCAAAGAAACGATAACCAAACAGGTTATGTTTAATTGACGACTTGAATTACCCTGACAAACAATAACATATCCAAAGGAACGATAACCAAACAGGCTAATTACCCTGACAAACAATAACATAACCAAAGGAACGATAACCAAACAGGTTAAGTTTAATTAATGACTAAAATAAACCTGAAAAACGACAACATAACCAAAGGAACAATAACCAAACAGGTTATGTTTAATTAACGACTAGAATAAACCTGAAAAACGATAACATAACCAAAGGAACGATAAACAAACAGGTTATGTTTAATTAACGACTAGAATTAACTTGAAAAACGATAACATAACCAAACTGGCTATGTTTAATTAACGACTTGAATTACCCTGACAAACAAAAACATAACCAAAGGAACGATAACCAAACAGGTGAAGTTTAATTAACGACTAGAATAAACCTGACAAACGATAACATAACCAAAGGAACCATAACCAAACTGGCTATGTTTAATTAACGACTAGAATTAACCTGACAAACGATAACAAAACCAAAGGAACAATAACCAAACAGGTTATATTTAATTAACAACTTGAATTAACCTGAAAAACGATAACATAACCAAAGGAACGATAACCAAACAGGTTATGTTTAATTAACGACTAGAATTAACCTGAAAAACGATAACATAACCAAAGAAACCATAACCAAACTGGCTATGTTTAATTAACGACTAGAATTAACCTGACAAACGATAACATAACCAAAGGAACCATAGCCAAACAGGTTATACTTAATTAACAACTTGAATTACCCTGACAAACAATAACATAACCAAAGGAACGATAACCAAACAGGTTATGTTTAATTAACGACTAGAATTAACCTGACAAACAATAACATAACCAAAGAAACGATAACATAACCAAAGAAACCATAACCAAACTGGCTATGTTTAATTAACGACTAGAATTAACCTGACAAACGATAACATAACCAAAGGAACAATAACCAAACAGGTTATGTTTAATTAACGACTAGAATTAACCTGACAAACGATAACACAACCAAGGGAACCATGACCAAACAGGCTATGTTTAATTAACGACTAGAATTAACCTGACAAACGATAAAATAACCAAAGGAACAATAACCAAACAGGTTGTGTTTAGTTAACAACTTGAATTAACCTGAAAAACGATAACATAACCAAAGGAACCATAGCCAAACAGGTTATGTTTAATTAACAACTTGAATTAACCTGACAAACGATAACATAACCAAAGGAACAATAATCAAACAGGTTATATTTAATTAACAACTCGAATTAACCTGAAAAACGATAACACAACCAAAGGAACGATAACCAAACAGGTTATGTTTAATTAACGACTAGAATTAACCTGAAAAACGATAACATAACCAAAGGAACCATAGACAAACAGGTTATGTTTAATTAACAACTAGAATTAACCTGAAAAACGATAACATAACCAAAGGAACAATAACCAAACAGGTTATATTTATTTTATACTTACTCCCGCCATTTACCCGTGCAGCCATTTAAAACATTTGCCTCTCAATTACTTGGACAATCTCTCTTGGCTTTTTCTTTCTATAATTAGCCATGTCTTGTTGCCTATTGCAAAATACTTGATTTTCAATGCAAAATCAACGGATAAATTTGTTCTAAATACAATGGAAAAAATAGTGGATTAATAAAGAAAAGAAAGAAAGAAAAATTCACAACAAAAATGACAAATAAATAGCTAAACAAAAATATCAAACAGCACTAAACAACCGGATGAGGCGATGATGAGGGCCCACCCTTAAGCACGCATCAGAAGTAATTACATGTTGATGATGGTGCAGAATACGCATAATATCAGTAGCACTAAACCGAGCGATTATTTTTCTATTACGGAAGGAACGTGGCAAATAAAGAAGGAACTTGCAGTACCGGAAATAAGAAATGCGGATTCGATTCAGATCGATTTTTCAAACAGAGGGTAAAGTCCAGACACAAAAAGAATAGCATGATCACTAAAAGTCAAGTAAAATTTCGCGAGACCACTCCTGGTATAACGACCACGATTAGCAACAATTTTAGCATAACACATTTTAATTTATCTTTAATATCTGATACAGTTTTTCGCCGGAGAGCTGAAACTGAATCACATACCGAAATCCCAAGCCACCTGAGACTAGAAACACGGCGAATAACAAAAAGACTGCAGTTTAAATCACCCGTACCAAACCTATCATTAAACGACAAATATTCACATTTGGCAATATTTAGGGATAAACCAATTTTTTCAAGAGAAGATCGGACTTTATTAACACTGTGCTAATCCAACTTTCGACTAACTAATAAGCAAAGTATAAACACATACTGAACAAGTACTGACAAAACTTATCCTCTCCACACAAAAAAAGTGACCCTTTGTCCGCGTCTCCGGAGACGATTCCATACCTATTCGAACCTGGCGAATAAATCACAAGTTCCGTAGGTGATTATACTTGTTCCGTAAAAGCTGTATTAAATTTAATTTATTGGCTCGGAGCGTTTAAGTAGTACAACATTTACCCTCTAGAGGCGTTGAGGTACGCGGGGTCACTTTTGGAGAGTTTTGACTGTACTTGTTCAGTAGATGATTATACTTTGCTAATAAGTAGCACATCGTCGGCGTATCCAAGGTAAGAAACATCCGAAAACCCGGTAAAACAGGTAGAGGGTATCTTCAAAAGAACAGTTGATAAACAAGCACTGAAAATATATGGAGAAAGCACCCCTGTCTAACACCACAGCGAACAGGCATATCCCCGAAAATCTGACCAATTGAATTCAATCTTACAAAGGAATTAAGATACCAAAATTTTAAAACCAAAAGACTAGAGGCGTTTGTCCTTAGCTCATATAAAGAGTAAAGGGCCTGTGAATGAAGAACACTGTCGAACGCTTTGGACACATCAAGTGCACATATATGCAGAAATTGTCCCTTAACGCTATAATAAAAATAAAAGTAAACCCATCAAAGAGCAGTTTTGTAATATTTTCGCGTACATCTAATTACTACCCATGGATCCAAGAAGTGAGTTACCTGGAAGGTAAAGTTAAGCGTGATCAGTGTGTTAGATATTTGGGTATTATGCTAAATGAAACACTATCTTTTAGGAAACATGTTGAAAAGGTGTCAGGAATCCTGTGCCGTAATCTGGGAATACTGCGTAAATTGAAACATGTATTACCCCCTTCTGTTCTTCGCACTTCATATTTTTCTATTATACATCCACATATATTGTATTGCTCATCTATTTGGCTGAGTACGTTTCCATCAATTACTAATCGAGTTCGAGTGATCCAAAATAACGGAATCCGTGTGTTGACTGGTAAATCAAATCTTGTATCCGTTAGAGCTACCTATATTGATGTAAAAGTATTACCTGCTGCAGGCCTTAGAGATTTTTATAGCCTTCAATTTATGTTCAAATATAATAATGAATTATTACCGTCTTGCTTTTCAGGAATGCTAAAAGCTAGATCTTCGATTCATGATCATGAAACTCGCCAAAGGGAAAATTTACATGCCCCGCTCGTGGTGTCTGCCAGGTCGACATTCTCGCCTATTTATAGGGGATTAAAGTTGTGGAATGGGGTTAATAAAGAGTTAAGAGAAATAGGGGATCTGAAGGAATTTAAAAATAAAATAAAAGGAATGTTATATGAGAAATATGATTTTTAATTTTTTTTTTTTTTTTTTTTTTTTTTTTTTTTTTTTTTTTTTTTTTTTTTTTTTTTTTTTTTATGTACCTGGAGGACAAGTATGGTGATTTTGTGATTGGTGGTAGGAACTGCGTGCGAAGGGGAATGATTTTTCTTTTATTTTATTTTTTTTAGGCCTAGGTTGTATATTTCTGTTGTGAATATGAAATTTTGATATATGCCTACCCTTAGGACAACCTGACCCCAGGTTCTTGGGTCGGTAGTGAGTAAAATGTATTGTCCTTGTGTGTGTTAATAAATTACTATTACTGCTAGCATCTCTAAAAAGAACTAAAGGGCTCGATGTGCATGCTGGCAACCAATTTGTTTTGTAAACCCAAACTGATTTGCATCATAGTTAGCTAAATCATTAACACGAGGTAATAAAATGTACTCAAATAACTTACTAAAATAACATCCGACAGTTATGGGCCTATTCGAACCACACATATAAGGATATTTACCTCGCTTCAAAATCGAAGTAACCGTGCCACCAAGGAAACTATCAGGAACAACGGAATTACAAAGACACATTTGAAATAAAAGCTGTAAATGAGATAGCAACTCTTTTGAATGGGGATTCAAATGAAAAGCATAAATATCATCTATATCAGAGGACTGATATTTCAGTCGCTTAATCGACACCAAAATGGCGTCAGCAGAAACGGGCGACACTTTAGGGAGTAAACAACGAGACAAAAGAATCGAAAACCGAGCGTGAACAGCATAATTTATTACGGAAAATAAACACGAATAATGCTGAATCCAGGATCGTTGCGGTATATTGCCATCATGTGAACCATCAAGTCTCGAAGAATTAACAACACGCTTCCATTCATTGCAACCTTTCGGAAATTTGGTACCAGATTCCCGAACAGATCGTATTCGAAGCTTGAAAGCCATTTTAGTTTTCCGTTTTATATCAAAAACATTACCACTAGACGGACGACCGGAGGCAATCCAAATTCGGAACAATTTCGCTTTATTTTTAATTTTCTTTAACTCAGCGTTAATATTCCACATAGATTTACGAGTACGGAAACGAACCATTTCACTAGGAACTGCGACTTCTTCAGCCTTCTTCATGCAGTCTTCAATGTATACGTGTTTAATTGGCCTCGAGCATTTGATGAAAAAACACTGCAACATAATAGGTTATATGGTCCTTTAATACTATGCAACAGCGAGGCTAAAGTAGCCAGATATAAAGGCCAATTTGTACGATTCCAATTACGATTTTTAAGTCACTTGGAATTATTTACACGAGGAGAGTTAATCACCAAATTAGCAGAAATAGAAACTTGTAACGATAAGGGTAGGTGGTCATAGTCCTTCTCTTCTTCGTCAACGTGAACGCAGATGTCGGTAAATCGGCTGAGCAGACACAATGGTCAAGGTTAGAGCGAGAACCAGTATTATGAATATATGTATAAGGCAAATCTTTATTTATAACCCGAAAGCCGGGGGGAAGGCTATTTAATAGTGTTTCGGATCGGGGAGACGTCGAACTTATATCACAATTCAAGTCACCAATTTATAACCAATCGTATCCATTCGCACAGATCCCATCGATTAAATTCTTCAAGTTGACACGGCTCTTAGTAAATGCAGTAAAAGAAAGCGTATTGTTCTTGTTATGCAGCAGGTAAATGCTAACTAGAACAGTATTGCCAAATCTGATCGCGAGATAATGATTATCAGAACCATACACTTAGGGGGAAAATGGCAGAGTTGACGCTTGATGATACACGCCAGACCTCCTGAGGGTCGACCACGTATACGTCGTGCATTTGTGGAAAATACGATATTATCTGGACTTCTAGGCAAAAAATAAACACTGGCACCGTCAATAAATGTTCTTGAAGTAACAATATATCAAAAGAGCTCAACAAACTGTCAATGCATATATCTTTGTCCTTGGTTCCATTAATATTAAAAGAGCATATGCTAGTAGATTTTAAATTCATTTCTGATCAGATTTTGCAACAAAAAAGCTTAGGACATTTAAGGATATAAGATACATGATCGCCAGTACAATTTGCACATTTGGGGGCAGATTGCAAGGCAAGTCTTTGGTTGATTCTTGAGGACCCGAAAATCTCGCACATTTTCGAAAAGGGCTCTTGCAGGTAGCTACAAAGTGGTCAGGAGACCAACACTTGTGGCAGCAGCGAGGAATGGCTTTGAACTCAACAACGCATAGAAATCCATAGTCAATTTTCAAACCAAATCTAAGCGCATATTTAAGTGCAGCGTTGTCCCGAAAAGCGAGCTTAACCGTCTTAGAATTATTAACTCTAATGGCATCAGTGACTCCATCACAATCCAATATATTCGATAAATCACAATCGTGCTCAATTCCTCTAAGGAGACCATAGAATAATTTTTCAATCAATTTTGCCTTCGAATTATTAAGAACAGACGAAACGGATTTGCAGAAGTCTTTAGCAGCCAGATCATCAATTTTTACAACTAGTTTATCACCCACAGATCGTAAGCTGACAACAGATTCATGTCTATGAATTTTATCGATTAATTCTTTACGTTTAGCTGGACTATTCACATTTGAGATAATAACGGTGACGAAACCATCAGGGGCACCACTAGCCGGAACAATTTGTGGGAAATTTAGTTCATAAGGTGTTAACTTTCCATTTATAACTTCAAGAGTTTATTGAATTTTATTTACTTTAGTAGCTAAACGGGAATAGGCTATTGCTGGTATGACAGGAACTTCAGTAGGGATGCGAATCATGTAAACGGGAGCTTGTAATGCATCATAATCACATTTTCGGAAAATCTCAGTAATATCCTTGAGATAGTTAACTAAAGGTTTTTGGCCTGTACGCTTCGGACAAGACTCAGACGGAGAAACAGAGGCATAGAGAGATTTCTTAGCAGCACACACACTGGAAATGTCGAAAAAGTCAGCAGCATGTTTTTTAACTATTTCATCCTCAATGCCTGCTTCAACATTTACTTGGATAAAATTCAAACAGGTGAATACATATATCAGACGTAATTTCAAGCTCGATGCATCAGACGTAATTTCAGATATGAACAAGTTAATCAAACAGTTCGTGGAAACGAACTGTAAGTAAGGAGCCACCCGGCTCAATGGTAACCGAAACTCTAAAAAACGGAATTTTGATACAAATAGATACATCAAAAGAATCAGATTTTAATTCTGATTTCAAATATATAAGTTTCATCAAGTTTAGTCATACCCATCAAAAGTTACGCGCTGATTTACCCATCAAAAATTTAGCTGATTTTAGAAAAAAGGAGGAAAGACACCCTAAAAGTTATAGAACCTTAATAAAAATCACACCATCATATTCAGCGTATGAGAAAACCCTACTGTAGAGGTTTCAAGCACCTATCTACAAAAATGTGGAATTTTGCATTTTTTGCCAGAAGAAAGATCACGGATGCGTGTTTATTTGTTTTTTTGTTGTTTTTTTTTCCCCAGGGGTGATCGTATCGACTTAGAATATTGTGGGAGGGCTCATTGAAACGGAAATTAAAAGTTATAGTGCCCTTTTTAGGTGACCAAAAAAATGAAGGGCAACTAGCCCCCCTTCCCATGCTCATTTTTTCCCAAAGTCACCCGATCAAAATTTTGAGATAGCCATTTTGTTCAGCATGGTCAAAAATATGATAACTATGTCTTTTAGGATGACTTAATACCCCGAAGTCCCCGGGGGGAGGGCTGAAAGTTATGAACTTTACCCAATCTTAACATATAATATTGGTTATTGGGAAGTATACAGACGTTTTCAGGGGGATTTTTTCTGGTAGGGGGGGGGAGTCGGGAGTTATATGGGAGGATCTTTCCATGAAGGAAGTTTTTATGGGGGGAAGGGACATTGCTATGAAGGGGGCGCCGGATTTCCCAGCATTATTAAATAAAAAGATCAGAAATTAAATAAAAAGAACAAGTTTTTCAACTGAAAGTAAGGAGCAACATCAAAACTTAAAACGAACAGAAAATATTATGTATATGATTGGGTTCACCCCTAGTCAATACCTCGCTCTTTAAGCCAAAGATTTTTTAGTACTTTCATAGAGCAATTTATTCTAATTAACGGCCTTTGTGATTAAGGGGTCTTTTTTAAAGAATCGGAACAAAATTCGAACTTTAGCTTAAAGAGCAAGGTATTGACTAGGGGGCAAACCCTCTAATATACGTATTAAAAATCCATGAATATAGAAGTTTGTTACTTAAGTTAATTCGTAAGCTACGGATATCTATTACTAATAAAAACCTTCGTGAATAAAATTAAACAAGTTTCGAGAAAGCCATTTAACCAAAAAATAGTAAAATTAATATGCACATTTTGTTTTGATTATTCATGTACTGTGAGCCAAAATCAAAACCTGCATTAATTCAAAAACGTTCAAAAATTAAATAAAAAAAAACAAGTTTTTTTAACTGAAAGTAAGGAACGACGTTAAAACTTAAAACGAACAGAAATTATTCCGTATATGAAAGGGACTGTGCCCTCCTCAACCCCTCGCTATTTACGCTAAAGTTTGACTTTCTCACAACTCAATTTTTTTTAAACAATAAAAAACTTCAGCGTAAAGAGTGAGGCGTTGAGGAGGGGACAGCCTTACTATCCCCCAAGCACCAGAAAATTAAGGTCATCAGCATTAAAAAATCACTTTATATGTAAAAAGTTTTCATGGTTGCTATAATCGAGAAAAAAATAAGAGAATGTTTCCCTGTGGCTCCACCCCTTGGAACCAAGTTAAATAGGTTGCTAGAGATGAAAAGTAATGTAATTTTTACAATTTTTAATTAACAGATTGAACTCCTTAGTTCTTTATCTTCAGGGAGACGATATCACATCTAGTTTTATTTATTGGATTTCTTGCAATATATGAATAAGCAAGCTATCGTACCGACTTTAGTTTCCTTTGGGTCTTGATATTAGCTAACAGCTACCCCGATTCTAGATCCAGAACAGAACCAACCCGGGTACCGAATACCCATCTTGGTGAGAACCTAAAAAGTATGCAGTTTATAGGGCAAAAAGGGACGAGAAAAAAAAACCAACGAACAGAACGAGAAAAAAGAGAAAAACGAAAAAAAGAGAAAAAGAAAGTAGAAAGGCCTCAGGAGCTTGTGGCAGTACAAAATTCAGTTATCAAAAGAATGTATCTCCTATCAGTACACCAAATATGGGCATAGAGTCCCTAGGTAGAACACGTGGTAGAGAATGATTGCATAATCGAAGTGGGTCAATGACCTAAATTTCCCAGTTCGATTTATTTGTTGTTGTTGTTGTTTGGCCAAGTGCACGCTAGGGGCAATGTATTGATCTAGGACTCGAGGGGGAAGTGAATTTCCGAGAACTTGATTTACATAATCGAGGGGAATTATTGATTCACGAAAGGGGAGAGAATTTCTGAGAACTTGATTTACATAATCGCTAGGGGAATTATTGATTTACGAAAAGGGGAATAAAGAAACAGTATGGCTTCATTGATCTTAGGTCTGAGGGATAAACGCTCTTTAGGTCAGAGAGAAAAATTAATATTCTATTTTTAAATAAGGCTTCGTTGATCTTTAGTGTCAGGAATTAGAAATGACATCACTTGTTATCTTGGAATTATGTGGGAGTCTAAAGAGATAGAAATTCTATTTTTAAATACGGCTTCACTGAGCTTTAAGTCGGAGAGATAAATTGATATTCTAACGAAACCTTAATAGTGTAGCTAGGAACATTTATGAGATGAAGAGATGAACGCGGGAAAGGGTTTCTTAGTAATTTGAAATGTGACAGCACAGGGATACCAAAACAAATGAAACTCGCAGAAATTACGTTTAGAGATTATTTGAGCGGAACCTTTTTAAACATTTTAGGGAATTATTTCGGCGAAACAGTTAGAGACATTTTAAAAGATGATTTTAGAAGATGTTTTAGAAGAGGATTTGAGTATGGTCGTTATAATACACAAGTTCCATTTGAACAGTGTCGTGAGGTCCTCTACCCCAACCCCAAAGGGCTCCGATCCCCCTACCCCAACCCCGAAGGAACCCCCCGGCCCCCAAAGGTCCACCGGACCCCCCAAAGGGCCCCCGGCGCCCCAAAGGCCCCTGAGCCCCCATTTTTTAATATTTTTTTAAGGCTATATTATATCTTTTCAGAACAAGTTCGTTTCTTAATGTCATTCCTTAACCCATTTTTACAAGTTGAAGTACCAATCTTTTCACCACAACTTTACTATATGGCTTTTCGAATACCTCAACATCAAGCAATACCTTTCAAAAGACATTTCAGAGCAACTTCTTTTCTTAATGTTCCCTTCTAAACCCATTTTCCAACTTGAAGTACCTGTCCTTTTCACCCACAACTTTACTTTACAGCTTTTTAGATACCTCAACACCAAGAAATACCTTTCAAAAGGCATTTCAGAGCAAGTTCCTTTCTTAATGTCATTCCTTAACCCATTTTTACAAGTTGAAGTACCCATCCTTCTCACCCACAACTATACTTTACAGCTTTTTGGATACCTCAACACCAAGCAATACTTTTCAAAAGACATTTCAGAGCAAGTTACTTTCTTAACGTCCCTTCTAAACCCACTTTACAACTTGAAGTACCCATCCTTTTCACCCACAACTTTACATTACAGTTTTTTGGATAACTCAACACCAAGCAATACTTCTCAACGACCATTTCAGAACCAGTTCTTTTCATAATGTCCATCCTAAACCCATTTTACAAGTTGAAGCATCCATCCTTTTCACCCAAAACATTACTATACTGTCTTTTTGGATACCTCAACACCAAGCAATACTTTTCAAAGACCATTTCAGAACAAGTTCTTTTCATAATGTCCATCCTAAACCCATTTTACAAGTTGAAGCATCCATCCTTTTCACCCACAACTTTACATTACAGCTTTTTGGATACCTCAACACCAAGAAAAACTTTTCAAAGGCATTTCAGAGCAAGTTCCTTTCTTAATGTCCCTTCTAAACCCATTTTACAACTTGAAGTACCCATCCATTTCACCCACAACTTTACTTTACAGCTTTTTGAATGCCTCAACACCATGAAATACCTTTCAAAAGGCATTTCAGAGCAATTTCCTTTCTTAATATCCCTTCCAAACCCATTTCCCAACTTGAAGTACCCATCCATTTCACCCACAACTTTACTTTACAGCTTTTTGAATGCCTCAACACCATGAAATACCTTTCAAAAGGCATTTCAGAGCAATTTCCTTTCTTAATGTCCCTTCTAAACCCATTTTCCAACTTGAAGCATCCATCCTTTTCACCAACAACTTTACTTTACAGCTTTTTGGATACCTCAAAACCAAGCAATACTTTTCAAAGGCTTTTCAGAACAAGTTCTTTACGTAATGTCCTTCCTAAACCAATTTTACAAGTTGAAGTAGTCATCTTTTCCCCCACAACTTTACTATAAGGCTTTTCGAATACCCCAACATCAAGCAATACCTTTCAAAACGCTTTATTATATCTTTTCAGAACAAGTTCTTCATGTAATTTTCTTCCTAAACCAATTTTACAAGTTGAAGTACTTATCTTTTTCCACACAACTTTACTTTACGACTTTTTTGCACACCCAAACATCAAGCAATACTTTCCAAAAGGCTTTATTATATCTTTTCAGAACAACTTTTTTTCTTAATGTCCTTCTTAAACCATTTTTACAAGTTGAAGTAGTTATCTTCTTCACAACAACTTTACTTTACGACTTTTTGCACATCCCAAGATCAAGCAATACTTTTCAAAAGGCTTTATTATATCTTTTCAGAACAAGTTCCTTTCTTAATATCCTTCTTAAACCAATTTTACAAATTCTAAATTTTTTCTTAGGAATATTTCAGTAGTGTTTTGTTGTGGTTTACAGTGTCACAGTTACATTCTCTTGATTTTTCAAAGCTCTTTTTGAATTTCTTTCATTGAAATGCAAGAGTTGGAATATTACAGTAGTGTTTTGTCGTGGTTTACCTTATCACAGTTACATTTTATTTATTTGTCAAAGTTTATTTTGAAGTTCTTTCACTGAAATGCAAGAGTTGGAATATTTCAGTAGTATTTTTATCTTGGTTTACCTTGTCACAGTTACATTCTATTGATTTTTCAAAGTTCATTTGAATTTCTTTCATTGAAATGCATGAGTTGGAATATTTCAGTAGTGTTTTGTTATGTTATACATTGTCGAAGTTACATTCTCTTGATTTTTCAAAGTTCATTTTGGTTTTCTTTCGTTGAAATGCAAGAGTTGGAATATTTCAGTAGTGTTTTGTCGTGGTTTACCTTGTCACAGTTACATTCTATTGATTTTTCAAAGCTCATTTGAATATCTTTCATTGAAATGCAAGAGTTGGAATATTTCAGTAGTGTTTTGTTATGTTTTATATTGTCACAGTTACATTCTCTTGATTTTTCAAAGTTGATTTTGGATTTCTTTCGATGAAATGCAAGACTTGGAATATTTCAGTAGTGTTTTGTCGTGGTTTACCTTGTCACAGTTACATTCTCTTGATTTTTCAAACTTCATTTGAATTTCTTTTATTGAAATGTAAGAGTTGGAATATTTCAGTAGTGTTTTGTTGTGGTTTACCTTGTCACAGTTACATTTTCTTGATTTTTCAAAATTCATTTTGAATTTCTTTCGTTGAAATGCAAGAGTTGGAATATTTCAGTAGTGTTTTTTCATGGTTTACCTTGTCACAGTTACATTCTCTTAATTTTTCAAAGTTCATTTTGGTTTTCATTCGTTGAAATGCATGAGTTGGAATATTTCAGTAGTTTTTTGTTGTGGTTTACCTCGTCACAGTTACATTCTCTTGATTTTTAAAAAGTTCATTTTGGATTTCTTTCGATGAAATGCAAGAGTTGGAATATTTCAATAGTGTTCTGTTGGGGTTTACCTTATCACAGTTACATTTTCTTGATTTTTCAAAGTTCATTTTGAATTTCTTTCGTTGAAATGCAAGAGTTGGAATATTTCAGTAGTGTTTTGTCATGGTTTACCTTGTCACAGTTACATTTTCTTGATTTTTCAAAGTTCATTTGGATTTCTTTCCTTGAAATGCAAGAGTTGGAACATTTTAGTAGTGTTTTGCTGTGGTTTACCTTGTCAAAGTTACATTCTCTTGATTTTTCAAAGTTCATAGTTGGAATATTTCAGTAGTGTTTTGTTGTCGTTTACCTTGTCACAGTTACATTCTCTTGATTTTTCAAAGTTCATTTTGATTTTCTTTCGTTGAAATGCAAGAGTTGGAATATTTCAGTAGGGTTTTGTTGTGGTTTACCTTGTCACAGTTACATTCTCTTGATTTTTCAAAGTTCTTTTTGGAATTTCTTTCGTTGAAATGCAAGAGTTGGAATATTTCAGTAGTGTTTTGTTGTAGTTTACCTGGTCACAGTTACATTCTCTTGATTTTTCAAAGTTCATTTTGAATTTCTTTCGTTGAAATGCAAGAGTTGGAATATTTCAGTAGTGTTCTGTCGTGGTTTACCTTGTCACAATTACATTCTCTTGATTTTTCAAAGTTCATTTTGAATTTCACTCATTGAAATGCAAGAGTTGGAATACTTCAGTGGTGTTTTGTCGTGGTTTACCCTGTCACAGTTACATTCTCTTGATTTTTCAAAGTTCATTGAAATTTCTTTCAATGAAATGCAAGAGTTGGAATATTTCAGTAGTGTTTTGCTATGGTTTACCTAGTCACTGCTACATTCTCTTGATTTTCAAAGTTCATTTCGGATTTCTTTCATTGAAATGTAAGAGTTGGAATATTTCAGTAGTGTTTTACCGTGGTTTACTTTGTCACAGTTACATTCTCTTGATTTTTCAAAGATAATTTTGGTTTTCTTTCGTTGAAATGCAAGAGTTGGAATATTTCAGTAGTGTTTTGTTGTGCTTTACCTTGACACAGTTACATTTTCTTGATTTTTGTTAGGTTAGGTTAGGTTAGATCAAATTAGGTTAGGTTAGGTTAAGTTAGGTTAGGTTAGCCTACTTACGCGCGCGTACGTAGGCCTAACCTAACCTAACTTAACCTAACCTAACCTAATTTGATCTAGCCTAACCTAACCTAACCTAACAAAAATCAAGAAAACGTAACTGTGTCAAGGTAAAGCACAACAAAACACTACTGAAATATTCCAACTCTTGCATTTCAACGAAAGAAAACCAAAATAAACTTTGAAAAATCAAGAGAATGTAACTGTGACAAAGTAAACCACGGTAAAACACTACTGAAATATTCCAACTCTTACATTTCAATGAAAAAAATCCGAATTGAACTTTGAAAAATCAAGAGAATGTAACAGTGACTAGGTAAACCATAGCAAAACACTACTGAAATATTCCAACTCTTACATTTCATTGAAAGAAATTTCAAGGAACTTTGAAAAATCAAGAGAATGTAACTGTGACAGGGTAAACCACGACAAAGCACCACTGAAGTATTCCAACTCTTGCATTTCAATGAGTGAAATTCAAAATGAACTTTGAAAAATCAGGAGAATGTAACTGTGACAAGGTAAACCACGACAAAACACTACTGAAATATTCCAACTCTTGCATTTCAACGAAAGAAATTCAAAATGAACTTTGAAAAATCAAGAGAATGTAACAGTGACAAGGTAAACCATGACAGAACACTGTTGAAATATTCCAACTCTTACATTTCAACAAAAGAAATTCAAAATGAACTTTGAAAAATCAAGAGAATGTAACTGTGACCAGGTAAACTACAACAAAATACTACTGAAATATTCCAACTCTTGCATTTCAACGAAAGAAATTCCAAAAAGAACTTTGAAAAATCAAGAGAATGTAACTGTGACAAGGTAAACCACAACAAAACACTACTGAAATATTCCAACTCTTGCATTTCAACGAAAGAAAATCAAAATAAACTTTGAAAAATCAAGAGAATGTAACTGTGACAAGGTAAACGACAACAAAACACTACTGAAATATTCCAACTATCAACTTTGAAAAATCAAGAGAATTTAACTGTGACAAGGTAAACCACAGCAAAACACTACTGAAATATTCCAACTCTTGCATTTCAAGGAAAGAAATCCAAATGAACTTTGAAAAATCAAGAAAATGTAACTGTGTCAAGGTAAACCATGACAAAACACTACTGAAATATTCCAACTCTTGCATTTCAACGAAAGAAATTCAAAATGAACTTTGAAAAATCAAGAAAATGTAACTGTGATAAGGTAAAACCCAACAGAACACTACTGAAATATTCCAACTCTTGCATTTCAACGAAAGAAATCCAAAATGAACTTTGAAAAATTAAGAGAATGTAACTATGACAAGGTAAACCACAACAAAACACTACTGAAATATTCCAACTCTTGCATTTCAACGAAAGAAATTCAAAATGAACTCTGAAAAATCAAGAAAATGTAACTGTGACGAGGTAAACCACATCACAACACTACTGAAATATTCCAACTCTTGTATTTCAACGAAAGAAATTCAAAATGAACTTTGAAAAATTAAGAGAATGTAACTGTGACAAGGTAAACCATGACAAAACACTACTGAAATATTCCAACTCTTGCATTTCAATGAAAGAAATTCAAAATGAACTTTGAAAAATTAAGAGAATGTAACTGTGACAAGGTAAACCACAACAAAACACTATTGAAGTGTTCCAACTCTCACATTTCATCGAAAGAAATTCAAAATGAACTTTGAAAAATTAAGAGAATGTAACTGCGACAAGGTAAACCACGACAAAACACTACTGAAATATTCCAACTCTTGCATTTCAATGAAAGAAATTCAAAATGAACTCTGAGAAATTAAGAGAATGTAACTCTGACAAGGTAAACCATGACAAAACGCTAGTGAAATATTCCAACTCTTGCATTTCAACGAAAGAAATTCCAAAATGAACTTTGAAAAATTAAGAGAATGTAAGTGTGACAAGGTAAACCACTACAAAACACTACTGAAATATTCCAACTCTTGCATTTCAACGAAAGAAAACCAAAATGAACTTTGAAAAATCAAGAGAATGTAACTGTGACAAGGTAAACCACATCAAAACACTACTGAAATATTCCAACTCTTGCATTTCAATGAAAGAAATTCAAAATGAACTTTGAAAAATCAAGAGAATGTAACTGTGACATGGTAAACCACGACAAACCACTACTGAAATATTCCAACTCTTGCATTTCAATGAAAGAAAATCAAAATTAAGTTTGAAAATTAAGAGAATGTAACTGTGACAAGGTAAGCCATGACAAAACACTACTGAAATATTCCAACTCTTGCATTTCAACGAAAGAAATCCAAAATGAACTTTGAAAAATTAAGAGAATGTAAGTGTGACAAGGTAAACCACAACAAAACACTACTGAAATATTCCAATTCTTGCATTTCAACGAAAGAAAACCAAAATGAACTTTGAAAAATCAAGAGAATGTAGCTGTGACAAGGTAAACCACATCAAAACACTATTGAAATATTCCAACTCTTGCATTTCAACGAAAGAAATCCAAAATGAACTTTGAAAATCAAGAGAATGTAACTGTGATAAGGTAAACCACAACAAAACACTACTGAAATATTCCAACTCATGCATTTCAATGTAAGAAATCCAAAATGAACTTTGAAAAATTAAGAGAATGTAACTATGACTAGGTAAACCACGACAAAACACTATTGAAATATTCCAACTCTTGCATTTCATCAAAAGAAATCCAAAAATGAACTTGGAAAAATTAAGAGAATGTAAGTGTGACAAGGTAAACCACAACAAAACACTGCTGAAATATTCCAACTCTTACATTTCAATGAAAGAAATTCAAAATGAACTTTGAAAAATCTAGAGAATGTAACTGTGACAAGGTAAACCACGAAAAAACACTACTGAAATATTCCAACTCTTACACTTCAATGAAAGAAATTCAAAACGGACTTTGAAAAATCAAGAGAATGTAGCTGTGACTAGGTAAACCACGACAAAACACTATTAAAATATTCCAACTTTTGCATTTCATCGAAAGAAATCCAAAATGAACTTTGAAAAATAAGAGAATGTAACTGTGATAAGGTAAACTGCAACAAAACACTACTGAAATATTCCTACTCTTGCATTTCAACGAAAGAAAACCAAAATGAACTTTGAAAAAATTAAGAGAATGTAATTGTGACAAGGTAAACCACGACAAGACAATACTGAAATATTCCAACTCTTGCATTTCATCGAAAGAAATTCAAAATGAACCTTTGAAAAATCAAGAGAATGTAACTTTGATAAGGTAAACCACAACAAAATACTACTGAAATATTCCAACTCATGCATTTCAACGAAAGAAATCCAAAATGAGCTTTGAAAAATCAAGAAAATGTAACCATGATTAGGTAAACCACGACAAAACACTATTGAAGTATTCCAACTCTTGCATTTCATCGAAAGAAATCCAAAATGAACTTTGAAAAATTAAGAGAATGTAACTTTGACAAGTTAAACCATAACAAAACACTACTAAAATATTCCAACTCTTACATTTCAACGAAAGAAAACCAAAATGAACTTTGAAAAATCAAGAAAATGTAACTGTGATAAGGTAAACCATGACAAAACACTACTGAAATATTCCAACTCTTGCATTTCAATGAAAGAAATTCAAAATGGACTTTGAAAAAATTAAGAGAATGTAACTTTGACAAGGTAAACCACGACAAAACACTATTGAAATATTCCAACTCTTGCATTTCATCGAAAGAAATCCAAAATGAACTTTGAAAAATCAAGAGAATGTAACTGTGACGAGGTAAACCACAACAAAACACTACTGAAATATTCCAACTCTTGCATTTCAACGAAAGAAATTCAAAATGAACTTTTAAAAATTAAGAGAATGTAACTGTGACAAGGTAAACCACAACAAAACCACTACTGAAATATTCCAACTCTTACATTTCATGAAAGAAATTTAAATGAAGTTTGAAAAATCAAGAGAATGTAACTGTGACAAGGTAAACCACGACAAAACACTACTGAAATATTCCAAGTCTTGCATTTCATCGAAAGAAATCCAAAATGAACTTTGAAAAATCAAGAGAATGTAACTGTGACAATATAAAACATAACAAAACACTACTGAAATATTCCAACTCTTGCATTTCAATGAAAGAAATTCAAATGAACTTTGAAAAATCAATAGAATGTAACTGTGACAAGGTAAACCACGACAAAACACTACTGAAATATTCCAACTCTTGCATTTCAACGAAAGAAAACCAAAATGAACTTTGAAAAATCAAGAGAATGTAACTGTGACAATGTATAACATAACAAAACACTACTGAAATATTCCAACTCTTGCATTTCAATGAAAGAAATTCAAATGAACTTTGAAAAATCAATAGAATGTAACTGTGACAAGGTAAACCACGATAAAACACTACTGAAATATTCCAACTCTTGCATTTCAGTGAAAGAAATTCAAAATGAGCTTTGAAAAATCAAGAGAATGTAAGTGTGACACTGTAAACCACAACAAAACACTACTGAAATATTCCTAAGAAAAAATTTTGAATTTGTAAAATTGGTTTAAGAAGGATATTAAGAAAGGAACTTGTTCTGAAAAGATATAATAAAGCCTTTTGAAAAGTATTGCTTGATCTTGGAATGTGCAAAAAATCGTAAAGTAAAGTTGTGGTGAAGAAGATAACTACTTCAACTTGTAAAAATGGTTTAAGAAGGACATTAAGAAAAAAACTTGTTCTGAAAAGATATAATTAAGCCTTTTGGAAAGTATTGCTTGATGTTTGGGTGTGCAAAAAAGTCGTAAAGTAAAGTTGTGTGGAAAAAGATAAGTACTTCAACTTGCTAATGGGTTTAGGAAGAAAATTACATAAAGAACTTGTTCTGAAAAGATATAATAAAGCCTTTTGAAAGGTATTGCTTGATGTTGGGGTATTCGAAAAGCCTTATAGTAAAGTTGTGGGGGAAAAGATGACTACTTCAACTTGTAAAATTGGTTTAGGAAGGACATTACGTAAAGAACTTGTCCTGAAATGCCTTTGAAAAGTATTGCTTGGTCTTGAGGTATCCAAAAAGCTGTAAAGTAAAGTTGTGGGTGAAAAGGATGGATGCTTCAATTTGGAAAATGGGTTTAGAAGGGACATTAAGAAAGGAAATTGCTCTGAAATGCCTTTTGAAAGGTATTTCTTGGTGTTGAGGTATCCAAAAAGCTGTAAAGTAAAGTTGTGGGTGAAATGGATTTGTAGTTCAAGTTGGTTTTCATTCGTTGAAATGCATGAGTTGGAATATTTCAGTAGTTTTTTTTGTGTGTTTACCTCGTCACAGTTACATTCTCTTGATTTTTCAAAGTTCATTTTGGATTTCTTTCGATGAAATGCAAGAGTTGGAATATTTCAATAGTGTTCTGTTGGGGTTTACCTTATCACAGTTACATTTTCTTGATTTTTCAAAGTTCATTTTGAATTTCTTTCGTTGAAATGCAAGAGTTGGAATATTTCAGTAGTGTTTTGTCATGGTTTACCTTGACACAGTTACATTTTCTTGATTTTTCAAAGTTCATTTGGATTTCTTTCCTTGAAATGCAAGAGTTGAAATATTTTAGTAGTGTTTTGCTGTGGTTTACCTTGTCAAAGTTACATTCTCTTGATTTTTCAAAGTTCATAGTTGGAATATTTCAGTAGTGTTTTGTTGTCGTTTACCTTGTCACAGTTACATTCTCTTGATTTTTCAAAGTTCATTTTGATTTTCTTTCGTTGAAATGCAAGAGTTGGAATATTTCTGTAGGGTTTTGTTGTGGTTTACCTTGTCACAGTTACATTCTCTTGATTTTTCAAAGTTCTTTTTGGAATTTCTTTCGTTGAAATGCAAGAGTTGGAATATTTCAGTAGTGTTTTGTTGTAGTTTACCTGGTCACAGTTACATTCTCTTGATTTTTCAAAGTTCATTTTGAATTTCTTTTGTTGAAATGTAAGAGTTGGAATATTTCAATAGTGTTTTGTCATGGTTTACCTTGTCACTGTTACATTCCCTTGATTTTTCAAAGTTCATTTTGAATTTTTTTCGTTGAAATGCAAGAGTTGGAATATTTCAGTAGTGTTCTGTCGTGGTTTACCTTGTCACAATTACATTCTCTTGATTTTTCAAAGTTCATTTTGAATTTCACTCATTGAAATGCAAGAGTTGGAATACTTCAGTGGTGTTTTGTCGTGGTTTACCCTGTCACAGTTACATTCTCTTGATTTTTCAAAGTTCATTGAAATTTTTTTCAATGAAATGCAAGAGTTGGAATATTTCAGTAGTGTTTTGCTATGGTTTACCTAGTCACTGTTACATTCTCTTGATTTTTCAAAGTTCATTTCGGATTTCTTTCATTGAAATGTAAGATTTGGAATATTTCAGTAGTGTTTTACCGTGGTTTACTTTGTCACAGTTACATTCTCTTGATTTTTCAAAGATAATTTTGGTTTTCTTTCGTTGAAATGCAAGAGTTGGAATATTTCAGTAGTGTTTTGTTGTGCTTTACCTTGACAAAGTTACATTTTCTTGATTTTTGTTAGGTTAGGTTAGGTTAGATCAAATTAGGTTAGGTTAGGTTAAGTTAGGTTAGGTTAGCCTACTTACGCGCGCGTACGTAGGCCTAACCTAACCTAACCTAACTTAACCTAACCTAACCTTATTTGATCTAGCCTAACCTAACCTAACCTAACAAAAATCAAGAAAATGTAACTGTGTCAAGGTAAAGCACAACAAAACACTACTGAAATATTCCAACTCTTGCATTTCAACGAAAGAAAACCAAAATTATCTTTGAAAAATCAAGAGAATGTAACTGTGACAAAGTAAACCACGGTAAAACACTACTGAAATATTCCTTACATTTCAATACACTCTTACATTTCAATGAAAAAAATCCGAATTGAACTTTGAAAAACCAAGAGAATGTAACAGTGACTAGGTAAACCATAGCAAAACACTACTGAAATATTTCAACTCTTGCATTTCATTGAAAGAAATTTCAATGAACTTTGAAAAATCAAGAGAATGTAACTGTGACAGGGTAAACCACGACAAAACACCACTGAAGTATTCCAACTCTTTGCATTTCAATGAGTGAAATTCAAAATGAACTTTGAAAAATCAGGAGAATGTAATTGTGACAAGGTAAACCACGACAAACACTACTGAAATATTCCAACTCTTGCATTTCAACGAAAAAAATTCAAATGAACTTTGAAAAATCAAGAGAATGTAACAGTGACAAGGTAAACCATGACAAAACACTGTTGAAATATTCCAACTCTTACATTTCAACAAAGAAAATTCAAAATGAACTTTGAAAAATCAAGAGAATGTAACTGTGACCAGGTAAACTACAACAAAATACTACTGAAATATTCCAACTCTTGCATTTCAACGAAAGAAAATCAAAATAAACTTTGAAAAATCAAGAGAATGTAACTGTGACAAGGTAAACGTCAACAAAACACTACTGAAATATTCCAACTATCAACTTTGAAAAATCAAGAGAATGTAACTGTGACAAGGTAAACCACAGCAAAACACTACTGAAATATTCCAACTCTTGCATTTCAAGGAAAGAAATCCAAATGAACTTTGAAAAATCAAGAAAATGTAACTGTGTCAAGGTAAACCATGACAAAACACTACTGAAATATTCCAACTCTTGAAATATTCCAAGAGTTGGAATATTTCAGTAGGGTTTTGTTGTGGTTTACCTTGTCACAGTTACATTCTCTTGATTTTTCAAAGTTCTTTTTGGAATTTCTTTCGTTGAAAGAAATGCAAGAGTTGGAATATTTCAGTAGTGTTGTGATGTGGTTTACCTCGTCACAGTTACATTTTCTTGATTTTTCAAAGTTCATTTTGAATTTCTTTCGTTGAAATGCAAGAGTTGGAATATTTCAGTAGGGTTTTGTTGTGGTTTACCTTGTCACAGTTACATTCTCTTGATTTTTCAAAGTTCTTTTTGGAATTTCTTTCGTTGAAATGCAAGAGTTGGAATATTTCAGTAGTGTTGTGATGTGGTTTACCTCGTCACATTTACATTTTCTTGATTTTTCAAAGTTCATTTTGAATTTCTTTCGTTGAAATGCAAGAGTTGGAATATTTCAGTAGTGTTTTGTTGTCGTTTACCTTGTCACAGTTACATTCTCTTGATTTTTCAAAGTTTATTTTGATTTTCTTTCGTTGAAATGCAAGAGTTGGAATATTTCAGTAGGGTTTTGTTGTGGTTTACCTTGTCACAGTTACATTCTCTTGATTTTTCAAAGTTCTTTTGGAATTTCTTTCGTTGAAATACAAGAGTTGGAATATTTCAGTAGTGTTGTGATGTGGTTTACCTCGTCACAGTTACATTTTCTTGATTTTTCAAAGTTCATTTTGAATTTCTTTCGTTGAAATGCAAGAGTTGGAATATTTCAGTAGTGTTTTGTTGTGGTTTACCTTGTCATAGTTACATTCTCTTAATTTTTCAAAGTTAATTTTGGATTTCTTTCGTTGAAATGCAAGAGTTGGAATATTTCAGTAGTGTTCTGTTGGGTTTTACCTTATCACAGTTACATTTTTTTGATTTTTCAATGTTCATTTTGAATTCCTTTCGTTGAAATGCAAGAGTTGGAATATTTCAGTAGTGTTTTGTCATGGTTTACCTTGACACAGTTACATTTTCTTGATTTTTCAAAGTTCATTTGGATTTCTTTCCTTGAAATGCAAGAGTTGGGAATATTTCAGTAGTGTTTTGCTGTGGTTTACCTTGTCACAGTTACATTCTCTTGATTTTTCAAAGTTGATAGTTGGAATATTTCAGTAGTGTTTTGTTGTCGTTTACCTTGTCACAGTTACATTCTCTTGATTTTTCAAAGTTTATTTTGATTTTCTTTCGTTGAAATGCAAGAGTTGGAATATTTCAGTAGTATTTTGTTGTAGTTTACCTGGTCACAGTTACATTCTCTTGATTTTTCAAAGTTCATTTTGAATTTCTTTTGTTGAAATGTAAGAGTTGGAATATTTCAACAGTGTTTTGTCATGGTTTACCTTGTCACTGTTACATTCTCTTGATTTTTCAAAGTTCATTTTGAATTTTTTTCGTTGAAATGCAAGAGTTGGAATATTTCAGTAGTGTTTTGTCGTGGTTTACCTTGTCACAATTACATTCTCCTGATTTTTCAAAGTTCATTTTGAATTTCACTCATTGAAATGCAAGAGTTGGAATACTTCAGTGGTGTTTTGTCGTGGTTTACCCTGTCACAGTTACATTCTCTTGATTTTTCAAAGTTCATTGAAATTTCTTTCAATGAAATGCAAGAGTTGAAATATTTCAGTAGTGTTTTGCTATGGTTTACCTAGTCACTGTTACATTCTCTTGGTTTTTCAAAGTTCAATTCGGATTTTTTTCATTGAAATGTAAGAATGTATTGAAATGTAAGGATATTTTCAGTAGTGTTTTACCGTGGTTTACTTTGTCACAGTTACATTCTCTTGATTTTTCAAAGATTTATTTTTGGTTTTCTTTCGTTGAAATGCAAGAGTTGGAATATTTCAGTAGTGTTTTGTTGTGCTTTACCTTGACACAGTTACATTTTCTTGATTTTTGTTAGGTTAGGTTAGGTTAGGCTAGATCAAATTAGGTTAGGTTAGGTTAAATTAGGTTAGGTTAGGTTAGGCCTACGTACGCGCGCGTAAGTAGGCTAACCTAACCTAACTTACCTAACCTAACCTAATTTGATCTAGCCTAACCTAACCTAACCTAACAAAAATCAAGAAAATGTAACTTTGTCAAGGTAAAGCACAACAAAACACTACTGAAATATTCCAACTCTTACATTTCAATGAAAGAAATCCGAAATGAACTTTGAAAAATCAAGAGAATGTAACAGTGACTAGGTAAACCATAGCAAAACACTACTGAAATATTCCAACTCTTGCATTTCATTGAAAGAAATTTCAATGAACTTTGAAAAATCAAGAGAATGTAACTGTGACAGGGTAAACCACGACAAAACACCACTGAAGTATTCCAACTCTTGCATTTCAATGAGTGAAATTCAAAATGAACTTTGAAAAATCAAGAGAATGTAATTGTGACAAGGTAAACTACGACAGAACACTACTGAAATATTCCAACTCTTGCATTTCAACGAAAAAAACTCAAAATGAACTTTGAAAAATCAAGGGAATGTAACAGTGACAAGGTAAACCATGACAAAACACTATTGAAATATTCCAACTCTTACATTTCAACAAAAGAAATTCAAAATGAACTTTGAAAAATCAAGAGAATGTAACTGTGACCAGGTAAACTACAACAAAACACTACTGAAATATTCCAACTCTTGCATTTCAACGAAAGAAATTCCAAAAAGAACTTTGAAAAATCAAGAGAATGTAACTGTGACAAGGTAAACCACAACAAAACCCTACAGAAATATTCCAACTCTTGCATTTCAACGAAAGAAAATCAAAATGAACTTTGAAAAATCAAGAGAATGTAACTGTGACAAGGTAAACGACAACAAAACACTACTGAAATATTCCAACTATGAACTTTGAAAAATCTAGAGAATGTAACTTTGACAAGGTAAACCACAGCAAAACACTACTAAAATATTTCAACTCTTGCATTTCAAGGAAAGAAATCCAAATGAACTTTGAAAAATCAAGAAAATGTAACTGTGTCAAGGTAAACCATGACAAAACACTACTGAAATATTCCAACTCTTGCATTTCAACGAAAGAAATTCAAAATGAACTTTGAAAAATCAAGAAAATGTAACTGTGATAAGGTAAACCCCAACAGAACACTATTGAAATATTCCAACTCTTGCATTTCATCGAAAGAAATCCAAAATGAACTTTGAAAAATCAAGAGAATGTAACTGTGACGAGGTAAACCACAACAAAAAACTACTGAAATATTCCAACTCATGCATTTCAACGAATGAAAACCAACTTGAACTACAAATCCATTTCACCAACAACTTTACTTTACAGCTTTTTGGATACCTCAACACCAAGAAATACCTTTCAAAAGGCATTTCAGAGCAATTTCCTTTCTTAATGTCCCTTCTAAACCCATTTTCCAAATTGAAGCATCCATCCTTTTCACCCACAACTTTACTTTACAGCTTTTTTGGATACCTCAAGACCAAGCAATACTTTTCAAAGGCATTTCAGGACAAGTTCTTTACGTAATGTCCTTCCTAAACCAATTTTACAAGTTGAAGTAGTCATCTTTTCCCCACAACTTTACTATAAGGCTTTTCGAATACCCCAACATCAAGCAATACCTTTCAAAAGGCTTTATTATATCTTTTCAGAACAAGTTCTTTATGTAATTTTCTTCCTAAACCCATTAGCAAGTTGAAGTACTTATCTTTTTCCACACAACTTTACTTTACGACTTTTTTTGCACACCCAAACATCAAGCAATACTTTCCAAAAGGCTTTATTATATCTTTTCAGAACAAGTTTTTTTCTTAATGTCCTTCTTAAACCATTTTTACAAGTTGAAGTAGTTATCTTCTTCACCACAACTTTACTTTACGACTTTTTGCACATTCTAAGATCAAGCAATACTTTTCAAAAGGCTTTATTATATCTTTTCAGAACAAGTTCCTTTCTTAATATCCTTCTTAAACCAATTTTACAAATTCAAAATTTTTCTTAGGAATATTTCAGTAGTGTTTTGTTGTGGTTTACAGTGTCACACTTACATTCTCTTGATTTTTCAAAGCTCATTTTGAATTTCTTTCACTGAAATGCAAGAGTTGGAATATTTCAGTAGTGTTTTATCGTGGTTTACCTTGTCACAGTTACATTCTATTGATTTTTCAAAGTTCATTTGAATTTCTTTCATTGAAATGCAAGAGTTGGAATATTTCAGTAGTGTTTTGTTATGTTATACATTGTCACAGTTACATTCTCTTGATTTTTCAAAGTTCATTTTGGTTTTCTTTCGTTGAAATGCAAGAGTTGGAATATTTCAGTAGTGTTTTGTCGTGGTTTACCTTGTCACAGTTACATTCTATTGATTTTTCAAAGTTCATTTGAATTTCTTTCATTGAAATGCAAGAGTTGGAATATTTCAGTAGTGTTTTGTTATGTTTTATATTGTCACAGTTACATTCTCTTGATTTTTCAAAGTTCATTTTGGATTTCTTTCGATGAAATGCAAGACTTGGAATATTTCAGTAGTGTTTTGTCGTGGTTTACCTTGTCACAGTTACATTCTCTTGATTTTTCAAACTCCATTTAAATTTCTTTCATTGAAATGTAAGAGTTGGAATATTTCAGTAGTGTTTTGTTGTGGTTTACCTTGTCACAGTTACATTCTCTTAATTTTTAAAAGTTCATTTTGAATTTCTTTCGTTGAAATGCAAGAGTTGGAATATTTCAGTAGTGTTTTGTTGTGGTTTACCTCGTCACAGTTACATTCTCTTGAATTTTCAAAGTTCATTTTGGATTTCTTTCGATGAAATGCAAGAGTTGGAATATTTCAATAGTGTTTTGTCGTGGTTTACCTTGTCAAAGTTACATTCTCTTAATTTTTCAAAGTCCATTTTGAATTTCTTTCATTGAAATGCAAGAGTTGGAATATTTCAGTAGTGTTTTGTCGTGGTTTACCTTATCACAGTTAAATTTTCTTGATTTTTCAAAGTTCATTTTGGTTTTCTTTCGTTGAAATGTAAGAGTTGGAATATTTTAGTAGTGTTTTGTTATGGTTTAACTTGTCAAAGTTACATTCTCTTAATTTTTCAAAGTTCATTTTGGATTTCTTTCGATGAAATGCAAGAGTTGGAATACTTCAATAGTGTTTTGTCGTGGTTTACCTAATCATGGTTACATTTTCTTGATTTTTCAAAGCTCATTTTGGATTTCTTTCGTTGAAATGCATGAGTTGGAATATTTCAGTAGTATTTTGTTGTGGTTTACCTTATCAAAGTTACATTCTCTTGATTTTTCAAAGGTTCATTTTGAATTTCTTTCGATGAAATGCAAGAGTTGGAATATTTCAGTATTGTCTTGTCGTGGTTTACCTTGTCACAGTTACATTCTCTTAATTTTTCAAAGTTCATTTTGGTTTTCTTTCGTTGAAATGCAAGAGTAGGAATATTTCAGTAGTGTTTTGTTGTAGTTTACCTTATCACAGTTACATTCTCTTAATTTTTCAAAGTTCATTTTGGATTTCTTTCGATGAAATGCAAAAGTTGGAATATTTCAATAGTGTTTTGTCGTGGTTTACCTAGTCACAGCTACATTCTCTTGATTTTTCAAAGTCCATTTTGAATTTCTTTCATTGAAATGCAAGAGTTGGAATATTTCAGTAGTGTTTTTTTTCGTGGTTTACCTTGTCACAGTTACATCCTCTAGATTTTTTCAAGTTCATTTTGAATTTCTTTCATTGAAATGTAAGAGTTGGAATATTTCAGTAGTGTTTTGTTGTGGTTTACCTTGTCACACTTACATTCTCTTAATTTTTCAAAGTTCATTTTGGATTTCTTTTGATGAAATGCAAGAGTTGGAATATTTCAATAGTGTTTTGTCGTGGTTTACCTAGTCATAGTTACATTCTCTTAATTTTCAAAGTTCATTTTGGATTTCTTACATTGAAATGCATGAGTTGGAATATTTCAGTAGTGTTTTGTTGTGGTTTACCTTATCACAGTTACATTCTCTTGATTTTCAAAGTTCATTTTGGATTTCTTTCGTTGAAATGCAAGAGTTGGAATATTTCAATAGTGTTTTGATGTGGTTTACCTTGTCACAGCTACATTCTCTTGATTTTTCAAAGTTCATTTTGGTTTTCTTTCGTTGAAATGCAAGAGTTGGAATATTTCAGTAGTGTTTTGTTGTGGTTTACCTTGTCACACTTACATTCTCTTAATTTTTCAAAGTTCATTTTGGATTTCTTTCGTTGAAATGCAAGAGTTGGAATATTTCAGTAGTGTTTTGTCATGGCTTACCTTGTCACAGTTACATTCTCTTAATTTTCAAACTTAATTTTGATTTTCTTTCATTGAAATGCAAGAGTTGGAATATTTCAGTAGTGTTTTGTCGTGGTTTACCATGTCACAGTTACATTCTCTTGATGTTTCAAAGTTCATTTTGAATTTCTTTCATTGAAATGCAAGACTTGGAATATTTCAGTAGTGTTTTGATGTGGTTTACCATGTCACAGTTACATTCTCTTGATTTTTCAAAGTTCATTTTGGTTTTCTTTCGTTGAAATGCAAGAGTTGGAATATTTCAGTAGTGTTTTGTAGTGGTTTACCTTGTCACACTTACATTCTCTTAATTTTTCAAAGTTCATTTTGGAATTTCTTTCGTTGAAATGCAAGAGTTGGAATATTTCACCAGCGTTTTGTCATGGTTTACCTTGTCACAGTTACATTCTCTTAATTTCTCAGAGCTCATTTTGAATTTCTTTCATTGAAATGCAAGAGTTGGAATATTTCAGTAGTGTTTTGTCGTGGTTTACCTTGTCGCAGTTACATTCTCTTAATTTTTCAAAGTTCATTTTGAATTTCTTTCGATGAAATGTGAGAGTTGGAACATTTCAATAGTGTTTTGTTGTGGTTTACCTTGTCACAGCTACATTCTCTTGATTTTTCAAAGTTCATTTTGGTTTTCTTTCGTTGAAATGCAAGAGTTGGAATATTTCAGTAGTGTTTTGTTGTGGTTTACCTTGTCACACTTACATTCTCTTAATTTTTCAAAGTTCATTTTGGATTTCTTTCGTTGAAATGCAAGAGTTGGAATATTTCAGTAGTGTTTTGTCATGGCTTACCTTGTCACAGTTACATTCTCTTAATTTTCAAACTTAATTTTGATTTTCTTTCATTGAAATGCAAGAGTTGGAATATTTCAGTAGTGTTTTGTCGTGGTTTACCATGTCACAGTTACATTCTCTTGATGTTTCAAAGTTCATTTTGAATTTCTTTCATTGAAATGCAAGACTTGGAATATTTCAGTAGTGTTTTGATGTGGTTTACCATGTCACAGTTACATTCTCTTGATTTTTCAAAGTTCATTTTGGTTTTCTTTCGTTGAAATGCAAGAGTTGGAATATTTCAGTAGTGTTTTGTAGTGGTTTACCTTGTCACACTTACATTCTCTTAATTTTTCAAAGTTCATTTTGGAATTTCTTTCGTTGAAATGCAAGAGTTGGAATATTTCACCAGCGTTTTGTCATGGTTTACCTTGTCACAGTTACATTCTCTTAATTTCTCAGAGCTCATTTTGAATTTCTTTCATTGAAATGCAAGAGTTGGAATATTTCAGTAGTGTTTTGTCGTGGTTTACCTTGTCGCAGTTACATTCTCTTAATTTTTCAAAGTTCATTTTGAATTTCTTTCATTGAAATGCAAGAGTTGGAATATTTCAGTAGTGTTTTGTCATGGTTTACCTTGTCACAGTTACATTCTCTTAATTTTTCAAAGTTCATTTTGAATTTCTTTCGTTGAAATACAAGAGTTGGAATATTTCAGTAGTGTTGTGATGTGGTTTACCTCGTCACAGTTACATTTTCTTGATTTTTCAAAGTTCATTTTGAATTTCTTTCGTTGAAATGCAAGAGTTGGAATATTTCAGTAGTGTTTTGTTGTGGTTTACCTTGTCATAGTTACATTCTCTTAATTTTTCAAAGTTAATTTTGGATTTCTTTCGTTGCAATGCAAGAGTTGGAATATTTCAGTAGTGTTCTGTTGGGTTTTACCTTATCACAGTTACATTTTCTTGATTTTTCAAAGTTCATTTTGAATTTCTTTCGTTGAAATGCAAGAGTTGGAATATTTCAGTAGTGTTTTGTCATGGTTTACCTTGACACAGTTACATTTTCTTGATTTTTCAAAGTTCATTTGGATTTCTTTCCTTGAAATGCAAGAGTTGGAATATTTCAGTAGTGTTTTGCTGTGGTTTACCTTGTCACAGTTACATTCTCTTGATTTTTCAAAGTTCATTTTGGTTTTCTTTCGTTGAAATGCAAGAGTAGGAATATTTCAGTAGTGTTTTGTTGTAGTTTACCTTATCACAGTTACATTCTCTTAATTTTTCAAAGTTCATTTTGGATTTCTTTCGATGAAATGCAAAAGTTGGAATATTTCAATAGTGTTTTGTCGTGGTTTACCTAGTCACAGCTACATTCTCTTGATTTTTCAAAGTCCATTTTGAATTTCTTTCATTGAAATGCAAGAGTTGGAATATTTCAGTAGTGTTTTTTCGTGGTTTACCTTGTCACAGTTACATTCTCTAGATTTTTCAAAGTTCATTTTGAATTTCTTTCATTGAAATGTAAGAGTTGGAATATTTCAGTAGTGTTTTGTTGTGGTTTACCTTGTCACACTTACATTCTCTTAATTTTTCAAAGTTCATTTTGGATTTCTTTTGATGAAATGCAAGAGTTGGAATATTTCAATAGTGTTTTGTCGTGGTTTACCTAGTCATAGTTACATTCTCTTAATTTTTCAAAGTTCATTTTGGATTTCTTACATTGAAATGCATGAGTTGGAATATTTCAGTAGTGTTTTGTTGTGGTTTACCTTATCACAGTTACATTCTCTTGATTTTCAAAGTTCATTTTGGATTTCTTTCGTTGAAATGCAAGAGTTGGAATATTTCAATAGTGTTTTGATGTGGTTTACCTTGTCACAGCTACATTCTCTTGATTTTTCAAAGTTCATTTTGGTTTTCTTTCGTTGAAATGCAAGAGTTGGAATATTTCAGTAGTGTTTTGGTGTGGTTTACCTTGTCACACTTACATTCTCTTAATTTTTCAAAGTTCATTTTGGATTTCTTTCGTTGAAATGCAAGAGTTGGAATATTTCAGTAGTGTTTTGTCATGGCTTACCTTGTCACAGTTACATTCTCTTAATTTTCAAACTTAATTTTGATTTTCTTTCATTGAAATGCAAGAGTTGGAATATTTCAGTAGTGTTTTGTCGTGGTTTACCATGTCACAGTTACATTCTCTTGATGTTTCAAAGTTCATTTTGAATTTCTTTCATTGAAATGCAAGACTTGGAATATTTCAGTAGTGTTTTGATGTGGTTTACCATGTCACAGTTACATTCTCTTGATTTTTCAAAGTTCATTTTGGTTTTCTTTCGTTGAAATGCAAGAGTTGGAATATTTCAGTAGTGTTTTGTAGTGGTTTACCTTGTCACACTTACATTCTCTTAATTTTTCAAAGTTCATTTTGGAATTTCTTTCGTTGAAATGCAAGAGTTGGAATATTTCACCAGCGTTTTGTCATGGTTTACCTTGTCACAGTTACATTCTCTTAATTTCTCAGAGCTCATTTTGAATTTCTTTCATTGAAATGCAAGAGTTGGAATATTTCAGTAGTGTTTTGTCGTGGTTTACCTTGTCGCAGTTACATTCTCTTAATTTTTCAAAGTTCATTTTGAATTTCTTTCGATGAAATGTGAGAGTTGGAACATTTCAATAGTGTTTTGTTGTGGTTTACCTTGTCACAGCTACATTCTCTTGATTTTTCAAAGTTCATTTTGGTTTTCTTTCGTTGAAATGCAAGAGTTGGAATATTTCAGTAGTGTTTTGGTGTGGTTTACCTTGTCACACTTACATTCTCTTAATTTTTCAAAGTTCATTTTGGATTTCTTTCGTTGAAATGCAAGAGTTGGAATATTTCAGTAGTGTTTTGTCATGGCTTACCTTGTCACAGTTACATTCTCTTAATTTTCAAACTTAATTTTGATTTTCTTTCATTGAAATGCAAGAGTTGGAATATTTCAGTAGTGTTTTGTCGTGGTTTACCATGTCACAGTTACATTCTCTTGATGTTTCAAAGTTCATTTTGAATTTCTTTCATTGAAATGCAAGACTTGGAATATTTCAGTAGTGTTTTGATGTGGTTTACCATGTCACAGTTACATTCTCTTGATTTTTCAAAGTTCATTTTGGTTTTCTTTCGTTGAAATGCAAGAGTTGGAATATTTCAGTAGTGTTTTGTAGTGGTTTACCTTGTCACACTTACATTCTCTTAATTTTTCAAAGTTCATTTTGGAATTTCTTTCGTTGAAATGCAAGAGTTGGAATATTTCACCAGCGTTTTGTCATGGTTTACCTTGTCACAGTTACATTCTCTTAATTTCTCAGAGCTCATTTTGAATTTCTTTCATTGAAATGCAAGAGTTGGAATATTTCAGTAGTGTTTTGTCGTGGTTTACCTTGTCGCAGTTACATTCTCTTAATTTTTCAAAGTTCATTTTGAATTTCTTTCATTGAAATGCAAGAGTTGGAATATTTCAGTAGTGTTTTGTCATGGTTTACCTTGTCACAGTTACATTCTCTTAATTTTTCAAAGTTCATTTTGAATTTCTTTCGTTGAAATACAAGAGTTGGAATATTTCAGTAGTGTTGTGATGTGGTTTACCTCGTCACAGTTACATTTTCTTGATTTTTCAAAGTTCATTTTGAATTTCTTTCGTTGAAATGCAAGAGTTGGAATATTTCAGTAGTGTTTTGTTGTGGTTTACCTTGTCATAGTTACATTCTCTTAATTTTTCAAAGTTAATTTTGGATTTCTTTCGTTGCAATGCAAGAGTTGGAATATTTCAGTAGTGTTCTGTTGGGTTTTACCTTATCACAGTTACATTTTCTTGATTTTTCAAAGTTCATTTTGAATTTCTTTCGTTGAAATGCAAGAGTTGGAATATTTCAGTAGTGTTTTGTCATGGTTTACCTTGACACAGTTACATTTTCTTGATTTTTCAAAGTTCATTTGGATTTCTTTCCTTGAAATGCAAGAGTTGGAATATTTCAGTAGTGTTTTGCTGTGGTTTACCTTGTCACAGTTACATTCTCTTGATTTTTCAAAGTTGATAGTTGGAATATTTCAGTAGTGTTTTGTTGTCGTTTACCTTGTCACAGTTACATTCTCTTGATTTTTCAAAGTTTATTTTGATTTTCTTTCGTTGAAATGCAAGAGTTGGAATATTTAAGTAGGGTTTTGTTGTGGTTTACCTTGTCACAGTTACATTCTCTTGATTTTTCAAAGTTCTTTCGTTGAAATGCAAGAGTTGGAATAATTCAGTAGTATTTTGTTGTAGTTTACCTGGTCACAGTTACATTCTCTTGATTTTTCAAAGTTCATTTTGAATTTCTTTTGTTGAAATGTAAGAGTTGGAATATTTCAACAGTGTTCTGTCATGGTTTACCTTGTCACTGTTACATTCTCTTGATTTTTCAAAGTTCATTTTGAATTTTTTTCGTTGAAATGCAAGAGTTTGAATATTTCAGTAGTGTTCTGTCGTGGTTTACCTTGTCACAATTACATTCTCCTGATTTTTCAAAGTTCATTTTGAATTTCACTCATTGAAATGCAAGAGTTGAAATACTTCAGTGGTGTTTTGTCGTGGTTTACCCTGTCACAGTTACATTCTCTTGATTTTTCAAAGTTCATTGAAATTTCTTTCAATGAAATGCAAGAGTTGGAATATTTCAGTAGTGTTTTGCTATGGTTTACCTAGTCACTGTTACATTCTCTTGATTTTTCAAAGTTCAATTCGGATTTTTTTCATTGAAATGTAAGAGTTGGAATATTTCAGTAGTGTTTTACCGTGGTTTACTTTGTCACAGTTACATTCTCTTGATTTTTCAAAGATAATTTTGGTTTTCTTTCGTTGAAATGCAAGAGTTGGAATATTTCAGTAGTGTTTTGTTGTGCTTTACCTTGACACAGTTACATTTTCTTGATTTTTGTTAGGTTAGGTTAGGTTAGGCTAGATCAAATTAGGTTAGGTTAGGTTAAGTTAGGTTAGGTTAGGCCTACGTACGCGCGCGTAAGTAGGCTAACCTAACCTAACTTAACCTAACCTAACCTAATTTGATCTAGCCTAACCTAACCTAACCTAACAAAAATCAAGAAAATGTAACTGTGTCAAGGTAAAGCACAACAAAACACTACTGAAATATTCCAACTCTTGCATTTCAACGAAAGAAAACCAAAATTATGTTTGAAAAATCAAGAGAATGTAACTGTGACAAAGTAAACCACGGTAAAACACTACTGAAATATTCCAACTCTTACATTTCAATGAAAGAAATCCGAAATGAACTTTGAAAAATCAAGAGAATGTAACAGTGACTAGGTAAACCATAGCAAAACACTACTGAAATATTCCAACTCTTGCATTTCATTGAAAGAAATTTCAATGAACTTTGAAAAATCAAGAGAATGTAACTGTGACAGGGTAAACCACGACAAAACACCACTGAAGTATTCCAACTCTTGGATTTCAATGAGTGAAATTCAAAATAAACTTTGAAAAATCAAGAGAATGTAATTGTGACAAGGTAAACCACGACAAAACACTACTGAAATATTCCAACTCTTGCATTTCAACGAAAGAAATTCAAAATGAACTTTGAAAAATCAAGAGAATGTAACTGTGACCAGGTAAACTACAACAAAACACTACTGAAATATTCCAACTCTTGCATTTCAACGAAAGAAATTCCAAAAAGAACTTTGAAAAATCAAGAGAATGTAACTGTGACAAGGTAAACCACAACAAAACCCTACAGAAATATTCCAACTCTTGCATTTCAACGAAAGAAAATCAAAATGAACTTTGAAAAATCAAGAGAATGTAACTTTGACAAGGTAAACCACAGCAAAACACTACTAAAATATTCCAACTCTTGCATTTCAAGGAAAGAAATCCAAATGAACTTTGAAAAATCAAGAAAATGTAACTGTGTCAAGGTAAACCATGACAAAACACTACTGAAATATTCCAACTCTTGCATTTCAACGAAAGAAATTCAAAATGAACTTTGAAAAATCAAGAAAATGTAACTGTGATAAGGTAAACCCCAACAGAACACTATTGAAATATTCCAACTCTTGCATTTCATCGAAAGAAATCCAAAATGAACTTTGAAAAATCAAGAGAATGTAACTGTGACGAGGTAAACCACAACAAAAAACTACTGAAATATTCCAACTCATGCATTTCAACGAATGAAAACCAAAATGACCTTTGAAAAATTAAGAGAATGTAACTGTGACAAGGTAAACCATGAAAAAACACTACTGAAATATTCAAACTCTTGCATTTCAACGAAAGAAATTCAAAATGAATTTTGAAAAATTAAGAGAATGTAACTGTTACAAGGTAAACCACAACAAAACACTACTGAAATATTCCAAGTCTTGCATTGCATCGAAAGAAATCCAAAATCAACTTTGAAAAATCAAGAGAATGTAACTGTGACAATATAAAACATAACAAAACACTACTGAAATATTCCAACTCTTGCATTTCAATGAAAGAAATTCAAATGAACTTTGAAAAATCAATAGAATGTAACTGTGACAAGGTAAACCACGACAAAACACTACTGAAATATTCCAACTCTTGCATTTCAACGAAAGAAAACCAAAATGAACTTTGAAAAATCAAGAGAATGTAACTTCGACAATGTATAACATAACAAAACACTACTGAAATATTCCAACTCTTGCATTTCAATGAAAGAAATTCAAATGAACTTTGAAAAATCAATAGAATGTAACTGTGACAAGGTAAACCAAGATAAAAATACTACTGAAATATTCCAACTCTTGCATTTCAGTGAAAGAACTTCAAAATAAACTTTGACAAATAAATAAAATGTAACTGTGATAAGGTAAACCACGACAAAACACTACTGTAATATTCCAACTCTTGCATTTCAATGAAAGAAATTCAAAATGAGCTTTGAAAAATCAAGAGAATGTAACTGTGACACTGTAAACCACAACAAAACACTACTGAAATATTCCTAAGAAAAAATTTAGAATTTGTAAAATTGGTTTAAGAAGGATATTAAGAAAGGAACTTGTTCTGAAAAGATATAATAAAGCCTTTTGAAAAGTATTGCTTGATCTTGGGATGTGCAAAAAAGTCGTAAAGTAAAGTTGTGGTGAAGAAGATAACTACTTCAACTTGTAAAAATGGTTTAAGAAGGACATTAAGAAAAAAACTTGTTCTGAAAAGATATAATAAAGCCTTTTGGAAAGTATTGCTTGATGTTTGGGTGTGCAAAAAAGTCGTAAAGTAAAGTTGTGTGGAAAAAGATAAGTACTTCAACTTGTAAAATTGGTTTAGGAAGAAAATTACATGAAGAACTTGTTCTCAAAAGATATAATAAAGCGTTTTGAAAGGTATTGCTTGATGTTGGGGTATTCGAAAAGCCTTATAGTAAAGTTGTGGGGGAAAAGATGACTACTTCAACTTGTAAAATTGGTTTAGGAAGGACATTACGTAAAGAACTTGTTCTGAAAAGCCTTTGAAAAGTATTGCTTGGTTTTGAGGTATCCAAAAAGCTGTAAAGTAAAGTTGTTGGTGAAAAGGATGGATGCTTCAAGTTGGAAAATGGGTTTAGAAGGGACATTAAGAAAGGAAATTGCTCTGAAATGCCTTTTGAAAGGTATTTCTTGGTGTTGAGGCATTCAAAAAGCTGTAAAGTAAAGTTGTGGGTGAAATGGATGGGTACTTCAAGTTGGGAAATGGGTTTAGAAGGGACATTAAGAAAGGAGATTGCTCTGAAATGCCTTTTGAAGGTATTTCTTGGTGTTGAGGTATCCAAAAGCTGTAAAGTAAAGTTGTGGGTGAAATGGATGGTACTTCAAGTTGTAAATGGGTTTAGAAGGGACATTAAGAAAGGAACTTGCTCTGAAATGCCTTTGAAAAGTTTTTCTTGGTGTTGAGTTATCCAAAAAGCTGTAAAGTAAAGTTGTTGGTGAAAAGGATGGATGCTTCAAGTTGGAAAATGGGTTTAGAAGGGACATTAAGAAAGGAAATTGCTCTGAAATGCCTTTTGAAAGGTATTTCTGGGTGTTGAGGTATCCAAAAAGCTGTAAAGTAAAGTTGTGGGTGAAATGGATTTGTACTTCAAGTTGTAAAATGGGGTTAGAAGGGACATTAAGAAAGGAACTTGCTCTGAAATGCCTTTTGAAAAGTATTTCTTGGTGTTGAGGTATCCAAAAAGCTGTAAAGTAAAGTTGTGGGTGAAAAGGATGGATGCTTCAACTTGTAAAATGGGTTTAGAAGGGACATTAAGAAAAGAAGTTGCTCTGAAATGCCTTTTGAAAAGTATTTCTCGGTGTTGAGGTATCCAAGAAGCTTTAATGTAAAGTTGTGGGTGAAAAGGATTGATGATTCAATTTGTAAAATGGGTTTAGGATGGACATTATGAAAAGAACTTGTTCTGAAATGGTCTTTGAAAAGTATTGCTTGGTGTTGAGGTATCATAGTATAGTGTATGTATAGTAATGTTGTGGGTGAAAAGGATGGATGCTTCAACTTGTAAAATGGGTTTAGGATGGACATTATGAAAAGAACTGGTTCTGAAATGGTCTTTGAAAAGTATTGCTTGGTGTTGAGGTATCCAAAAAACTGTAATGTAAAGTTGTGGGTGAAAAGGATGGGTACTTCAAGTTGTAAAGTGGGTTTAGAAGGGACGTTAAGAAAGTAACTTGCTCTGAAATGTCTTTTGAAAAGTATTGCTTGGTGTTGAGGTATCCAAAAAGCTGTAAAGTATAGTTGTTGGTGAAAAAGATGGGTACTTCAACTTGTAAAAATGGGTTAAGGAATGACATTAAGAAAGGAACTTGCTCTGAAATGCCTTTTGAAAGGTATTTCTTGGTGTTGAGGTATCTAAAAAGCTGTAAAGTAAAGTTGTGGGTGAAAAGGACAGGTACTTCAAGTTGGAAAATGGGTTTAGAAGGGAACATTAAGAAAAGAAGTTGCTCTGAAATGTCTTTTGAAAGGTATTGCTTGATGTTGAGGTATTCGAAAAGCCATATAGTAAAGTTGTGGTGAAAGGATTGGTACTTCAACTTGTAAAAATGGGTTAAGGAATGACATTAAGAAAGTAACTTGTTCTGAAAAGATATAATATAGCCTTAAAAAAATATTTAAAAATGGGGGTTCAGGGGCCTTTGGGGCGCCGGGGGCCCTTTGGGGGGCCCGGTAGACCTTTGGAGGCCGGGGGGTTCCTTCGGGGTTGAGGTAGGGGGATCGGAGCCCTTTGGGGTTGGGGTAGAGGACCTTATGACACTGTTCAAATGGAACTTGTGTATTATAACGACCATACTCAAATCCTCTTCTAAAACATCTTCTAAAATCATCTTTTAAAATGTCTCTAACTGTTTCGCCGAAATAATTCCCTAAAATGTTTAAAAAGGTTTCGCTCAAATAATCCCTAAACGTAATTTCTGCGAGTTTCATTTGTTTTGGTATCCCTGCGCTGTCACATTTCAAATTACTAAGAAACCCTTTCCCGCGTTAATCTCTTCATCTCATAAATGTTCCTAGCAACGCTATTAAGGTTTCGTTAGAATATCAATTTATCTCTCCGACTTAAAGCTCAGTGAAGCCGTATTTAAAAATAGAATTTCTATATCTTTAGACTCCCGCATAATTCCAAGATAACAAGTGATGTCATTTCTAATTCCTGACACTAAAGATCAACGAAGCCTTATTTAAAAATAGAATATTAATTTTTCTCTCTGACCTAAAGGGCGTTTATCCCTCAGACCTAAGATCAATGAAGCCATACTTGTTTCTTTATTCCCCTTTTCGTAAATCAATAATTCCCCTAGCAATTATGTAAATCAAGTTCTCAGAAATTCTCTCCCCTTTCGTGAATCAATAATTCCCCTCGATTATGTAAATCAAGTTCTCGGAAATTCACTTCCCCCTCGAGTCCTAGACCAATACATTTCCCCTATCGTGCACTTGGTCAAACAACAACAACAACAAATAAATCGACCTGGGAAATTTAGGTCATTGACCCACTTCGATTATGCAATCATTCTCTACCACGTGTTCTACCTAGGGACTCTATGCCCATATTTGGTGTACTGATAGGAGATACATTCTTTTGATAACCGAATTTTGTACTGCCACGAGCTCATGAGGCCTTCCTACTAAAGAACGAGACAAAAAGAGAAAAAAAAAACAACGAACAGAGCGAGAAAAAAAAGAGAAAAACAAAAAAAAGGGAGAAAAAGAACGAGAAAAAAAAACAACGAACAGAATGAGAAAAAAAAGAGAAAAACGAATAAAAAAAGAGAAAAAGAACGAGAAAAAAGAGAAAAAAAACAAAGGACAGAAATAATTAAACGATTAAGTTCATGTAGCAGAAAATTACAAGTAGGCCTACTGAAAATGAAGCTTGGCTTTGAGTATGGAATTTATATGTACGCGTTTACCTGTCCCTGTTTATCGTGTTTTTATTCATTTCTTTAGAACATATTATGCTCGTTTGTCATGTCTTTATTTATTATCATTGACCTTCTTGCTTTAATAAACGTACTTATTCATAAGGAATTTAAGCTAAGATGCGGCGAATACATACTTGATTTCAAAAAAACTATTCATGAACTATTTCAATTATTTGATTTGAATCAATTATAATAATTTCAACTATTCAGCAACTGAGAAAAACAACTTTTCGCGAGAAACTCTTTCATCAATTAGGAATTGCAATTTACCTCACCGCTTTCATGTCTTTGGGAGGGGGGGGGGGTATATTTCGGCTTAGTGTGAAATAGATTCTTGGGTTTTACAATTATCTCTAATTGCAAATATGTTTTGGGCATGGAAAAAAACCTAATGGTTTGTCTGTATTGGGGTGGATAGGAATCCTTAGGAACAAGATTTCGACGAATCGTTATGGATTAACCATAGTCAAGTCGCACACGCTAACGAATGGTGAGTAGCAGACAAATTTTTCCGATATTTTTGATAGCTACCGTCAAATTATTGTTACTTAAAAGAGAAACTACTATTTAATTTGAGAATTTGAGCTTTTTGAATTCTAGGGTCCTTTTTTGTTTTTTGCCACAAAATTACAATATTGGCCCAAGCCCAACCAAAATGTACGGCCCGGCAAGGCCGTATCCGAGGGATTTGAACTCCACCCCAAAACTCGCACCCCAAGACTATTTTTGATGCGTTTTTAGAATTTGTTTTGTGTATCCCCCTCCCCCCAACAAAAATCATCGATATGCACTTGTGGCTTGGCTTATAAACATCTAATCAGTTTATAAATATTGAATTCTCCTCAAGCATTAAGGAGGAGTTCAGTAGATACTTTTCAGGGGATTTGGTGCCTGAAGCCTTAAAAATTTTACCTATATTTTTTATATTTCATTCACGCCTTCTTTAACTAAAGAAGTTGCTGTTAGAGCCTTACCTGAAAAAAAAATAAAAGAGCTAGAACTAATATTGTGAATTTAAGCACTCCAAAGCCAAAACGTACGACAAAGTACGGCCTAGTTTATAAATATCTTATTGGCTTATAAGTGCTGAACACTTCTAAACTATCAAGGAATTCACTAGATAATTTTTTGAAAGGTGGGAGATCAAGGCCTCAAAAAGTTGACTAATAATTTTTGGAGTTGAGTTACACCTTCAATAGCTAAAGGGTTCTTTGTTAAAGCTTTAGGCCTATCTGAGAAAAACAACTAAAAAGCTGGTGTCATGAATTCAAAAACTCGAAAGTACGGCCCAGCTTAAAACTATCTAATTGATTTATAATTATTGAATACTCATAAATTATTAAGGAGGATTTCAGTATATAATTTTTGGGGACAGGTGTGCCTCAAGCCTTAAAAAGTTCACCTATATTTTTTGGAGTTGAGTCACACCTTCAATAGCTAAAAGAGTCGCTGTTAAGAGCACTTACCTGCAAAAAAAATTTAAAAAATGACATTATGAATTCTTATATTCCAAAGTTTATTAGCCCCCCCCCCCCTACTTCCATTCTGAATAAAATATTTGGATTTTGGACCACCGTTTCAGGATGGACAAGCAAGATAACTAAAATTTACTCATAAATAATTGAGCCTAAGTAATTAATATATGGTACAAATCCCAACAAAAGCTTCTACGAGTGGAATCGCAGTATAAAATTACCAAATATTCTTATGAATTGCTATTACCAATTGTTATAATCTTAAATATCGTAATATTATAATACCAAATGTAAAATGAAGTAAAGTTACCAAGTATGCAAAATCTTTTGTAGTAGTAATAATGAATTTCTAGCCCACTAATACGAAAAAGCAAAAAAAAAAATTAGAATACAAAAGATGAAAAAAGGTAATTACGAAAAGAGCAAATATTCAAGGTTATGGAGTGTTGGCACTTGACTTACGTTAATGTCCAACAGCTTTTTGCTTGTCACGGCAACTTTTGTAAAAACATCCTTTGTTCCAATTTTATGTAATATCTTCCTATTTCGGTACCAAAGCGGAAGAAAAAGCAAAAATTTACAGAAACGGATGTACCGACTACAAATCGAAGAGAAATATTATTATTTTACCAATATTATTACCAGATAAAAATAAAATATATATTCAAGTGCTCTTTTTTAAGATGTAGACAAAAGGGTGCTAGGATACTACCGGCAAACGCCCAAATGTCCACCCTTGACTTCCATAGTTCATACTGCCATAAATAAACAATCAATATCAAAGAAGTATATGCACATGGGCGTGGTCAGTTTGATTTAATATGGAGCTCTATAAAAGCAAAAAGTTATGAGGAGTGGGTATCAGTTCTAAAGCTAATTTTAAACAAGCTGCAACTTCAAAGAAATCAGTATGAAGGTAAAGAGGAATTATAAATTTTATTCATTTCTGTATGTTGTATTTTTTCAAATTGGGTCTGAAGAAGTCGACGTACACATATTTATATACGTATACGTAGAAATTGTTCAGATCAATCGTTTTGTTAATGTAGAAGAAAAAACGTATCATAATTAAAAACTACACTGGAGATTTTCTTCTTGGCAAAATTAAAATATATTATTTGTTGATTCCAGGAAGATCTTTCTTCCAACTTCCAATTATCAGCTCTAAAGCTAAAGTTAACTAGTTTAAACTTCTAAGAAGTAAGTAAGATAGTAAAGATTACATTTTTTTTTATGCATCATTATTCTTCTAGTTAGGTTCAAACTGAGTAAGGGTAGGCCCTCAATACCACCATTGATATTTATCGGTCATTATTGCATAGACGTACAATCAATACAATATATATATATATATATATATATATATATATATATATATATATATATATATATATATATATATATATATATATATATATATATATACATATATATATAGACGCACAATCAATATATATATATATATATATATATATATATATATATATATATATATATATATATATATATATATATATATATATATATATATATATATATATATATATATATATTTACGTGAATGTGGTCAATTTCATTTAATATGGAACCCTTGTAGAAAAAAGAAGCAAAATTAAGGATGAGCTGGATTATCTCAAATATAAAAAAAAATTCTGGAGGAGGGAAAACTAATTTTGCAAATAACAACATAAAATGGGCTGAACTAATTAAGCCCAATAGAGGGTAGAATTGAGCCAAATTGACTGGTAGCATCTTTGTATTGTATGGATAATAATGTATATAACATAAAAACATGCAATCACAATCACAAATATAGCCATGCAAATATTTTGTGCTTGAGACTGTTAGAGAGGTTAAGTAAACAATCTGCTGACAAATGACGTTTTGGGGGGCAAAACGAGGTCTCGGGGGAGCAACTGCGTCCCCCACGTCCCGTTGAATTTTTTTCCCTGTAAAACAAGGATCAGCTCTAAGGCTGATTTAACACAAAATTAAACTTGAAAAATGAAGTAAAGGCTATATTTTTATTCCTTGTTCTATATTTAATTGTCCAATTATACGTAATAGTTTTTTTTTTAATAAGACTTCAAAAAACTATATGTACTTGGGTGTGCCAATTTTGATTCAATTACGGTTTGTTTCTTTCATAGAAAGCCATAATTACTATTTGTAGTAAATTCTAGCTAGTTCAAGTTTTAGAAATAAATATCTTTACTTGGATTAGGATAGATATAACCGGCTATACCACAAATATCCCAATTGGATTCCAAAAAGGAAATTTAAGATAAAATTATGTCTGAAAAATGGCTATCACAAGCCCACATGGGTCGAATTCGCACTTTTGCGTCAATAAAATAAAGAAAAACCGAAAACAAACAACAGTGAACAAATTATAAAAGGGTCAATGTAAAATAAGTAAAAATGTAAAAAACAATTAAAACTCAAAAATTAAAAGGTCAAAACTGAATCAGCAAAATGTCAAAACGAAGAAAAACTCATAAAATTAAAAAGGGAATAAAATAATTTAAACAAAAACAATTTAGTTATGCGACCAAAAAATAGAAAGCTTGAAACTTGCAAAATGAAACATTAAAAATATAAGGTGAAAAGGGTTATAAAAAGGGGGGTGTGTGAGGAGATTCACTGATTGAATATGTTAACTATGTAAGGGATGGAAGTTTTTCTATATCTTTCAGTGGAATGTTTTACTTGGGCAAAGAGGGGTTTTTTGTTTTTTGTTTTAGGAGGCGGGGTCGAAGGGAGCAGGGTAGTTGTCCGAGGGTGATGAAGGGCATTCTTAGCGAAAGCAAGGAAATTTTTGCTCTCCTTCCTCAAGGGTAACTAGATTGGCTCTCCGAAGAAAGGAAATATAAGGCACTTTACCCTCATTAAAGATAATTCTTAGGCATCTTTTTTGGACTGTATCTATTCTGTCCGACAATTCAATGGAGATGCCAGGATGTCAAACAGGACAGGGGAACTCGAGGGTTGGGCACAAATGAGAGGAAAATCCTCAAACCATGCGATTTGGGACATTTAAACTTTTAAGGAGTTTAAGGAGGGAACATCCGGCATCTGCACGTTTTGAAATATCATTAATATCAAATTGTTCAGGGCCTTGTCGTTTATACTCAGCAAGGACTTGTGAAAAAAATACTAAAAATGATCATTAATAAGTCCTAAAGTAAAGTCTATATCAGTTTTAACTCCTTTTGACGCTACGAGAGTAGACATTTTAGCTAGCACAGTTTTCTTAATGTAGTACAATTTAAAATTCAAAAATTGGCAGGCATTGGTTCCTTCCCAGTTGTAGGACGTCCCCGAATGGAATGAACAGAGATTATTAGTAATTCTGCCGAGTCTAATCGAAAAAAAAAACATTTACACTTTATAATGATTTAAGTTTCGTCAAGGAAAAGAGTATTTATTAAACTAGGGGTAATTGGATTTTTGTTAATAGGGAGCAGTAAGAGGACTATTTTGAATATTTTTTTGGATAGTTTGTTTTGATTGAGGGTAGTAGTGAGGGATAGTGGCGGGGTGGTAGGAAGGTGGGGTGGTTTTGGCAAGGGTGTGTTACGGAAATGATATTGTTGAAAGAGTCTGGTTTTTTGTTTTGCTCATTGGTTCCTTTTTTTCTTTCTTTCCTCTTTTTATGGTTTTAATTGTATTAGAGCTAATGATACTGGCTAGTATCTTATACTGTACGCTAGCAAAAGCGCCAGTTTTTCCTTAAGGACAGCGTTCGTATTTTGTAAAAATTGTTTTTCTGTCTGTGGATCTAGAAACCTAAACCTTAAAAATTTTTCTGATTGGTTTATCACAAAGTTTGCGCTTGAAACACTGTTTAAATAAACAAATTACGAACGGGGTAAATCATTGATTTATTGGACCCCTAGTCGTGCATAATTTTGATTTTGCCCACAAGTGTGACTGCAATATGGCCTCGGCATAACTTAAGCCTGTAAAGGAAGTCATTTCAGAAAACCCTTTAATAGGGAGTTGACAGATACAATAGAATATTTAAAAATATTGCATGGATGAAATAAATTTTAAAGGAATATATTCTTTCAATTTCAGGTTTTCATCCTTGCTGCATTTATCACCGTAGCCGCATCCCAGTCTTACCCCACACCAAGCTACAACACACCTGCTTACAAGGACAAATATGAATATAGACCCTACAGCTTTGACTGGACAGTGAAAGATGACCCAAGCTATAACGATTACGGACACCAACAAAACACCGATGCCAGCGGAAACACACAGGGATCATACCGTGTTCTACTTCCTGACGGCCGTGTCCAAACTGTCAGCTACACCGTCACACCTTATGGTGGTTATAATGCAGATGTAACGTATTCAGGTGAATATAATTACAAACCTGCGTACAAAGCACAAGCGTACAAAGCTCCAGCATACCCAGCACCAGCGTACAAAGCTCCAGCATACCCCGCGCCAGTATACAAAGCACCAGCTTACAAAGCTCCAGCATACCCTGTACCAGCATACTAAGCACCAGCATACAAAGCCCCGGCCTATCCATAAGCAGTAAAAATAATATTAATTGTCAAATTTTATTTTTATACTAAAAAAAAATTACTCAATTGTAATGTCCAAACTATACCTGATTAGGCAATTGATTTCATCAAGCATAAATAAAGCAAGGTGGTAAATATTTACATCGTAAATACCGACTATAAATCCTGGAGTTAGAATTGGCTGAACTGACTAAGATTCTTCAGTCTGAATTTTGAAGTCCTAAATCTACTCCTACTATTTCAATTCTGAAGGTATAATTCGGGCTTTGACTCACACTCTTATAATCCTAGGTGACAAAATCTTCATGAATCGCAACTGTTGATGGGTAACTTTAAGTTTAGTGAATTTTACATATCTTGAATCGCCATATTTAGCGAATTCTTTATATATATATATATGTATATATATATATATATATATATATATATATATATATATATATATATATATATATATATATATATATATATATATATATATATATATATATATATAAATTAACTCAAATTGTAAATTCTTCCACAACCTGGATCTGGTGTGAGTAACAACTAGGCATTTTGTTTATTTTGTTCTTTTTGGATTCTAATTATTTTTAATTTTCTAGTTTTCAGTTTCTGTTCTTGTTTCTGTTTTGTTTTTGTTTTTTTCAATTTCCTTTCGGGGTCTCTTGCTGTTTTTGTTTCAAAATTCCTTCCCGCTTTCGTCAATGCTGAAAATATCTTGTTGAAATCAAACTTTTACTTAACTCACTTAATTCTACATCTACTACTCCTGTAGAAAAAGAACCCTAATGGTGGACTGTCTAACACTCTACTAGGCAGAACAGGTTCAGGGCCCACAGTTAGTGCCCTTATAGGAAGGAGAGGGGTTAAGGTAAGTGTATCAAGCGAAAGTTGAACCTTGAAAAAAAAATACACACTTGTGTCTCTGCTATGGGAAGCTTGGTAAATTTGTCTTACTGCACAACACCAAACCTCATGAGACAACCTCACCTTAATATAAGCCAGACTATGCTTTCATAGTTATATTCCCCATCCGTTTTGAAAAAAAAACACTTAAAAAAACTGAGCTTTTACTGGCTAAATTCTATATTGCCACTCTGATAATTTAATATCTACTAAAGTTTGACAAAATGTACTACACTGAATTTCATTTTAATAGATGTTGCCAAAACCTTAGGTCGGGGGTTTTAATGTGACACTCGAGAGACAGTCAAAAAAGAAACAAGTTACTTCCGTGTTTATATACTTTTTTTCACGCATCAGCGTACAAAGCTGAAATCTGACGCACTCCCTGCAGGGTTGGTACTAGCCAACATGTTTGTGAGGGGGGAGCAAGAGAGTTTACCGACTGGCTTGTCATTTTTACCGACTGTTTTTGTCAAAAATTAGCATAATGTCCGTTTCCAATACAATAAGTAAAATCACTGCGCGAGTCGGTAAAACCGCAGCATTCACCAACCGAGATCCAGATTTTGGTACATATCATGTCACTATTTTAACACTGTTTATTTAACCAAATGGAAGATCGTGGCACTATCTGTAAAATCACAACAGGAGTCGGTAAAACTGCTGCATTTACCGACCAAGTTCGAAATCTCTGTAGATGACATGTCAGTATTTTCCTGGTCTTTATTGAACCCAACAAAGAATTTTAGCGGCATCTTCTTTTTTTACCGAATGACCAAAACATTGGGGGTTGGGAGGGGCGCTTACCCCCTCCTCTCCCCATACGTGATTGCACTGAGCTCCCTGGTACTTGAAGGTTGCCAGAGGCAAAGTCAGAAGTTTGGGAGAGAAAAGACTAGCACTTATTGGTCACAAGACAAAATTTTTGACACCATTGAACACCCTTGCTGGTGGCTTGCAAAAAAAAACATAGAAAATTATCAAACCACATGCTGTCTGTAGTCTATTGCAAATTAAGACGTTAGTGTTTTTGAACGCAGAAATACCATGGATAATACATTGCTGACCAAACAAATATCAGTTTTGTTGGAAATGGCCCCAGCGACGAAAAGGAAATTATCAATAGCATACTTTTTCATGATAGTCGAACCGGTACTAAAAGTCCAAATTACTAATTGCTTATTATATTACTAATTATATTACTAATTACTATTATATTACCAAATTACTAATTGCTTATAATAATCAGATGCTTATATACACTCTTAGCATAAAGATATAGCAGTAAGTTTACCGCAGATAATTTCTGGCTCTTCATTCTCGGTGCGAACAAACAGCTCCTCCCACTTATTCTTGCATTAGCGCGTACAAACAGCTCCTCTCATTTGATCTGCCATCAGCGGTCCAATTACCCAGGAACACGTATTTTGGCAGAAACTTTCTCAAAATACCTTTGAAACCAACTTGAGACTTCAAAACATACTTTTAATTCCTAAAAACATCTAATAATAACATTGCACTACTAATTACCGATTTTCATATATGTATTGGAATAAATTAATTTAAAATTAGTTTCTTCAAAATTTAGTGTTTCAACGTTGAAGCCAAGTTTCGCGTTCAAGAGAAAACTGACTTGTCTACCGGTGAAAAGATCTAATGTCGCTTATGTTTATACGTTCTCTGGAGCACTCGCACCTCGGTCCGGGTTTTTGTAATGGGTGAGATAGGGAAAGATCATACTGCCTATAATTTATATACTGTGTTTATACTATAGGACAAAATCTTTGAGAAAAACAAGTAAATTTATACTAAACTTAATTTCATTCCATTTTATTTTATGGAAATTTTCTTCAATTGGCTATGATAAAAAACTGCAGAGCCAGAAATGACTGACTTAAAAATTTTGATTAGTACTTGCAATGTCCGGTTCATAGCTGCTATGTCAAATGGATTTATAGATTGACATTGATTGATTATATCTGGTTATTAGTTACGATATTAAAAATTATATCAAGTAAGATAATATTTATGCTTAAGAACCTATCATAAGCTGTAGTAAAGCCGAATTTGTTTGAAATTGATAACTTTTATCCCGTTTTATCTTTATTACCACAACTGCCTGCATAACATTCGCATTCATATCACGTGAACGAAAACAAATTATACCTTTAAAGCATAGTTAATTGTTAGTTCTATACAAAATTTTTTGTCTCAAGCTGCTGTGAAGAGGGTTAAGTTTTCCTACAAATACGATTTCGAATGAGGGTGGACTAATAATCTTTAGTAATCCAAAAAGATCAATAGACTTATCTCGGCAGGAGTGATTTTGCCATTAAATACAGAGGAATTCTGTAATCTATAAAAAAAGTAAACAAGAAAAGAAAAGTAAAAATAATCAACAAAAGTAAACAAAGAGAAAACGCTGAAAAGAGTGGAGCTGTGACGATTTACATACACAAAAATGGTGATCATAGCAATATACGAACATATAGCATAGCAATATAAGTTAAATGAAAAATGTTGTACAGCCTCAATCTTAGAACTTGTAATGAAAGAAAGGTTTAACTGACTAATTCATATTTTTATAGATAAAGGAGAGTAGGCTGCCAAAAATTGTACCTTTTTAAAATTCAGCAGAAGCAAGTCTTGAGTGGGTTTGCCTTTTCAGAGTGCCCTATAAATATAGGTAAATCTTGGAATTAGAGGTTTTGATGTCAATCGGTTAAAAATTCGAATATGAAAATGGTAAGATAGCGACAATTTTAAATTAGTGCTGTATAGAATATCCGCGCAAACTAACATAGGACCAGCTAGAAAAACGGAGGTATTCATTTTTCTTTAGATCACTACCCAAGGGAAAAATGCTAAAACCCGATAATATATGGATAATTAGATTACAAGCGAAAAAGGACAAGTTTTCTGGAATTGCAGACTAAAAAGCTCTAACAGACGTCTTCTTTGTTATCAAATATTATATTTTCCCAAAAAGACATATTTTTATGTGTGTGTGCACACTAATATAATTTTTCTTTGGCGATGTTGGTTGATGTTTTAAAACTGAAGCTCATGACTTGTCAATTTAACAAGAGATGAATGATATTCCTAAGGATAAACTGTTTTGTAACCACTGGAGCTTTATTTTAGAGTAAAAAGATAAATTTGAACTAAGTGAGTATTGATTCTGAGTATTGTTAACTTTGCTGATAGGTCTATTTAGATTCTTGGCTGATTAATTATTAGCCCTGGTAGTACTAGGGCTGGTTAATTATTAGCTACTGGTTAAGATAGTAGCCCTGGTGGCTACTATCTAGGCTGTGCTTGGGAATTATTTTCAAGTAAAAAATGCTAAGTTCAGAATAGGCAATTTTACCTTAATTATAAGAAATAGCCTAAGGTCCATGCTGGATCTGTTCTGCTGTGCATCAACAATATTAATTTGGAATGTCAGTGTGAAATGGGCCCAGTGATGTTGCATTAGCTGGCAGATAAGAGTGATGGACAGTCTTAATTATATTTCAATGGCTTGTTGTTCTATTCTTTGTCAAGTCTTGACTTGAAGGAGGCACTGGCCTAGTAGGTGCAGTCACTGTTTTGTCTTGGAGGTTGTTCCAGTTGTTGGAAATATGCTTAGTAAAAAAGTTTTGGTATATTTTGATCTCCACTCTTGCCTTTGCTAGCTTCTGTGAGTGTCCTCTAGTGTTGTGTTGACCTGTATGTTTTGTGAGGAGGGTGTTGTTTGGTTGGCTATTATATTTGTAGGTCAACAGCAGGTTTTGTTATTCATATTATTGACTTACAAATAAAGTAAACATACCACTTGATATATATATATATATATATATATATATATATATATATATATATATATATATATATATAATATATATATATATATATATATATATATATATATATACCAATTCAGGGTTTACATTTGCACATTAAGGGTGTGGGGTGAAATTTCAAATTTACCTCTCATTTACATCAGAAAAAAATCACCCCCACCCCCCTAATGTGCAAATATATACCCTGAATTGGTAAATATATATATATATATATATATATATATATATATATATATATATATATATATATATATATATATATATATATATATATATATATATATAAATATATATATATATATATATATATATATATATATATATATATATATATATATATATTTATATATATATATTTATATTACCTTACCTTAATTACCTTAATTCACACTTCGGAGCAAATTAAGGTCCATACTGGATCTGTTGTGCTCCGGGTCAAAAGATGGCAAAAATTTGTCACTGTGTTAGGGCCCAGTGACATGCCATAGGAGAGGTCTGCTGGAGAGATGCAATTTAAGATGCAATATATATATATATATATATATATATATATATATATATATATATATATATATATATATATATATATATATATATATATATATATATATATATATATATATATATATATATATATATATATATATATATATATATATATATATATATATAATATATATATATATATATATCTGCAATATGAACATGCAGTTCAAAGCTCATCAATAGTCTTTATATAGCAGATACTGCTATAGCTGTTGCTAAACTTATAGAAAAACACAACCATAAGATTTCAAACCGTGCTTGGAACCAACTCCTTCTATAGATACATTTTTATAGTGATCTTTTGCTTTTTTTGTAGTGCTGTCATTTTTCTTACTACATTGTAACTATGTATCATAGTTACATTGTCATAGTTGTATAGTGATCTTATAGTGATTTCTGATATATTTCTGATATATCACTATAGTGATTTAGTGATTATTGTATAGATGATCTTATAGTGATCATATTGTGATTTCAAGAAATAATAAAAATAAAGGGTCATAAAATTTTCTACTTTGAATTTATTGTAGTAATGCTTATTAGTGTGAAGATGTAATTTTCAGCTTTTACCACCTGAAATGTGATTAACCACTGAAATTCTTTAACTGAAAACCAAAGATTCTGCCAAAGCTCCTAACTGTATATTTTAGTATAATATTGCTGCCCTGTTATATATAAACATCAATATTGCTACAGTTAATGCCTCTGTTATGTAAAACAGTACAGATAAAAACATTAATAAACATGGGTACTTAAACACCTACTAAATAACCTAACTAAATCACTATTCATCAAAGTATAATCACCTATGGAACAAGTACTGACAAAACCTATCCTCTCCACACAAAAAAAGTGACCCTTTGTATACCTATGAGAACCTGGCAACTAAATTGTGTAGTTGCACAATTCATCCTGGTCACTCGTCGCCTGAATCATGCTCTAGCATAATTTTTGGCTCGGAGGGATTAAGTAGTACAACATTTTGCGTCTAGAGGCGCTGAGGTACGCGGGGCCACTTTTGGAGAGTTTTGTCAGTATTTGTTCCATAGGTGATTATACTTTGCTATTCATTAACATTATGCAAAGTCACTTTCAACAACACAGCACATTTTAACATCATCAGTAAACATTTTAAGTAACAGTTATCTTAGGAATGGTAATAACACTGCCTAAATAACAAGCAATGTGGGCACAATTTTTTTTTCTTTTTTTGTAAGTTCTGATCAAGGCACTTCAAAAGGGCCTCATTTGATTGGAAATTGAAACCTTGTTTTTAGCTTGATTTGGTTATTTATTGTTATATCTGTTCGTTTTGGGCCTCATTTATTCGTTGATGGTGATTTGTGGTAGTTTTACGCGGTTGATCTTGGAAGATTATTTGACTCTATTACTGCTCATTTTTGGTTTAATGGAGCTCTTTTCTTTTCGTTGAAAAACTTGTTTTGTAGAAAAAGTCTTTAAGATTAATTAATAGACAAGGGCAGATCATTAATAAATCAACAAAATAAGTAGTTTTCTAATTTGATGTGTGTGTGTGTTTGTGCATTGCATTCTACTTTATCTGCCTAAAGTCAGGCTAGAATAGTCAACATCAAAAAGGAAATGTCATTTGCATAAATTCAAAATATCCTGGAAAAACTCATTACTCAATAAACAGTCTAAAGCAAGGTGAACTAAATAATGTCAATAGAGGATAGAATTAAGCCAAATTGAGTGTCAGGCTATTTTATATTGTATGGATAATAAGTTGTGTGACATAAAAATGATATAGGCTAATTGTAAAACTGTCAATGCTTGAAACTCTATGATTGGGTAAACAATCATCTGGGGCAAATTTAGATCTAGATGACATAAAAAAAAAACATCTGAGGGTTCCTCTACCCACCTTATTGCAATTTATACTTATGGATATGCCAATTTATGGTTATGGGTAGTGCTGCCAATTTTTGTTGAATACTACTACTACTAACAATTTATTGCACAGCTAAGCAACCTAAGGCAATGTATGCTCCTCCTCTAACCCAATCTATTCAAAACTTTACTGCATACCCTCTCCCATGAAGCTTCAATTTCTTTTATATTGTTTATTATGAACACCCCCCCCCCTCCCCATTTGGGGATGACCTGGTTTTTGTTGGCAAAAAAGCATAGTCATTGGCAACATATCATCGCTCATCCATAAAACTTGACATGCTTGTCTTAGAATTCCTCCCATTATAGCCTTAGATAATGGGATCAATTTTTTATAATTGATCCCATTGGTTTTCACGCTATACTTGAAATCTTCTGTTTGCTAGGACAGTGGTTCGAGTCCTGGTTATTTGATTTGTAATGGGGGTCAGTTTCAGGACTCTATAAGCTCAGCCAGAGTCATCCCAGCTCTAAGGTACCTGGAGAAATCTGTCTAAGGTAAAGAGGAAGGATATGCGGAAGCACAGGCTAGCTACCCCCTGCCCTCCCATTGCACTTCCTAACTGAACAGCCATGAAATGGAGATCAGCACTGCCAGTAGGGAGTGTAAGGTCTGGTGCCATATTCTTGTTTTTTTTTTTTTTTTTTATATACAGTAAGTCAAACAAGTGCCTAATGCTATCCTTAGACAGTTCCTCTGGAAACATTTATCAAATCTTTGTTTGGTCTTTTGAAATACCCTTGTTGTATATCCATACTTGACCGCCATCTTTACTGTGCCTTCTATTGTTCTAACCTTGTTTTGAACACTTATCTTCCTCTTCTTCCAAACATTTTCAACTGCCAGAAACACTCTACACCTTGGCCTTTCTACTTTCTACATCTTCACTGTATGAGACCTATCATCAAAACTATTGATGACTTATCATCCACCATATTTACTAGTAATGCTACCTATGTAAGAGAAGCTATCCAATCGACTGATTTCCTTATTACTAACATCACCCCTTCACCCTCATCTATTCTCAGTCTTTTTGTCATCAATTTTCAGACCTATTCTTTGACATTGGACTCTCAAAAGCTCTATAAATTTTTTTGTTTAGCAGTAAATCTAGGATGTAAATCTAGGATGCTCAAGTCATCTGCAAGTACAACTGATGATGTTCTAGGCCGCTGCTTGTGCCGGGAAAAAAAAGGAAAAGGGAGACACATAGTGATGCATAGGAAAAGGTTGTCAAGTGTTGGAGGGCGGCTGGAAACCTTTAGTTAAGAATTTTTTAGAATGCGATTTGAAAAGTTACTTTTTGTTTTGATCTGCCACTGTTTTCAAGTGTTTTTAAGTTTCGTTTTTCTGGAAATCCTATAAGTTTGTTTTCGTCATTACTTTTTGCTTTTCCTTTTAGCATGGGTAATAGTTATCATTCCCAAATTAGTGTCAAATGGTGATTCTCTTTACCTATTTTTTGTGCCCTTGCTGGTTTATGCACAATTTCATCTCATTTATTTTGCAACTTTTCCTTCTTCTTTCTTGCTTTACATTAAGTGAATATTTCAATTGTGCTTTTTTTGTGTGTTTATTTTTATATTTTTTGTACTTGTTTGCATTGTAGGAATGACTTCGGCATCAAAGACAAGCGCCAAAAACTTGTTTAGCGACTCCAAAAGAAAACTATGTGACAGAGTTCAAGGAAATTTGATTGCCTTGCAGATGACTATCCGGCAAATATCAAGAGGAAGCAGAACATCTGAGGTAAACATTGTACTGCCCTTTCGCTCTTACTAGACAATACATGGCACATGCATCATATTTGGACTTGGGGGATCATGCCTGAACTGCCAAAATTTGTCCGAAAGGCCCCCACTCACATTCTCTAGAAACTTTAAGAAACAATGACCAAATAATTTACTGTTTTCGGCTTTTGACGCCTCCTTCCCCTGTAGCTGTGCCCTTTTTAAAGCTAAATGCTTACTTGACTAAGTTGGCTATTTCACTTGACAGAGTTTGCAATTTCGATTTTTCAGGTTATTCAGCCCTAAATAGGTTGTGGGCTAGGATAATTGTAATATATGAGCTATAGTTCGATTTGTACGTTTTGTCATAAAAAAGAACAATAAAATCCCGTAACTTTGGTAAGACTTGACTCATACCTATGCTCAGGGAGGGGAAAACGGTCTTCTCTTGCTAAGATTAAGTTTAAAAAAAAACATTTTTCTCAACTAAAAGCAAGGAGTAACATTGAAACTAATAAAAATTAAAATTATTAAAATTAATAAAAATTAAAATTAATAAAAATTATTCCCTATATGTTGTGGGCAGCCCCTTCCTAAACCCTCACTCTTTATGCTGAAGTTTGACTTTTCAGCCCAATCCTTCAAGAACGACTCCTAAAACACAAGGGCCGTTTAATTGGAATAAGAAATTTTCAACTTTAACTTTTTTACGCTAAAATCTTTAGATTAAGCAGGAAGATGCAGCCCCCCCCCCTCACATACGGAATAATTTCTGTTCGTCTTAAGTTTTAATGTTGCTCCTTACTTTTAGTTGAAATTTTTATAATTTTTCAGATAATGACAGAAAATCCTCCTCCCCCCTGTGACAATTCACCCCATGAAAAATTGTTCCATAGAAAAATCCTCTTGCATAAAATTCCCCACTGGAAAATTGCCCCCAGACAATTCCATCCTGATGAGCTGATAATTATCATCGGAATGTCTCCTGGGGACAATTTCGCCCAAATGAATCCTCTTACTTTCATTTCACAAAAGACCTGTTTTTATTTAATTTCCATCCGTTTTTGAAATCATGCCAGAACCCCCCCCCCCCCCCCATGCAAAATTTTTCTCGGACCCCCCCCCCCCCCACACACTCCATGGGAAGTCTCTCCCGTTGCAATTTCTCCCAAATACCCGGCAAATAAGCTTCCCCGGACACTTCCTCTGGAACATCTACCCATGTGAAATTGAGTTGACCTAGAGAAAGTAAAGCAAATAAATAGAATTCCCTAAATGAATTTTGTTAATTTTCCCCCCGAAAAATTTTTCCCCACTGAAAATTCTTCCCTTGGAAAATCCTTCCCCCTCCCCGAAAAATGTGTGTAGGCTATGTTTCCAAGTAACGAATACTATTTGTAAACAATGACTAAATTTTATGACTTACAGCCCTTTCCACAGGGGCTCTAGGGACCATGTCATCCCCAGAGCATAGGTTTTAGAACTTTCAACTATGCTGAACAAAAGGGCTATCTCAAATTTTTCATTGGATGTCTTTAGAGGAAAAAAGAGCGTGGGAGGATGACTGATTGCCCTCCAATCTTTTTGGTTACTTAAAGAGGACATTAGAACCTTTAATTTCCGTTTGAATGAGCCCTCTCCCAATTGTCTAAAAAATCTAATTCTTTTGATGTATCAATTTTTATCAAAATTCTGCTTTTTAGAGTTTCGGTTGGTATTGGGCTGAGTCGCTCCTTACTTACAGTCTGTTACTATGAACTGGTTGATGAGCATGAAATGAAGAGCAAAAGAGACAACAAAAAATATTATATTGTTATATCTGACGAAATCTCAGACTTCCCTGGTTCATCTGTCAGCAAAGTTGATGATGACTCTACTGATCCTTATTGGCAACTGCCCAATTTTTGGCCAAATACGAGGGAAAACAAGCCGCGGAGAACCGTTTTGTTGGGAGTGAAATTCTAGCAGATGGAGATTCTGGGACCTCTGATTAACAGTCGTAGGAGAGAGAGGTTGCACACAATTATGGCTGCCTAGTTTTTTTTTATGATTATTCTAGCCATGTGTGAGAAGGTTTAGTTGAATCAGACTGAACTAGGCTAATTTTACCACTTTTGATTGGGCTAATTTTTGCTTACTTCGTATCTATTTGGGTTAATTTTATAAATATTGTACAAATTAACATCCCTTAAATACTGAAGTTACTAAACTGAACCATCATTTCTGGCCAACCATCTAGAGCCAAACAGAAAGAAGGGCATCCCCGATTAGGACGAGATGAGGCTGTAAGGAAGGATTTAAGAGAAATTGGAATGTCATGAGAGCGTTTAAAGAGGGTGACTTTGAACAAAATTGGGATGGAGGAGGAGCGTGCGTAGCTGAACTGGTGGCTTGGTGCTGGAATAACGTATTAGTAGTAATGGAACGTAACCGCTTCTGTTCTAAATAGTTCTGTGTTTTTAAATAGGCTATTCACATATCTGGCATTCTTACACTTGGCAATATTGTATCGGGTCTTCTCCGAAGGTAATTTTTTAGATAATTGATTCTCATCAAAAGAGCCATCTTGAAATGTCTCTTTGATATCATTAGGGGCCATGGGGATTAGAGGGTACAAACAATTCAAAATATTATGTTTTCTCTATACCAAGATAGATTTCTTTGGGATAAAAACGAAAAGAAATTGCTTTCTTATTTATTGTGATTTTTTTTCATTTGCTTGTCAGCCCATTGCAGTAAACATTAAACATGTTTTGCTTTTCTTTTTTCTTATATAGATACATTTGTGCTACAAATAAAATTTTAATAAATGTTCATTTTATGTTTTTTTTTTTCAGGGATTATTTTTTTTCTCGTACTTACCTTATTCTTATTTTCTATTATTTTGCTATTTTGTTTTATACTTGTATTATGATTACTGTTCTAGATCGTTGACATGTAACGGAAAACTAGTTTTAGCCAGATCGATTTTTTTTTTCTAAAGATTAATATAAGTTTCAACTCTTAAAGTTCTCCGCGCTGACTTTGGGTAAAGCCGCATGCTTCTTTCTATTTCTGCATCATTCTTTGTTCTGTTTTAAGAACTTCTTATAGCTCTTCTGCTAAAATTCGTTTTTTGATTTATTTTATTACCTGTTACTTTTTCAGACCTCGTAGTAGCTGGGATGCGGTAGCTCAGAAGGCGTCATGGGAGTTTTTTTTCATATCACAACGAGGTTAAAAAATTTCATTCTTAAGCCTAGCACGATTACGATTTTGTTCAATCCGTATTCTAATTTTTTTTTTTTTTTTTTTTTTTTTTTTTTTTTTTTTTTTTTTTTTTTATCACTTGGCTTGTTATGTTTATTTGCTCATGTGTTTGATTTATTTTGCTCAACAGTTGGTTCAATCCGTATTCCAGCGTCTTGTTTGGTTCATTCAATTGGTCTATTTGGCTTATCTGCTCATATACTAATCAATTTGTTCATGTATCGTTTGGCTTTTTTGCTGGATCATTTGGTTTATTTGTCAATGTATTTGGTTTATTTGTTCCCATGTTAGGTCAGTTGGTTCATCAGCTGGTTTAATCCGTTTCAGCATCTTAGTTGGTTCAATCAATTGGTTCTTAATTGGTTCATTGTTTGTTGGCTCATTTGGTGAATTTGGTCATCAATTGTTTCTACCCATAATTTCAGCATCTTATACGGTTCAGTCAATTGGTTCGTTTGATTTATTTGTTTAGACATTTGGTTTATTTGTTTAGATATTTCGTTTATTGTTCGTAACCCAACCTAACCTAACCTGAGGCCAACACAGCTACGCACACTCCTCCTCCATCCCAATCTATTCAAAGCCTTCTTCTTTACACCCTCCAAGAAGTTCCCATTTCCCTTCAATGTTTCCTTACGACATCCTCGCTCCCCGTTCGGGGACGATCTGCTTTTCGTTTGGCCCTAGATGGCGAGCCGACAAGGACGATTTTTGGCAATATGTCATCCTTCATCCACAGAACCTGTCCTAGCTATCTCAAACTTTATCTCACTATAACCCTATAAACCGGGATAGAACCCCAATTTTTCTACAAGTTACGGTCAGCTTGCAGTCAGATCCAGTTAGTCAGTTGGGTACCCAAAGCAATCCATAGGCAATTTTTCTGGAAAACATCTAGTAAATCCTTTTCCGTCTTTTGGAGAACCCATTCTTTAGAACCATACTTGACCACTGTCATCACTGTAGCTTAAAACGTTCTAATCTTGGTTCGCAGACTTATCCTCTTTATTCTTCCAAAAAAAAAATCAGCTGCGAAAAAACACCTTTGGCCTTGGCTATTTCTACTTTTAGCATCTTCACTGCATCCACCATCTTTACTAATAATACTACCTTGGAAAGTGAAGCTGTCCACCTGGTCGATCTTGTCGTTACCCAACGTCACCTCTTCACCTTCACTTATTCCCAGTCTTCTTGACTTGGTCTATTGACTTACAATTAATTTTCAAACCTATTCTTGCACCCTGAACCCTCAAAACGTCCAAAAAACTCGCCCATTGCCTTGTTGCCTTTGTTGTTGCCCTGTTCGCCCATTGCCTTTGTTGGGCTCCTTAGGATTACGTCTATCAAAATGGTCCTTATATAAAACTATGTCTTTGTCTTTGAGGAAGACATATAGCTATGTCTTTGAGGAAGACGTAATCCCCCACAGTCCCCGGGGGAAGGGCTAAAAGTTATGAACTTTGCCCATTGTTTATGTATAGTATTGGTTATTGGGAAGTATACAGACGTTTTCAGAGGGATCTTTTTCTGGTGAGGGAGAGGTGGGGGGGGGGGGGGGTCGGGTGAGACGGGGACGTGGTAGGAATGGCAACATTGTTATTGCCCCTCTGATCACATTTGCAAAAGAAACAAAAGCAGACTCAGGGATTTTAGGAATTTGCCCCATCAAAAATCTCAATGGTAATCTAGGGTATGCTACTAACCGAACCTGCTTTCTATCTTAAACACATCAATGTTATTCTCGTTCATAGTACAAATCACTTTATAATATTCATCTGGCATACCATTCAAGGACAGGACCTTTGCTAAAGCTATTCTATCAACTGAATCAAACGCTTGCTTGTAATCTATTAAACTGAGGATAAAGGGTGTTTGATGATTCGGGCACTGGGTACATCCCTTTTTTCAAAATTATATTCATAATCTTCAGTAATTTATCTCTAACTTCAAAACCACTATATTAAAACAAAATATTTACCATATCATCAGCACCACGGGCCTTATTATTTTTAGTCTTTTCAGTGCTAACGCTACTTCTTCCTCGCAGAATAATTCTTTCTTCCAATTCAGTCTCTGAAATGGAAAGAACTAGTTTTTTGAAGCCAATCGGATTAACTTTTATGCTTTGTTATATTGCGCAATTGCGATTGAGTGCATCTCGATAAGTCAGCTGTTTATTGTATTGATAGCTGATAACTTGGATTTTTGGATTGTTATTGACTATATTTGAATAGTTTACCTTATTTCGAAGGACCATTTTAGTGTGAAATTGGCAGTTTTAAGGCCTGTGCGTTAACGTGCACTGTCAGTACCGTGCAGTCAAGGCAGGTGGTCCGACTTCACACAGGTTGGATTTGAAATCCACTCGGATGCATTAGTGAGGCTCGGCCCTCACTTAAAGATAAGTCTTTTTGTCTTGTTTATCGGCTCATTCTAATCAGATTTTTAATAATTATGCAGCGTTTCGAGCAGTTTGATGTTGCGCTGGCTAAATTCAAGAACTACCCCCTTTGGCCAGTAGGAGTTATTCAGAATTGAAAGGACTCAAAAGGGAAGCCTACGTACCTCGTTTTTTGCTACGGAAGTCACGATGAATTCAGGCTCATTGATGCAAATCTTCAAAAATACGATCCTAAAACGACTGATTCATCCTCACCTGCTGTTAAAAAAGCATTTGCCGAGCTTGCAAATACTCCTGAAATTTATAAGACTCTTTCGAAGACATTCTTAGCCCTGAAAGCTAGAGGTAAAGTAGGGTCCACCTTGGTTTCTTCCAGCGTTGCCCCAATTTATGAGCAATTAGTTGCTACTGAAGCCCAGCTAGAGAAGACACAAAGTGATTTGCTTGAAAATATTACGCAGAAAGTGACTGAAAAGTTTAATGATTCAAGGTCAATGAAAGAGCCTGCTGAACTAATAATCAGCCAGGTTTATGATGCAATCACACTCGAGTTTAATTCGAAGTTTGCAAAAATTGAGCAGGCTTTAAAGGGTCTGAGAACTCAAATTGAGAACCTTGATGACAGAATAATTCGAATTGAAACAAAGCTGGATGATTTTGATCAGGAGTCCCTACTCGACAACCTTGTATTTCATGGGGTCAAACAGTTACCCAGTGTGGAAAGTCGCACGGCAATACTTCAAATTCTGAACAGCAAAATGTCTCTGACTGAACTCTCGCCTTCTGATCTGATCAATGTGTGCCGTCTCCGCCTGAATAATCAGGCCCCACACTCTGAAGAAAGTTCTACTAGAGTTTCTCCGATCATTGTTAAATTTTCAAGCAAAGATGTAGCCCGAAAAGTGTTTAAAGCAAAAGCTAGACTTGCATCTACTGGTATTTTTATATCGGAGTCTCTAACAAAGCGTCGCCGGGACATTTTGAATGCGGCTAAAGACATTTACGGTCCGCGTAATGCGTGGTCAGATCAGGGTCAGATATTGGCAAAGCCTAGTGTAGGGTCAGCAATAAAGAAAATAGGGTCTATTGCTGATTGCATTTAGTATTAGAAGTTATGATTTGTTTGTTTGTTTGTTTTCGTTTTTTTTTTTTTTTTTTTTTTTTTTTTTTTTTTTTTTTTTTTTTTTTTTTAAGCTGTTTTTTGTGTGTGCGTTTTCGTTTTTTTAGGTATGTTTAGTATCTTGCAGGACTGCAGTATTGGTATGATTGTTGTGATTTTATTTATTTATTTATTTTTATTTTTTGTTTTTATTTATAGCCTCTATGTTATTTTTTTTATTTATTTTATTCTGTATGTTTTGCAATGCAGGTTTGATACATAGTCTCCGTAAGTTATATGAATTTTTCTAACTTAGGCTCTGGGGATTTTTACTCCCTTGACGGGCGTTTACTTCAATTACAAAGAAACCCCTTAGATGTTTCGAGCATTATTAATAATTCTATTGGTCAATTTAAAAGAAATTCCCTAAATATTTCCCAATCAATTAATAGTAAGTATATTTCTGATTTAAAGTGGGCTACTAGACGAGATGATCGTTTTTCGGTCCTTCAACTTAATACTCAGGGTCTATGCTCATCGATTGATCAGTTGAGGCAGATAGTTTTTGATGGGCGACCCGGTGTTATCGGATTATGTGAGACTTTTCTTAATTATAGTAATGAAATGCTTTAAGATATACCCGGTTACAGAATGGAGCGACTAAATCGCAGAAGGATGGCAAAAGGGGGACTAGTAATGTATATTTCTGACATTTTTCCCTATATTGTTCGAAGCGATCTGTTAAGGAATGATGAAGGGGTTTTTGAACCCCAGTTTATTGAAATTAAATTAAAAAATAAGGTTTTGATAATTGGTAATGTTTATAGATCTCCCAGTGGAAAAGTCCCTTCTTTTCTTCAGGTCCTTAATGAGGTCTTGGATTTAATAGGCAGACGTCCATGTGAACTTGTAATAATGGGATACTTTAACTTAAATCTAATTGACATGGCTTCCTCTACTACGGTGGATTTTCTCTCAGATATGCTCGCTGCTGGGGTTCTACCAACAACCTGTATTGCGACACGTGTAACTGATACGTCAGCGTCTTTAATTGATAATATTTTTTCGTCTCTTAATTTGGTTCGGAATTCTGTTGTAGTGAGTGATATTTCAGACCATTTTCCTGTATTTTCCAGTTTTATCCTTGAAAATACATTGAATAGGGACACTCTAGCATCTGCTTCAGCTCCTTTAGGTTTGGTTTGAATGAATTGATCCGCCTTAGATCTCATTTAGCTGAGAAGACATGGAATATTTTTGGTGAGGATAATGATTTTTGTTCAAAGTTTGATTCCTTTTATGAGTCAGTAAAGGAGTCTATTTTTGACGTATGTGCTCTGTCTCCCTCTACTTCTAGGTCAAAAAGATCTATTCCTCTTAACCCATGGATGACCCCTGGTCTTCTAAAGAGTTAGAGAAGAAAAAATAATCTTTGGAAAGCTTTTAAGTCAGCAAAGTCATCTTTGAATGCTGCACGTCTTCAGCAATTCAAACTCTACAGGAATGTTTTCAATTCTTTATGCCAGAAGGCTAAATTCCTTTATTATTCCAAAAAATTCTCGGATTGTGGGAATGATATTCGAAAAAACTGGCAAGTGATCAATTCCGTCCTCAAGCGTTCTTCTCAGGCTCCTTCTATCCCTCCAAGTCTTGTAGTTGGTGATGTGGTTGTTGAGGGTATTTCATCTGTTCAAGAAGCATTTACATCTTATTTTGCCAACTATTGGGAAAATCGCTGCTTCTTCAGTCAGGTCTTCACAGTCACAACCAGATTACAAATCTTATCTTGGTCCATCTTGTCTCAAATCAATGGTGTTATATCCGGCTTCTGATGTTGAAGTAGCCAGGATTGTAAATGGCTTGAAGGGTTCTTCGTCGTCTGGCCCTGACTGTATTCCAACTATGGTAGTTAACTTCATTCTTCCTCCAATCATTTCTCCATTGACAAAGCTTATAAATCTTTCTTTTGAAAATGGGATTTTCCCCAGTTCTCTTAAGCGAGCTAGAGTAATTGTTCTATTTAAAGGTGGACCATGAAATGATCCAGCCAATTATCGTCCTATATCTTTGCTTTCTGTTTCTAGCAAAATTTGTGAAAAGACCATGCTTTCCCGTCTACTTGCTTTTCTAGAGGCTAAAAGATTTTTTCATGATTTTCTGTTTGGCTTCCGAGCTAAACATTCTATGGAGCATGCGTGTGTAACTCTTTTAAATTTTCTCCACACCGCGCTTGACTCTGGTTTGATTCCTGCAGCTATATTCCTAGATGTCCATAAGGCTTTTGACTCTTTAACTCATGAGACTCTGCTGTATAAGCTATCACACAATGGCTCATGCTTGGTTTTATTCCTATTTGTCAGGTAGAACTATCTCCGTAGACTCCCTTTCCCGCTTTTCGTCTGAAGTTGAGTTTGGTGTTCCTCAAGGCTCTGTTCTTGGACCGTTTCTGTTTTTGATTTATGTTAATGACCTTAAAGTTGTGGTTAAGAATCAAAAACCTACACTGTGCTGTCGCCTATGTCATTCTGAATCTTTCTATGCTAAAAAAAAATCCATCATCTCAGGATGTGGGCACTCTCGTTGCTTTTGCTGATGACAGTACCATTGGTACTGTAGTAGGAACCGAGTCTGAGATGCTTCCCAAATTAGTTCACCTTTTTGAGAGAGTTGTTCTTTGGTTTGATGCAAATTGCCTTGCCCTAAATGTTGCTAAGTCAAGTTTTCTAAATTTTTTCCCGTATTTCTCTGGCGTGCCCTGAGTTAACTAATATCCAGCTTTCAAGGGGCTCTCTCAGTAGACCTAAGGAACGATATGTCCGATTTCTCGGTATTCTTCTCGATGAAAACCTTTCATATAAGCATCATATTGGACTAATTAATATGAAGATCTCAAGGAGTCTTGGAATTTTGAGGAAGCTAAAACACGTTTTTCCTGGATCAGTTTTAAAAATTATGTTCCATTGCTTAGTTCAGTCCTACGTCTCTTATTGCCCTACAATATGGATGTCAACTTTCCCTTCTTTTTTGAAACCACTTTCTAAGTTATATGATAAGGCAAGAAGGCTTATACAGGAAACAAATTGTTCTACATCCAACCCAACTAGCCCATTACTTGATTTGCAGTCTCTCTACATTCTTTCGTGTGCGTCTTTCACTTTTCATCAAATTCATGGTGATGTTCCCACAGTCCTTCAAATTATTCCTTCTTTCGTCGCTGATAGGTCTTCGCATCATCTTCGCAATTCAAGGAATATTAATATTTTATTTACTCCATCTGTGAGGTCTGACTTTAATCCATTAACTGCTTGTCACATCGTTTGGAATCGCCTACCTGAGTCAGCTCAAGAATGTCACTCGTTTCGTAGTTTCAAAAGAATTTAAAATTTTTTTTTTAATGTCTTGATTTTTCATGTTTAAATTTATTATTATTTTTTCAATTTTATTATTTTATTTTTTTTTTTGGGGGGGGGGGGAGGGGGTGACTAGCCTGGGTTGGAAACGTTTGTTGTGAGGGGTAATGAGTTTGTCTATTATTTTTTGTGGCTTGGTTTCAATTATATTTTTGCAATATGGTTTAATTTATAGGATTGTCTTACATCTTTTTTTTTCTTTTTTTTGTTCGGGGGTGGGGGTGGGGTCTCATAAAAATCGCATTTTGTTTGGGTCTTTTAATTATTGTTTTTTTTTCTCTTTTTTGTTTTGTTTTGTGTGTGTGTGTGTTGAGTCTTTGAAAGGTTGAAATGCATTATGTTGAAATTACTTTTTTTTTTTTTTTTTTTTTTTTTTTTTTTTTTTTTTTTTTTTTTAGTATTTATGCTATTTCTGTTTTTACCCCTTTTTTTTCCTGGCCATAGAACCTTACGGGGGGTTCTATATTGAAGTGTTTTTGTCGTAAATTTATTGGTTGAATAAATTGATTGATTGATTGATCATAGGATAGTCCACATGGAATAAATTGATTGCTTGGTAGTCCCCTGTTTAGCTTTTGTTTTTTTTTTCTCTCTGTTCTTTTTTTATGTGGATCTTTGTATTTTATGATTTTTTTTTCTTTTTTTTTTTTTTTTTTTTTTCTTGTGTCGAGTCTCTTAAAGGTGTGAATGTATGATGCTGAAAATGTTTTTGTTTTATATGTATTTGGTTCATTTTGTTTCTCCTCTGTTTTTTTTCCTGGTCATAGAGCCTTGCGGGGGAGTTTATATTGAAGTGTATTTTGTTAAGTTTATTGATTGAATAAATTGATTGATTGATCTTCACTTCCAAAGTGTCACAAATTTTTTCATTCTTCTCTATATCTTTTCCTGTAACTCTTATCAAGGTTAAGCACATTGGCAAAAAGTTCTGTCCATCTCTCTTTAACTCTTCCTTTCTCTCTAATTGTGGCCCCATTCCTGTCTTTATCTGGGACAAAACAGATGGATTATTCCCTCTCAATTTGTTAACATGTCAGCACATTATGTCGTCTGGCTGCCTCTCCCAGATCTTCAGCAATTTTATCCATGACCTCCACTTACCGCCCCCTTAATTAAAATTTTAATGCGTTCTCCTCCTCCTCTACACTCCCCTAATTTTCATATGATCTATCACTTGGATAAGTCTTGTACATGTCCCACCTCAATGTTGTAAAATTACCGTAAAATAAATAGACGGTAAGTAAAATTGGTAAAATAAGGTAAAATAAGGTCTTATTTATATGGTAGGATTATATTTATTAATCTCTTTTCTGTTCAAAAAAAAAGTTCTCACACTTGGATAAGTTGTACATGTCCCACCTCAATGTTGTAAAATTACCGTAAAATAAAAAGTCGGTAATTAAAATTGGTAAAATAAGGTACTTCCTAGGAAATATAGAGTAAAGATAGTGTTTTAGAGTTGCCCTGTTCCTATAAGACCAGCTGAACATTTTTTAAAGCATCACTTTCAGCTTTTAACGAAATTTTTTAATGATACTGATTTTTCCGGGCTTAAGAAAAGTAATGCTTCTTCATCTAGAGTTTCATCAGTTTAATTAAGAGTCTAATTTATCCCTTTGGTAATCTTGTGCCTAGGGTAATACCTCAATACTTCGAGACAGTGCCTGATTTTGGACATCCATTTTGAAAAAGAAATCAAATTTACCATTATTTGAGAGTAAAATCATATTAGCATTTTTTTTTATATACATTTAAACCTAAGACAAATGTTACTCTAACAGCCTTGCATATTTAAATAGCCTCATTTCTCATATCATATACATGTTATTTTTCATTTATCAAACAGTTCGTTGTAATGAACTGTAAGTAAGGAGCGACTCGGCTCAATAGTAATCGAAACTCTAAAAAATGAAATTTTGGGATCAGTAGACACATCAAAAGAATCAGCTTATTATTCTGATTCCAAATATATAGGATTCGTCAAGTTTAGTGTTACCCATCAAAAGTTACGAGAATGAGAAAGTTTGCCTGTTTTTAAAAAAGGGAAGAAATACCCTCTGAAATTCAAGGAATTTTAAATGAAAATCACACAATCAGATTCAGCGTACCAGAGAACCCTACCGTAGAAGTTTCAAGCTCCTATATACAAAAATGTGAAATTTTGCTATTTTTGCCATTATTTTTGTTCCGGGGGCTATTTTCCGCGTGTTTTGATTTCTGGAAAAAATTTTCACGGAAAAGGGCATTTCTAGAACGATTGAGAAACCGATTAGAGATTGAAGTCTTTTTCATATGAAAGACTGCCAAGGGAATTTGACGGGGGGGGGGGGTGGACTTTACGTTGGGCGAAATTTTCATGGAGGAGTTTTCCATGGGTGGGGGTATATTTCATGGAGGGTGAGCCAGATTTACTGGCATTATTTGAAAAACGGTCAGAAATTAAAGTAAAAAAAAAACAATATTTTTAACTGGAAGTAAGGAGTAACAATAAAACTCAAAACGAGCAGAAATTGTTCCGTATATGAAGGGTTGCCCCCTCCTCAACAATACCTTGCTCTTTACGCTAAATTTTGACTGTTTGTCCCAATTTTTGTAGAATGGCTACTGAAACACGGGAACCGTTTAATTAGAATGGGAAGCTTTTTTAAAAAGTGCTAAGAGCTTTATCCTAAAAGGAACGTATTGAGGATGGGGCAACTCCTCATATACGGAATAAATTCGCCAGAATTAATATGCAAATTTCGTTTTAATTTTTCATGTACTTTCGTTTTAATTTTCATGTAAAAAACTTTTTTCTTATTTAGTTCCTGAACGTTTTCAGGAACTAAATAAGAAAAAAGTTTTTTTTTTAATTGAAAGTAAGGAGCGACGTTAAAACTTAAAATGAACAGATATTGTTCTGCAAATGAAACGGGCTGTCCCTTCCTCAACGCCTCGCTCTTTTACGCTAAAGTCTGACTCTTTGTCACAACTCTACTTTTTAAGGCATTGAGGAGATCCCTTTCACATACGGAATAATTTCTGTTCGTTTTAGGTTTTAATGTCGCTCCTTACTTTCAGCTAAAAAAAATTGTTTTTTTATTTAATTTATAAAAGCACCGAATACGATTAAAAGGTGGTCTGTAACACTTTGATGACTTTCATTCACTAAGCACTGGATCATAATAGCGGAACATTCAGTCACTTTCACAGTAACTAAGACTGTCTTCAAGAGGATCTGGAGGCAAACTTAGCTCCTCTCCTTCAGACTCAGATTCTAATTCAGGTGACTGTGCCTGTACGGAGCTCCCCCCCCCCCTACATAAGTCCTGTATACAGCCCTGAGGATTATATCAATTTCTACCTCCACCCTCCCCTCGTCTCTCCCTTAGAACTAATTCTTTATTTATCTGGAGATAAATAAATAAAGAAACAACTGCTGAAACACAGGGCCGTTAAACTAGAATAAGAATTTCTTAAAGACACTGTAGTCGGTAACAACTCATTCGGTAGCAGTAGTAGAAAGAAGCAACAACTTTTGATTTCCAATTGACTGAACCCTTCCAAAGTTTATTCGACCACCTCTTCCACATGAAGTGCCTCTGGGAAAAAATGAATGAACAAATATTAATGCATTGAACACTTATGAGGCTATACTATAGGCAATGCTATACGATTGCCTCTGACTTAAACAGGAGAGTAGAAATTTCAACTTCCCTTCTAATGAAGATCCGGAATTATCTAGGGGATAAAGGGGGGGGGGGGTCCATGGGTAGGAGGATTTCCGTGGGGGTATCTTTGGGGGGGGGGGGCGGGGAGTAAACGCGGGCTCCCGGGGGAACGACGATATGAACATAATATTTCGCTGAGCTGTGAAATTAAAAATAAATACGAGGATATTGATTCTGCTTTAACCCTCTAGATCGTTGAAAATCCAGATCATTTAGTTCTTTTTCATGAGACAACTTTGATAACTGAAGCAAATGGCTTCCCACGTTCTTTTAGGAAGGCAATTGAAATTAAAAATTCCATAAATAGAGGCCTTGCTTTAAATAGAGGTACTGGATATATTCCTATAAACCCAATTTACAATGACTTAATATTAAAGGATTTAAATAACGTTTTTCTTTAGTGTAAATTAAGTTCATCTGACCACACTTCTAATGAAAATTGGCTCAGTAGACGAGTTAAGTCAATCACTAAGCAGAGAATTCTTAGTCTTTTATTTATTCTGGCTTGTTTTTTGGTTTGTTTTTGCTTTAGTCTTTCTTCTGCTCTGTTCCAGTCTTTAGTCTTTTGAGCTACTTTAAAGGGTTAATTTGCCTTCTTTTTATGAGCACGGAAATCCCTGACGAAATATCTGCTCCTGTCATTTTCGCTTCTTGTCTGTCCACTGGCTGACATTACCCTAGTTTTTCTTGGCTATTTAATTTTATTCTTTTTTTTCGTATGTCAATCCTGCTTGTAGCCCTTTCTGTCTTTAACCGCTCACAGAACTAATATAATTTTATTTCCGCTAATATTTTGCCATTTTAAAATTACAGTTACCTGTACTGTACGCTTTATCGTTCTGATAACAAGACACTGTAATCAGACAGACGGTCTTTTAAACCAGGCAATACAGCTGTCAAACAGCTTGTGGTAACGAACTTTAAGTAAGGAGCGATGCGGCTCAATAGTAACCGAAACTGTAAGAAACAGAGTCCTGATAATAATAGATACATCAAAAGAATCAAATTTTGATGCTTATTCAAAATATATAAAATTTATGAAGTTTAATGTTACTCGTCAAAAGTTACGAGTCTGGGAAAATAGCTTAATTTCTGAAAAAGGGGGAAACACCCCTAAAAAATCAAGTTATCTGAATGAAATATTTGTTTTGCCAGAAGCAAGATCAGGGATTGCGTGTTAATTGTTTTTTTTCAGGGGTGATCGGATCGAACCAGTGATCATAGATGATCGGGAGAGGGCTCATTTTATCAAAAATCAAAAATTCTAGTGGCTTTTAAGTGACCAAAAATATTAAAGGGCAGGTAGCTCCCCTCCCACCTCCCTTTTTACCCGAAATTGTCCGATCAAAATTTTGAGATAACCATTTCTTCAGCATGGTTGAAAAGATCTAATAACCATTTCTTTGAGGATTACTTGATCCCCCACAGCCCCCGGGGGAAGGACTGCAAGTTATGAACTTTGCCCGATGCTTACATATAGTATTCAAGGCTTTCAAGTATAGCTATAAAAGGCTTTCAAGTATAATTCAAGTATAAGGCTTTCAAGTATAGCTATAAACCAAATACTGTAATGGTTATAACTAGATTGTTATACCTTCAAATTTACAGTAGTCTGTAACCGTTACTGTTTTCTTTTCCTACACCAAACTTAGCTAGGCTAGGATACCATCTCTTCCAATTTCTACCGACCTTGGCATTAAAATACCATCATAAAAGTGCCATATTTCTGCCTTGGATCTTGTCTATCTGTTCATCAGAAGTGTCTGATGTCAAAACGTCGATACAATAGTTGTTTTTTAACTTTGTAACATTCCAAGTTGCAATTTTCATAATCTTTAAATCATTTAAATTATTATGGTATCAGGAAAAACAATGGTCCCAGAACCAGTGCAGGACGGGCTAACACATCTTCTCAAGTCTACACGAAGCGCTTGAGCCGGCTTGGAACCGGACAGCAAGAAGTCCCTGGGACCTCTAGTAGGAATTGAGACTTTGTGCAATCCTGGCCCAATTTTGGTCACAACATGATTTCGTACACTTGGCGATGCTCTTCTATCAACAAGAGTTGAAATCCTGCACAGATAGTCTCAAGCCTATTACCTTTGACTCATTATATATTCATGCTTATAAATATTATGCTACTACGAGGAGGCAAACCATAATAGATACTTAGCCTGGAAGAGGTTTTGCACCCCCAAAAAGCACACCATAACAAAACAAACCGAGAAGAATTATCTATTAATCAGAATCCGGTGCAAATGCTATATCTTTTGCTTGGTTGTAATTTCCTCGAGGGGCGCCACACCTCAAAGCTGCCCTACAGTGCTGTTTGCAGTCACGGTTTTGGTTAGGCAAGCTCTTGGAAGGTTCAACCAGACGCCACTATGATTTCGAACAAGCAGGATGACGTAGCAGAGAGCCCAAACCTTCTAATAGCCCTGGAACAGCTCCAACCTTTAATACCCTGCCTATTCTTAGGGTCATTCACCAGGGTTCGTGTATCGTTTGGTTAATTTAGTGGTTCGATTGGTCTATTTGGTTCATCATTTTTGTTCAATGCATATTCCAGCATCTTGGTTGATTCAATTAATTAGTTCATTTAATTTGTTTGTACTGTGCTTGTTTTATTTGCTCACATATCATTTCGTTCATTTGCTGCAATTGGTTTAATTGACTCATTGATTAGTTCGATCTGTATTCCAAAATTTTAATTGGGCTGCTAGAAGCTTAGAAGTTTTTTCCCTAAAAAAAACATTTCATCTTCCTGTTATTTATAAAAAAATCTTTAGAAAACTTACCCTATGAATTTATATTGTATAAAACAATCATGTTTATAGAATATCTGATTTTCTAGGTCATAAACTCGTCTTGCAAAATGTTTTCTCAGCTAGAGATGACAATGGAGACATCTGAACTGGTATGTTTTCTACTTATTTCTTTCAACTAAAAACCTTATTGTTAGTAGTCTTAGGTGGTATAGACGAGAGTGTCTCACTGTTTTATGGAGAACCATAGCTCGAGTCCTCTCCGGGTAGGATTTATTTAAGTCTTTGGTGATACAGTTATTAAAATATCTCGTAGCGACGATCCCTGCCAATAATAACCCCAACTCTAAAACCCGAATTTTATTAAGAAATAGCCATATAAATCAGAGGCTATCAAAAACGAAGCAGCTACAAAACAGTTTTCAAAGGCAATGCTGCCACGCTGTGGCACAAACGTCTCTAAACATGCATACAATTAGACAAAATAAGCGGGTATTATGTAGAGCACACCGACTATTGGGGAGAGATCTTTAAATTTTTTTTCAGCGGGGAGGGGGGGGGGGTGGTTGAAGCCACTAAAGATGAATTTTGGGCCCAAATATTGATCTGGCTCTCCAGATCAGTAGGAAGGAAGATTATCTGATATGCATGCTGAAAAGATGAGAACTACTTGTTACAGAAATATTTTTTGTTCAGAATAAAATGTAATATTCATTTGATTAACTGCAAAAAAGCAGGAGGAGTGTGGGGTATCCTCCACAAGTAATATTTTCACAACCTCCCGGGTATGTGTCTGTCTATGATGTTTACGAAACTGAAACAAGATTCTATATTGTTTTTACTATTTTGTTTTCCTTTTTTAGATATTTCGCAAATTAGCTATACTATACAAATTGTTCTTCAACAATAGGCCTAATGTTAACGAAAAAAGAGGGCTTCTGGGACAGAGTTGTCATTGCCCTAAACAATAAATTGGTTCTAGTAGTTGTCCCATTGTCTACCAAACTCTGCAGTAATGAAAATCCAACATAAAGTAGAAAGAAAAATGGGGTTACAAGTTAAGCGACAGCGAGAAGCAAAACATGTCAAATTTGAAAATGATAACGATGAGCACTAAAATGATGATTCTTTGGAATTACCTGAACTATCAAACATGATAAGACCAAGAGAACACCCCGAACAAATTAAGTTCACAACGGGTGAAAATCAACAACCTGGACTATCAAATGAGACAAGACACATAAAACAAAAATTCACAAGTGTTATAAATGATAATTCGTTGGAAGAAAAAGAAGTTTATGTCCCACCACCTGAACAATTAGCAAATCTACAACCTGGACCGTCATGTAACACTTGATCAATAAGGGCAGGTAAAGTAAAGGGGATTGGCAAATTGTCTGAAGTAGTTTAAAATCCAAAATGAAGAAGAAAGACAAATGTGGTTAGAAGATAAGCGACAGCGGAGTCAAAACGTGCGAAAATTGAAAATGATAGTTATGATATTTTGGTTTGGGATTTTGACACAGATAAGGTCATCAATGCTTACCATGCCTTTATTAAAAAAAAAAAGTTCCGGCGATATATATTTCATAATGGCGAAAGACAAGCCGGGGCAAAAGTCCACGTTCAACATTTTATAAAAGCTCCAAGCAATGAAAAAGCTATAAATAACGACATTAGAGTTTATTAGCGCATTAGCCAAGAACCTGATACTGCATCAGCCTCTGTTAAAATTAAATAAAAAAACAAGTTTTTTAAACTGAAAGTAAGGAGCGACATTAAAACTTAAAACGAACAGAAATTATTCCGTATATGAAAGGGGCTGTCCCCTCCTCAACGCCTCGCTCTTTACGCTAAAGTTTTTTATTGTTTTAAAAAATACAGTTGTGAGACAGAGTCAAACTTTAGCGTAAAGAGCGAGGCGTTGAGGAGGGGACAGCCCCTTTCATATACAGAATAATTTCTGTTCGTTTTAAGTTTTAATGTCGCTCCTTATTTTCAGTTTAAAAAACTTGTTTTTTTTATTTAATTTCTGATCGTTTTTTAGTTAATGCAGCTTTTATTTTGGCTCGCCGTCATTGAATAAGTGAATAAAATTTGTATAAAAATTTTACTTTTCTTTTGCTAAATGGCTGTCTCTAAATTTGGTTCTGACGTAATTTACAAATTAACTTACGTAACGAACTTCTATATTCGTATATTTTTCTTCTGGCAAAAAATACAAAGTTGCATATTTTTGCAAATATGAGCTTGAAACCTATGTAATAGGGTTTTCTGATACGCTGAATCTGACGGTGTGATTTTCATTAAAATTTTTTCACTTTTAGGGGATGTTTCCCCCCTCTTTAAAAAATCAGGTAAGTTTTCTCAGGCTCGTAGCCTTTGATGAGTGATACTAAACTTAATAAAATTCATATATTTAGAATCAGCATTATAAGCCCATTCTTTTGATACATTTATTGACATCAAAGTTCCGTTTTTAAAAGTTTCGCTTACTATTGAGCCGTATCGCTTGTTTTTTTTTGTTTTTTTTTTATTACGTATATGTTATTGCGTATATGAGGGGGTTCTCCCCTTAGTCAATACCACGCTCTTTACGTTAAAAGTTAAAAAAAATTTTAATTCACAAATCCCTAAATCACAAAGGCCGTTTAATTGGAATAGATAGCTCTTTTGAAAGCACTAAAAAAAACTGTAGCGTAAAGAGCGAGGTATTGACTTGGGGGAGAACCCCCTCATATACGTAATAATTTCTGTTCATTTTAAGTTCTAATGTTGCTTCTTACTTCCAGTTGAAAAAACTTTTTTTTTTAATTTAATTTCTGATCGTTTTTTAAATAATGCTTGGAAATCCGGCGCCCCCTTCATAGAAATGTCCCTTACCCCAAAGAAACATCCTCCACGGAAAGATTCTCCCGAGTAACCCCCTCCTCCAGCCCCCTCCCCCCCACCAGAAAAAAATTCTTCCTGAAAATGTCTGTATACTTCCCAATAACCAATACAATATGTAAGCAATGGGCAAAGTTCATAACTTGCAGCCCTTCCCCTGGGAACTGTGGGGGATTAAGTCATCGTAAAAGACATATTTATTAGATTTTCGTCTATGCTAAACAAAATGGCTATCTCAAAATTTTAATTGGGTGACTTTGAGAAAAAAATGAGCGTGGGAGGGGGCCTAGTTGCCCTCCATTTTTTTGGTCACTTAAAAAGGGCACTAGAACTTTTAATTTCCGTTCCAATGAGCCCTCTTACGATATTCTAGGACCACTGGGTCAATACGATTACCCCTGGGGAAAAGAAAAAAACAACAAAAAACAAACAAATAAACACGCACCCGGGATCTTTCTTCTGGCAAAAAATGTAAAATTCCACATTTTGTAGATAGGAGCTTGAAACCTCTACAGTAGGGTTCTCTGATACGCTGAATATGATGGTGTGAATTTCATTAAGGTTCTATAACTTTTAGGGGATCTTTCCCCCTTTTTTCGAAAATCAGCCAAATTTTCTCAGGCGCGTAACTTTTGATGGGTAAGATTAAACTTGATGAAACTTATATATTTAAAATCAGAATTAAAATCTGATTCTTTTGATGTATCTATTGGTACCAAAATTCCGTTTTTTAGAGTTTCGGTTACCATTGAGCCGGGTCGCTCCTTACTTACAGTTCGTTACCACGAACTGTTTGAAAACGAAGGTTTGGCGTTATGTTTTTCATAATGACAAAAGACAAACCAAGGCAAAAGTTAAAGATCCAATAACAATAAAAAAAAAACGTAATTTTACAAAGGCGCTAATTCTAATTTGAGCTCATTTAAATTGATGAAAATGAAGCAGAGATAAATGTGATTAGAAAACTAGTGAAAGTGAGAATCGCAACAGCTAAAGAAAAAGTCACGGAACAAATTACAGCGAGAATCACATTTAATCGTAAATGAAATTTTGAACAGTGATCTATGGTTGGAAACTAGAAAGACGTATTTTTTTATCTATAACGCATTAAGAAATTAAATGATATGATGTATGAATTTAAACTGCTAAAGCAACAGGTGTGGAAAAAACTTTCTGAGGTAAAGATGAACAAAAATGGACAATGAAATCTAGGGTTGGAAAACAAGGAAGAGCGATGACTGACCACAAAAACGATCTAAATAGGTCAGGACTTTAAGAAAGAATTCGTATTTTTCACAGGGCGGCTGTATCGAACCTGTGATGACATCATGTCATCAAGAAAAGGCTCAAATTTTCTTCGGTTAGAAGACAAGCTACAATGAGAATCCGTATATAGAAGCCTGCAGCCTGCCGAGTGCCACATGGCACCAAACAGCTTAAAAAGATGTTGATTTTCTTATAATGTGTTGCTGTCTTTGTGAATCAACACATCGTTAATGTTTGAATTTTTGAGGGGAAAAAAGCCTTGTTCAATTAATTTAGTTGGCTTATTTTCGCGGTTCAACGTTGGAGCACCGACGAAAACATGGTACTGCCTTAAAAACCTCGTAATTTTGAAACAACCAAAAGAGTAATGTTTGAAAATCATGGTTTCAGGTATGAATAGACCTATAGGCTGTGGAAATACCATAGGCGTTATGTGAGATGTGACAAATCAGTCAGAAATGAGCTATATACTGATCCCACTAAAATCAGGCACGCCCGATCGATTGGTTTAATCAGAATACACATATCACGTTTCGTTGTCGAGATATTCTCAATTTTATAATTCACTTAAAACGTGTTACAACCCAATTTCGACCAATTTCATGTTCACCATGAAATGGCCAAAAAGGCACGATTGGAGTTGGAGAGAGATATTGAGACATGCTTCCCAGAACTTTTTTTTGTGTCTCCTAAACATTTTGGGAAATGTCACTTAACGCCTCCCGTATTGTCACTGCCCAAAAGAGTCTTGGGAGTAATTTTTTTTTTTTTTTTTTTACTCTTATGTTCCTAGTGCTTCAAGTTATTTAACAGGTCTTCGCTGTTGAAGAAGAAATTGATAAGAAAAAATACGTTACTTATGTATTATACCAAACACACTCAGAATTGAAGTTAGGTTAATCATAATGAATATACCAAAACATGATGAAAATATAATACTTTAGTTTATATAATAATACTTGGCTATATATTTGCACCCCCTAATGTGCAAATGTATAGCCCAAATTATACAAGTCCAATACATTCTGTCACCCGTCATTTGTCTTTGTGGCTATGAAACCGGTTTTCTCAGATCATACATTCAGCAAACTTCTCGACTGTGCTTGGTACGGTGTTGCGATGGGTGGTGCAATTGAACCAGATTCAGTACGTTTTTCTTTCGACCTCTACATCTGTTCGACCTTTTCTTTAAGTCGAAAATTCAGTACAATTTTGCCAAACAGGTACAAATTCAGTACATTTGCTACAAAACTCAGCGATTTTTTTTCGAGTACCGGAATTAGGATTCTTACTGTTCATTGTTATAAAAAAAAATCGCAACTTGTTTGTCTCTTCTTTGTGACTTTGAAGGGACTCAACGGGCTCTGTGGGAACGTACGTTTTCAACTGTTTGTTTAAAACAATTGGCATCAAATTTAAAACTTTAAAAACGAGGCCCATTTAGTTCCATCGTTAAGGTGGGTCTGTTGATTTATACTTTAGATCTGACCCATTGGTAACACATAAATAGGTAGAGGTGCAAATTAGCTATCCCTGATAAGACAACTTATTTTTTACTGTATATCATTCAGTCAATTGCACAGATACTGTCCAGTAGAACCAGGATATAAGAAAATCACTTTGTACTTTAAATGTAAAGAATCTGTGATCGCTTGTTAGGGCTTGTGGTGATGCCATCCGCGACAGCTCAGATACTGAAAGAAGAAGTAGATAAGTTACTTCGCGTTAGAAATATTCGAAAGGAGAATTGCATAGGGTCTGGATGGGAAAATGCCTATGTGAATATGGGAGAGATAAAGGGGTTGAAGGCTCTGGTGAAAGTTGACAATCCACATGCTGTTGTTGTTAGCTGTCTCTGCCGTAACCTCGCTTAGCACGTGTCTAGTGCCTCCAAGGATACCTCCCTAGAATATGACGAGTTTATCCGCGATTTATACAACTATACACAGCATTCACCAAAACGCATTGCAGCTTACACAGAGTTTCAGGGGACAACAAACAAGAAAAATCTTTGAGCAAACTTTGAGACTACTCAAAGTCTGCGATGTCTGTTGCGAATACTTTATTTTACGTGCACAAGTTTCACCCGGAACTTTGGCTAGAAGTTGTCCATGATCAGCCGAAACACTCCTTGGGCCAAAGGTGCTACGAGCTGCATTTAATAGATCGTGACGTTTTTTATTCAGGTTTTCAGATACAAATACACCAGACCTTGCCAGCTTACTTTCTGCTGCAAACACTTGTAAAGCAATATCCAAGCTTTAAAATTTAACTAGGACGGGGGCAATTTTCACATTCTCAGTTTAAGTAGCAGGCACATAGAATCGGTTAGCCTTTAAGAGGTCCATTTTTTTTTAATTTTGCAAGCCCATTATTTGTGTTATCACTTCATCAAGATTATCCATCAATTCAACATTTCACACCATAGAAAATTAGGGTATCAAGAAAGGTATTCGTATAATTTAGGTTTCGATATCTATGTTATGGTCATAATAGATATCGAAATAATCCTTGCTGGAGCTAACGCGGAAGCTGATGTGACAGAAAAAAAAATCCTGCCCATACCGGGCATGGCTTTGAGGTCGTGTGTCTGAACTTTTATGTAAAGTTAGCAAAGGAGTTTTATGTTCGCTTCTACTGCAATTCAACCTTTAAGGTTTTGCAGAAAATGAAAGTGATTGACCCAGTTGTGGCTGCCTCTTGCAAAGCAGACTTGATACCAGTACTAGTTAGGTTCCCTAACCTGGTCGATCGAAAATATTTAGGGAAATTACTCCAGTGGTGAGCAATCCCTGCTGAGTCTAAGTGTTTGCCACCTCAGTACTTTAAGAGCCCTTTTGGGGGGGAAGTCAAAGAGTAAAAAAATGGTCTTGGCTCCGCGAGATATTCAGAGCTTTGCACATTCATGTTCTCTATCATATCCCTTCCACACTCATCTGCTTGTGTCGAGCGCATTTTGAGCGTAGTCTCAGTTGTCAAAATGAAGTCTTGAAGCCGCCTTACAGTTGAGACCGTTTACTCCGTGATTCGTACTAGGGAGCAGATCCGCGATCATGTTTCTTATGTCTCCTCGAAACCACAAGAAAAAAAGTACTTGGTGAAATACAAGGTGCTGAAGAGGAAGAAATTGAGTCGTTGCTAAGGGACCTTGATGATGTGATGCTCTGAAGTCTTTTCTTGCCATTTTAATTTCTGAACAACTGATTTGTTTTGTGTATCTAAGGAAATCCTAATCTTTTATCCAATAAAACCCAGCTAAGTAGTTCAGTTTTTCAGCTCCTGGCTATGTAGGGGTTCGTTCTAGGTCGGTCAAAAAGTGCATAAAAAGTACCTATGGCTATGTCTTTTATGTGGAGAAATTGGGAGCAACTGCTATATTAATTCGATGCTAGATTTTTTCAAAAGCCTTTGAATATGAATTATAATATTTAAAATATACAAAATATTTTGTAGACGTTTTTAAAAACCTAGGGTCTATTTTATTTGAATAGCTCCTTCCAATCGCTTCAACTAAAACGTAACCATAGTTACTTTTTATATACTTTTTAGCCGACCTGGAACGAAGCCTAGCGCTTATCAAAAATATGTAAGCCTAATTAATGTGATTTTTTGGGCCCTAATGGAGTCACACGAGCCAATAGAAAAGGAGTTAAGCTGGGGCTTCACCTCCCAGAGTTTCAAGTATCTGGGCTTCCAGATTTTGGGTTTATATTTTCGTCGCATGTAATCTGGAACGTCAAGCCAGACCAAAAGTACCCCGGACCAATCTGTAAAAAAGCGGGATTTGAGCTTCTACATTTCCGGATTCTGGAAGCTTTTGTGCTGAAGAAATATTTTTAATGGTGGAAGAAACAGAATGAGAAATTAAGAATTGACTTTGATTAAACATGAAAACAAAAAGATGTAGAAACTCTGAAAAGTGCAGGAAAGTGGGAGTGAAAAAACCATATGGGGGCTGTTTTTTTGGACCGCCACCACTATCCAGAAAGCCCAGAAACTAGAATTCCGGTATGTGAAGCCCCAGCTTTGGATTGTGTGTTCTTGTTCGTCGAGACGAACTGACAATTCGTATCATGGAAAAGATAAAAATATTTACATTGACGACACCTTTTTTAGATGGTCTTCGATTTTGTAGGAAATAAATTAATAGTAACAACGATAAAAAAGAAAAATGAGGAAAGAGTGAAAATAAGGGCAAAGGAAGAGATCGTATATTTTGTAGAGACTAGAAAGTACTATTCGAGGTAAGATGCGCGTGTTGCGCTTCGTGCAACACGCGCTAATTTTTGGTGTCTGGTACATCTTTTCCGGGAAAGTACTTTTTAGAGCTTTGTTTGGCACAAGTCAAAATTGCAGCATCCCAACATTGGTTTAGTATGATACATAAGTACCGAAAATGCTACTTGCTGTTCATGACGGGTTGTCTGACAAGTATTTTTCTATTTCATTTTATGACTTTGTCCTATTACTTTTTCCTTAACACGGTATTGCTCCTTGTCCGTTTCTCCTTCAAAATGGGCTCGCTGGCTTTCCAATTAGTGGACAATTAAATTCTGTTGTATTAAAAGGAAAGCCTTTCATACGAGCGTAGTTCTTCGTTGACTCTCACTAAATAATTTTGCTTATGTCTTGTTTATAAATAAACCTTGTCAAAGTCATCGAACTTGAATGAATGAGTTTTGGGTTTTGGCTCAGAATCGATTGAATTGAAGGTCAACCATCGCTTCCTTATTTACCTCCAGCATCTGGAGAACCCAAATCGTAAGTATCGAAGTTTTAAAACAAAGGTCTTTACAGTGAGATAAGGATTTAGGGAGCTTAAAGTTAGATATGCTCCCTGAAAATCTGATACACACCTCATTCTTTGTTGCTCGTAGATCTGTGGTCATGACTACATCGGTGGTGGTCTGTTATTCTCCTTAGGGGGGGGGGGTGAATTAATGTAAATTTCCTCTTATAATTATTGTGTAATCGCGAAGGATGAAAGAATGAGATTTATTCCCATTTTTAGAAATCAGTTAATAAGCGGAGTAATAGTAAATAAATAAAAACGGGGAAAAAGAAAAAAAACATAATAAAATGCAGCACAGTGTACACAACCAATAAAAAACAAGATCTTCCAGGGAATCAACTAAAATAAAAAAAAAAGAAGATTGATCGCACTTTAAGAAGGTAACTCGAAAAATCATGATTCAGATCAAGCGAACTTCTAAGTTCATTCTGTCTTTCAGTAACGATGGTAAGAGGATCTGTAGCCCCATATTTTATTTTGCTCTGGAATTTCTGGCCCAAGACTTGAAATATATGTTCTTGCTGATTTTGACTGCTCACAGCTTACGTAGGGGGCTATTTGTAAACCGATCCTTTATGAAAGAAGTGGTTCGATTTTACTCAGCAAACATGGATCTGTGGAAGATTCATCTAATCCGCTCTGAGATGTCCTTCGGACGACCAAAAACTACTGTATATCCCTAGAGAAGGTCTACTTAGTAGTCTCTGAGAGGCATGAGGAACTTTGGAGGCAACGGGTTTGTGGGATAATATAAAAAAAACTAAATAATACAAAAAAAAAATACTAAATAATGCATGAATTCTTGGAGGTTCGAAAGCAGAGATTTTGAGTTGGGTGGCATAAAAGAAGGAAGTCCATCAGTGTGGTAACTGAGGCAACTGAACGCTGCGACGGTTGTGTAGCATCTCTAGTAGTAGGTTTTTGAGCCCCTAATATCCCTAGCTACACCTCTCGTTACTTAGAAGTCTTATTTATTTTCCATAATTTCTCCAAAATTAAGAAAAGTTTGGTTCTAAATTTTGGTTTCTACCTACTCATCTGGCATCATCACTTAACCAAAATATTCCCTGAATAGGATATGAATTTACCACTTAAAAGTTATCTTAAACAGCCGAACGAAAATGAATGGCCAAATTGACACGAAAATGTATAACTTGTTTGTTGAAAGTTTTTTTTGTTTTGCAATTCTCATTAAGGAAAATAAGAAATGAATGAAGTTTTAAAGCCGCAATGCATGGTTGATTCCATTGCATAATATTTCCTCTGAATTGCTTCAAATCAGTTTTTCCTTCAAAACATAGTCTAATAGTATGCAAAACACAACTGTAATCGAGACCTCATTATATTGAATGGTTCTATAATAAGAACGATCATAGCAAGGGGTCAACCACTTTGAGGCGTTGAGGTAAATTGAGCAGAAATGAGCCATGCGGGGAATAGATGGTGCTCTTTACGGTCAATTGGTAGAGAGTGGGAAATTTCGAAGGGATCAAATCATTTTTCTTGAGGATGAGTTTTAAAGTTCAGATTTCGGGATTTTTGTTTAATTAATTATCTGAAAATTTTCACGACAGAAGAGATGCTCAAAAGTGTTCTTAATAACACTCCTGTTAAGCCTTCCTCCCTGTTGTGTTGAAACAGTGAGAAAAATGGGTTTGCCCTCTCTGGTGATTTATTTCTAGTGTATCTGATATTTTTATGTTATGGTTGTGTGATATGTTTGGATATGATTTGTATGTTTTGCTCTGATGTTTTTTTTTGCTTGGTATGTCTTCTTTTTGAATCGAAGAAGTTGGTCTTCTTCTTAAAATGTATTTTATAGGTTTGTCTCACCATGTTTCTTTTTTTCTTTTTTTTCAATTTGACACTCGCCGCTACCAAAAGCCTCTTACCTACATATGGGGGTCTATTTCACTAAAAACTGAAATCCGAATTCATCCTAATTTTTAAATTTGTATGGCTTTGTGAGTTTCCAGTTAACCAAATGAAACAAATTATTTCCATTGTCCTTGGTATTTTGAGTTTGTATTTCCGATTTGAAAGATTTTAATCCAATCTTGTGATTTTTTAATTATTTGGTGATATTTTTTCTGTACTTAAAATAAAGTGAATATATTAAAAAGGCGTGAAACTTTTAAAGTCTGTAGACTTCAAAAGAAAAAAAAAAACTTTTTATGCAAATTATAAAAAAAAAGTCGGAACATTTAGGCTCCATACACAGAAGCCCTTATCAACGGGAAAAAAACAAATATAAAAAAACAAATTAAAGAGCAAACTAACACATAAATAAAAAATGAAAATATAAAAAATAAAAAACAAAAATGATAGGAACACATAAACTGTAATAACTATACACTATAGTAACTATACTATAATAACTATAAACTATACTCATAAACTGTAGTTAGTGAAGCAGAAACACAAGGAAGGATGATTGCTATGTACTATCTATTCCCTCTTCTTTCTTTATTTCTCTCTTTTACTTTCTTTATTACTCTATTTATCGCTTTTATAGTATTGTTGACTCTCTTTTTTTCACTTTGCCTCTCTTTTCTTGATTCCATGTTAAATTCTTTTGTCTCTAAAAGTTTAAACGTTAACAACCTGTTGATTCCCAAAGACAGCTACACCTTCTTAATGTGTCGGGCGCCATTTATTTTTGGTCTTTTTTGTTACTAGGTAAATAATCGGATTAACAACGCTTCTTGACTGCTAAGGTACAGGGTTGCTACCTGGTGAGCAAAAAAATCTCTGGATTTTAGTGATTTTTTGGCTGATTTAATAATTTCCTTCGCAAAAAATCAAACACTTAACAATCTGTTCATTCCCAAAGACAACTACACCTTCAAAGGGGAGCTACACCTTAAATTGTTTGGTGCCGTCAATTTTAGTAGACTAGAAGGATTTTTGCTCATTTTTCACAACGTCTGTTTTTTTTAGTCCGCCACTACCAGAAGTCTCATAGCTGCATTATGGGGGTCTGTTTTATAATAATTTGATTGACCCTAATTTTTATATTTATGTATGATTGTCATGGTAATGAATTTGGTCCAACATTTACATAGTTGTGGCACGTCGTTTTCACATTTTTGGGCCATAATTTTTGAAATATTTCGTTAAAATCACAATTCTTGTAGACGTGAACATGACTATTAAATTAGAAACAGCGTTCACACTTTCGGAACGCGATTCTGTGAAAAAAAAGGGTAGCATAGCCAGAATTTGTAAAAACTTGAAGCCAGAAAATAAAAATGTCAAATTCACAAAATCGGCTAGCTTTTGTTTATAGCCAAATTTGTTTAGAGTAAATAAACTTTTTCTTGTTACTTTGTATGCTTAAGTTTGTAAACTTAAGAGGACTTATGTATGTAGCCTAGGGCTATAACTTGAACTATTAGGGGTGGGAACTGTGGTAATTACAATGACAGTGATTATTACATTTGGAAAGAGCATTGAATGGGGATCAAATGCTTGATTTCTTTTTTTTTTCTGATTTCTATTCTATTAGCCAAATTAATTAAGGAATGGCTAACCTGGCTGTTTACTCCTGTGTTCTTGCCTGCTAATATTTTGAATGAGCACAGACATGTATAACCTTTAGAGCGATTCAACCTTTTCAATAGTGGCGGCTTCTCCTGGGTACAGCCTCTTAGGGGGCACCAAAATATGAATTTTTTCGTAAATATTATGATCTGTATCTATTGTGGTAGTGCTGGCGGGGGAAGGGACAAAAACCGATATTGTCCCTCGGCACTGAAGTCTCCAGCTACGCTTCTGCTATTCAATCAATAAATTTATCTTGGATACTCTGTATTCGGCTTACATGTGCCTATGCCCCTTTAGTCAAATTATTCAAAGACGCAAATGGCTAAACTTTTTGGCAAAACTACTATATCTATAAAAAGCTACACCTTCAATTCATCTGAAACCTTGGTACGAATGAGAAACATTACGAAACGGCAGAAAAAAAAATAGTGTATGTTTATTTACCAAAAAAGTAAAACTACTTTTGAGTCCTGGATTAAGGTGTTTTTCTCAACTTACACTTTATTTTTGTTTTTTTGTTTGTCACAGACACTTGTTAAATTTGTGTGCCATTTTTGACCGCTTCTGAATGTCCAATTGCTTCCAACTTTATCATTATATGCCTTCCGATGACAGTGCAATAACACGGCATCTAAATGCCTCTTTCTTGCGTATTTCCCCTCCCATCCCTCCTACTATTTTTCATGGATCGTGTGCTGAGTGAAATTAGAGACCCATGAAGACTGAAAGCCTTAAGCATATGAAGGAGAGGTTTCAAAACGCATGACTAGATGTATTTTGCTGCTAGATTCATATGAACTAAAGTAAAAACGATATTTTGCTAAATTTGCTTCGCATTGCTGCAGAAAAATTACAATAATGTATGTGTTTTGCTTAAAAGTCGAAAATAATAAAAATATTTTTTTTTTAATTTGTTTTCAAAATGGACTAAGAAGTACAATATTTTTTTGAAAATACATGAATAGAAGTGAAAATGAAGACATAAAACGGATCGGTCTTTAACTCGTTTTCCTCAACTCATCGATTTTTTTTTCATTTGTGCGTTTATAACGGCTTGAAACTTTATCCTGGGCCCAGGGGACCTTGAAGTAAAAATTTCAGGGTCAAAAGGTTTTAGATACATGAAATGGGCCGAAAACATTGTAATTGGCAATCTTTCCTAAAGCCAAAGCTAGCCATTGGACTACCATGAAAAAAAATGACAGCAAAATGAAAAAAAGCTGCCAGACCGTTATTCGCGAGAAGAAAAGAATTTTAAAATCATAATCTTGATTGTAAATTCGCTGTTCCTCTGATAATCAAAAAAAAATGCTTGTAGATTAGGATTTTGAATTGTGCCCAATCGCCGGTTGGGTGTATAAACGTCTCTTTTTCTACATTTTGCAATCAGGGTTGCCACCCTGACCTGGCAGAATTTACTAAATCTGAGAGGAAAAATTTATTAAATCGCATCTGTTTTTACTAAATGCTCAAAATTTTTTTTTGCGCGCACTATCAACCATCGATTTTTCACTATAGGAGGATAATCAATAGGATTTTCACAATCTTTTTCCCTTTTTCTTCTTTTTTCTCTTTTCCTCTTTTCTTTCGTTTTCATAGTATGATTGAAAATTCCGGAAACCTATAAGTTCAAAAATCTTTTTTTTGATTATTTGGATGTACTACTGGATAGGCTTCATATTTCAGATGCAGTGTATGCAAGACGTCAAACAATAGTCTGGAATCTTGGATTTTGGAAATTCTGCTGGTGAAGCCGGCTTTAAACTTATCAATGGTCTTCAGGTCATAAAATTCAGATGTATTGAAAAAGTAAAAAAACAATCTACGAAGAAAAAGAGCTACAACTCATAATCACGAAGCATTTCAGACGATGGAGTGCTTAGTGCTTAGCTCGAGTGCTTATAAATCATGACTTTTTACTAGATTTCGGGAAATTTACTAGATCCTCTAAATTTATTAGATTATTTTGTTTTACTAGATCTAGTAAAATCCTACTGACGGTGACAACCCTGTTTGCAATTCGACAATCCAGTTTTACAAACTTGTTTTATGTACTTCTTTGTTTCACAGATAATTCTTAATTTGTTCCTATTAGAGAAAAATCTTACAAGTTACTCAAAAATCTTTACAAAATGCACCCAAAATGTATTCATATGCATTTTTGTTAATTTTTTACTTCGGGGGGGGGGGCCTTCAAACCCGATTCCCACCCCCTGGATTATTTGGGATGATCTTTCCATGGAGGAAGTTTTCATGGGGGAAGGGATATTGCTATGAAGGGGGGGGGGGTCCCAGTATTATTGCATCAGCAATTCAGCACTTTGGTATTATTATTGTTTTTTTTTCAGGTTGAGTCTCTCTTTTTTCATTTATTTTGTATCAAAATACAATGTTTTTATTTCTTTATCTTGAGTCAAAATACAATGTATTTTATAATAAAATGAAATGAAACGGTTGAAAACGGATGCAACTTTCAATAAGACTTTGAAAGGAAAAAGAAGCAAAAACTTTGTTATACAAATAATAAAAACTATTATTTATAAATATTCTTAATTAATAATAATATTAATAATAATACTTAATAATAATAACAACTGTTAATTAAGAAAAATAAATATTATTTGTTATACAATTTGGATCAGATTTGGGTCAAATTTGGATCGGATCTCATGACTGAGAAAGTTTTCCATGCTATTCATCCTATTGATTCTAGTCAGTTTGTAATGCTAATAAATGAGTGTTTTAAGTCAGGTATTTTCCCTGATTGTCTGAAAATTGCGGAAAGTGAAACCACTTTTTAAAGGGGGTGATAGTGGGGATTTAGATAATTATAGGTCTATTTCGCTTTTTCCTGTTATTTCTAGAATAATAGAGAGACTAATAAGTGTAAGAATGGTTAAATTTATAGAATCTAAGTCTTTTTTTCGGTCTAGCCAGTTCGGATTTAGGAAAAGAATGTCAACTGAGCAAGCAGTGATCTTCTTGACGACATTTGTGAATGATCATGTAGATCGTGGTCTTAAAGTGGCATCCGTTTTCCTTGACATAATGAAAGCATTCGATTGTGTTATTATGAAATTGTAGTAAAGGAGTTAGATAGTTGTGGTATCCCTGGAAAATTTTTGGAACTTATTAGATCATTCCTGAGTGAACGTATGCAGATTGTGCAAATTGAAAATGAGACCTCTAGCCCGCAGAGAGTGAAGGCTGGCGTTCCTCAAGGGTCAGTTTTGGGACCTCTTTTATTTTTGATTTATCTCTACGATATTTACCGGTTGATTGAAGATATAACGATTTCGGATAAAGAGGATCGAGGTCCTAAAACTATAATTCCTAGTTTTGCTCACGATACACATCTTACAGTTGCTGCGAGGATGGAAAGTGAACTTCTTCTAGTTCTGGAAAAGAGAATGGAACAAAAAGAAAAATTGATGAGATTTAATAAACTTGAATTAGACCATAAGAAAAGTCAATTTTTCATTTACGGGAGAAGCGTAAATTACTAGTAAATAATTTTTGAGACCACACTGGCTAATCATGATAAACAAAAAATCGCGAAGAAAGGAAACGAGGACAATTAACAGCCAGTGAAAAAATTGAAAAATTATGCACATATTTCGGTCAAGACCTCCGCTTGACCGTCCTCATTGCAGAGGACGGTCAAGCGGAGGTCTTGACCGAAATATTTGCATAATTTTTCAATTTTTTCACTGGCTGTTAATTGTCCTCGTTTCCTTTCTTCGCGATTTTTTGTTTATCGTAAATTACTAGCCTGGATTGAGAGACTAGAACTTGATGGGAATGCTATAGAACGTGTTAGAGCAGTGAAGTTTCTTGGAGTGATAGTCGATTGAGTGCTTGAGTTTCATAGACCATATTAATCAAATTGCAACTAAGGTTGCCCGAAATTTGGGAATTACAAGGAAGCTAAAGCGTACTTTCCCAAGACCGGTTCTCAGAATGCTTTATCTCTCCCTTATTCATCCGTATTTGATTTATTGTATATTGGTTTGGTCTTCAACGTTTGTGGGTCATCTATCGCAGATTAGAGAATTACAGAATAAAGCTTTAAGAGTACTTACTGGAGATGATAAGCGCTCCTCGGTTAGAGCAAGGTATGCTGAACTACATATTGTTCCATTTTTCGGATTGATTAAGTTTTATAATGCTCTTTTTATGTTTAAACGTCAGAATAAAATGCTACCAATTTGCTTTCAAGATTTTTTTATGCCTGTTTCTAGTGTGCATTCTTACAGTTTAAGACATTCGAATGAATTTAGACCACCTAAGCCTGTGAGAACTAGGTCAATTTTTTTATCCGCCATGTTAGCCCTCGTACTTGGAATAGTCTGCCAGATGAGATCAAGAAGGTGACTGATGTCTCTGAATTTAGAAGTCTGTGAAAAGAACAATGTTATAGGGTATATGGGGGTGAGTGAGTCAGTTCTCCGATCTCTTTTGAGTCTTTTGCCTTTAATTTGTAAAAAAAAAAAAAAAAAAAAAAAAAAAAAAAAAATTGTGTTTGGTTGACGGTTTGAGAAGGACATGGTTAAATATGTTGAATGTTGAGAATTGATTGGTTGAAGTTTAGTAGGGGTGGTATAGTCGCTTATTAGGGATTTTTATATGATTGGTTTTTTTTTTGTCTAGGCCGAGTTGGGGTAATGATCTCCTTTACAAGCTCAGCTTCTGGATTTTGTTATTTATTGTTGATGAATAAACCCTAAATTAAAAATAAAAGTCTGAATGTTTTAGATTCATACCCTGAAGCCTTTATCAAAAGGGAATAAAAACAAGAAGAAAAAAACAGTTTGAACATATTAACACACATCCTACATAAAAAGATGAGAGAAATATTCAAACCGAATATAAAAAAAAGGAATAAAATCTCAGATCCGATGAACAAGTTGTTGTTTTTAAACAAGCCCAATCTTATAAAGCATAAACGCGAGGCAGGCTGATTTTATTTACTATTTTGTATATCCGAGTTGTCTTCTGATATAACATTTTAATAAATGAGACAATCCCTCCTTTTCATACAATGGTGCCTTTGTGGGGATCAGTGCATTGTATTTGTTTACTGATTTTTTTTCAGAAAATACGTCTAAAATATTTGTATCTCAAATATATATATTTTCTTAAATTTTAAAGCGTTTCACAATTGTTTCTTCAGATTTTGTCCTGTAGAGGTGAAAACATGCGATGAGACCCCCCCCCCCATGTGGCAGCCCATGTCAGGTATCAAAAGACACTTATACCAAAAAGGATAGTTTGTTTACAACACATAATTTGCCTATAGCAATAGGAAAAATGATTGCTTAAATATATGGTTGAGAATATCAATTACTTGGGCAATGACTCTATAGGGAAGTTCCTATCTTTAGAAAGCGCCGTGCCAATATTCTATTATCAAACAAGGATAACATTTAAGGCAGCAACCTGCATGTAGTAACTTTTGAATTGAATTCCAAGGTATTTTGGGAATGCATAGTTTCTGTTCATTCAGAAATATTTAAAGTCTAGATAGTTTGTAAGGGAGTAGGAAGTTGTTATTTTCCAAAATTTGTTATTTAAAAATTATGTCTTGTAAAATGTGTTTATAATAAAATATGCCTTATATATCTGTATAAGTATATCTTATAAATTGCAGTATCAATTGGAGGAGGGGGAAGGGCATGCGCCCCTTATATACCCCCAACCTAGATTTTGAAAAGTACACTTGTTTGGATTGTTTTGATTTAATTTTTTGGGTTTAATTGCTTCATTTTATTTTTTTGGTATTTTCACTGAAAAGTTGAAAAACGAAAGGCTTTCCCCCTCCCCCTAAGTTTTGAATACTTATTTTGCCCCTCTAGACTTTCGTGAATTGACGCCACTGGGAGTGATATATGCCCCCCTCTCGATTTCACTCCCCCTAGGTCTTGAAAAATGCCTTTTTGAGGGGGGGGGAAATTTTCATTGAAAGCTAGATTTTTTGGTTTTATTAAAATGGAAGAAATGACAAATTTACAATCCCCCCCCCTATGTTTTGGAAAATACATTTATGACCTCACACCGATTGTTTGTTAATTTATGTCACTTATAAATAATGTCTTGGACCACACTGCTTTTCGATTTACGAAAAATTAAGTGAGAGAAACGGATTTTAATTTAAACTAAGCAGCGACAAAAGTTGAAAACAAACAAGACATTAATTTATAAATGAATACAATTCCGAATATTTCGGCATGTATCCATGAGCGCCCATATGGGGGGGGGGGCAGGGGGGGGGGGGCTCCCGCCTCCCCCTGGCTGAATAATGCTGCCTTATTTTTATATTTTTGTTCTGAGATTTCTATTATATAGCATTAAAAGTACCAATTAGACGAGGTTTGCCCCCCCCCCTGGAATTCAGCTTATGGGCGCCCATGCATGTATCCACTGATTGTTAAGAAGAGAGCTACCTCTTGTTGCACTATAGACATTCGTTTTGATCTTGTTCAGTTGTAGTAACAGCAGTTCTGGAAGTTGTTTATAATATCACATTTATCCACTGATCATACAGACCGTGGTAACGTGATACTCATGATCAACAGAAAGTACAAGATTACTTCTAAATCTTTTTTAGATAATTGGCATTTTTTAGTATGTGAGGTGTGCAATCGATGCTTCATAAAACACTCTGAGTGCTACTTTTACAGAAAATAAAAGTAATGAAATCGCGAGCAATTAAACAGTTCGTGGTAACGAACTGTAAGTAAGGAGCGATCCGGCTTAATAGTAAATGGAACCCTAAAAAAACGGAATTTTGATACCAGTAGATACATCAAAATAATTGGATTTTAATGCTGATTTCAAATATATAAGTTTCATCAAGTTTAGTCTTACCCATCAAAAGTTACGAGCCTGAAAAAAATTGCCTTATTTTCGAAAAAAGGGGGAAACGCCCCCTAAAAGGGATAGAATCTTAATGAAAATCAAATCATCAGATTCAGTGTATCAGAAAACCCTATTGTAGAGGTTTCAAGCTCCTATCTGCAAAAATGTGGAATTTCGTATTTTTTGCCAGAAGAAAGATCACGGACGCGTGTTTATTTGTTTGTTTGTTGTTGTTTTTTTCTTCTTTTTTTTCCAGGGGTGATCGTATTGATCCAGTGGTCTTAGAGTATCGCGAGAGGGTTGGCTTATTCAAACGGAAATTAAAAGTTATAGTGTCCTTTTTAAGTGACAAAAAAATTGAGGGCATCTAGCCCCCCTCCCACGCTCAGTTTATTCCAAAGTCACCTGATCAAAATCTTAAGATTGCCATTTTGTTCAGCATAGTCGAAAATCTAATAAATATGTGTTTGAGGATGACTTAATCCCCCACAGTCCCCGGGGGAAGGACTGCAAGTTATGAACTTTGCCCATTGTTTACATTTGCATTGGTTATTGGGAAGTATGCAGACGTTTTCAGGAGGGATTTTTTCTGATGGGGGGGGGGGGAGTGGAGGAGTGGGTTAACTGGGAGGATCTTTACATGGAGGATGTTTTCATAAGGGACATTTCTATGAAGGGGGCGCTGGATTTCCCAGTATTATTTAAAAAACGATCAAAAACTAAATAAAAAAACAAGTTTTTTCTAACTGAAAACAAGGAGCAACATTAAAACTTAAAAGGAACAGAAATTATTACGTATATAAGGGGGTTCACCCCTAGTCAATACCTCGCTCTTTGCGCTAATGTTTTTTTTAGTACTTTCGAAAGAGTTATCTGTTCTAATTAAACGGCCTTTGTGATACAGGGGCCATTATTAAAGAATTGGAACAACATTCGAACTTTAGCGTAAAGAGCGAGGTATTGACTAGGGGGCGAACCCCTCATATACGTAATAATTTCTGTTCCTTTTATGTTTTAATGTTGCGTACTTTCAGTTGAAAAAACTTGTTTTTTTTATTTACTTTTTATCAGAAACGAAGGCACACAGCTCGGTCCAATTATCTTGAGGCTGTCAAGCCGAGAACAGAGTACTTGAAGAATAGCTTTATCCGACATTGCACTTCGATCTGAAATGATCTTCCTGAAGAAATTATCCCCAAAAGTTTCTCTGTTAACTCTTTCAAATGAACAATCAATAGTATCTAAGAACCTCGATAAAAGACTACCGGCAAATCAGATATTTAATTGTACCTGGCACCACGAAATTAAGATTAAAACAAAAATTAAAATGAATCATCAATACCTTCTGTATCCATAAAATAGTCCTCCTCCTTTATTTGTCAGACCCTCCTCCTTTATTTGAAGTCTCGTGCTCTCTCTCCGTAAGCCTTTGAATTGTCGTAGAAAATGTTTTATTCCAAATTTCTTTAACCAATATTTGACTTTAATTGAAATCGTTTAATTTTATAACTTTCGTAACTTAAGTTTCTGTGCCATAAGTCTGTTAAGTTTTCGTAGTTGAGTTTTTATAACTTTCTAGTTTCATAACTTGACTCCATAACTTTCAACTGAAGGTAAGAGCAACATGAAAGATTAAAACGAACAGAAATTATTACGTATATGAAGGGGATTGCCCCCTGCTACTTTTTAAAAAACTTCTTATTGATCTAATTAAACGACCCTTGGGTTTGAAGAGTCGTTCTTAAAGAATTGGGACAGAATTTAAACTTTAGTGTAAAGAGCGAAGTGTTGAGGTAGTTTCTGTTCGTTTTTTTCTGTTTCGTTTTGTCCCCACAGAAATATTCTCTAGACAATTCAATCCCGATGAAAATTTACCCCTAACAATTACCCTTAACAACTCAGCGCGTAAAATTGAGACGGAAAAGAGAAAGCAAGCCATATAAAAATAATTTTGTTTAGGAATTCTGACAATTCCCTCAGCGTATAATTTCCCCTGAAAATCTCACCCCCTGGAAACTTCCCTCTCCATGGAAAATTGCCTTGTGGAAAAAAAACGCCAGCAGAAAATTTGTCTCCTCTCCCCCCCCCATACGAAAATGTAAACACACTTTCCAATAACAAATACTATGCGTAACAATGGGGAAATTTTATACCTTAAAGACCTTTCCCCTGGGGTTGTGGGGGGGGGGTCATGTTGCATCCAAAGACATAGCTATTGGGCCTTTAAATTATGATGAAAAAAATGGCTATCTCACAATTTTGATCGGACGACTTTGGGGAAAAAGGGTCAGGGAATGGGGCCTAGTTGCCCTCCAATCTTTTAGGTCACTTTTAGGGCATTAGACCTTTTAATTTCTCTTAGGATGAGCCCTCTTATGAAATTCTAGGACCACTGGGTCGGTGCGATCATCCCTGGGAAAAAAAATAAACACGCATCCGTGATCTTTCTTCGGGCAAAAAATACAAAATTCCACATTTTTGCAGGTAGAAGCTTGAAGCCTCCACAGCATGGTTTTCTGATACGCCAAATCTGATGGTATGATTTTCATTAAGATTCTATGACTTTTAGGGGGTTTTTCCCCCCTTTGTTAGAAAGTCAAGCAAGTTATTCAGGCTTTTAACCTTTAATGGGTTCGACTAAACTTAATGGAACTTATATATTTGAAATCGGCATAATAAGCCGATTCTTTGATATATGTATATATATATATATATATATATATATATATATATATATATATATATATATATATATATATATATAATATATATATATATATATATATATATATATATATATAATGTGTAAAACTGGTATCAAAATTCTTTTTTTTAGTTTCGGTTAGTATTGAGCCGGGTCGCTCCTTACTAACAGTTCGTTACTAGAACTGTTTGATTCCCAATGCTATATCCGGGGTGGGTACCGGTTTTGAAACCCCTCCCGAAATTTTTGTTCGACTCGTTAAAACGTAACAAAAATGCATATAAGAAAATGTTGATCCGTTTTTCTAAGTTTTTTGTACCCCCCTCCCCCCCCTGAAAAAAATTCCAGGATTTGTCCTTGCATACTCCTCATCCGAATTCCTCTTACAAAGATGATTTCGACTAACTCTTGTAACCCCAAAGACAGCTGACTGCGAGAATCAAAGGGTAGTACTTATTGGCCCCCACGAATATAACAAAAATTGTGGCAATCAGTGATAAGGGATAACAAGACTTAAACAACCGGTTTTACTCCTGCTTTGAACACTAGGAAAGAAACTAGAAAACCCTTGCTGGTTTGCCACCACGTATCTAACACTAATGGTGGCAATCAGTGATAATGGATAACCAGACTTTGACAACCGGTTTACTTCTGCTTTGAACACAAGGGAAGAAACTAGGAAACTCTTGCTGGTTGGCCACCACGTATCTAACACTAATGGTGGTAATCGGTGATAATGGATAACCTGACTATAACAAATAGTTTTACTTCTGGTTTGAATACCAGAAAACAAACTAGGAAGTATCTAATAGTGGCAATCAGTGATAATGAATAACCAGACTTTGACAACCGGTTTACTTCTGCTTTGAACACAAGGGAAGAAACTAGAAAACCCTTGCTGGTTTGCCACCACGTATCTAACACTAATGGTGGTAATCGGTGATAATGGATAACCTGACTATAACAAATAGTTTTACTTCTGGTTTGAATACCAGAAAACAAACTAGGAAGTATCTAATAGTGGCAATCAGTGATAATGAATAACCAGACTTTGACAACCGGTTTACTTCTGCTTTGAACACAAGGGAAGAAACTAGAAAACCCTTGCTGGTTTGCCACCACGTATCTAACACTAATGGTGGTAATCGGTGATAATGGATAACCTGACTATAACAAATAGTTTTACTTCTGGTTTGAATACCAGAAAACAAACTAGGAAGTATCTAACACTAATAGTGGCAATCAGTGATAATGAATAACCAGACTTTGACAACCGGTTTACTTCTGCTTTGAACACAAGGGAAGAAACTAGGAAACTCTTGCTGGTTGGCCACCACGTATCTAACACTAATGGTGGTAATCGGTGATAATGGATAACCTGACTATAACAAATAGTTTTACTTCTGGTTTGAATACCAGAAAACAAACTAGGAAGTATCTAACACTAATAGTGGCAATCAGTGATAATGAATAACCAGACTTTGACAACCGGTTTTACTCCTGCTTTGAACACTAGGAAAGAAACTAGAAAACCCTTGCTGGTTTGCCACCACGTATCTAACACTAATAGTGGCAATCAGTGATAATGAATAACCAGACTTAAACAACCGGTTTTACTCCTGCTTTGAACACTAGGAAAGAAACTAGAAAACCCTTGCTGGTTTGCCACCACGTATCTAACACTAATGGTGGCAATCAGTGATAATGGATAACCAGACTTTGACAACCGGTTTACTTCTGCTTTGAACACAAGGGAAGAAACTAGAAAACCCTTGCTGGTTTGCCACCACGTATCTAACACTAATGGTGGTAATCGGTGATAATGGATAAACCTGACTATAACAAATAGTTTTACTTCTGGTTTGAATACCAGAAAACAAACTAGGAAGTATCTAATAGTGGCAATCAGTGATAATGAATAACCAGACTTTGACAACCGGTTTACTTCTGCTTTGAACACAAGGGAAGAAACTAGAAAACCCTTGCTGGTTTGCCACCACGTATCTAACACTAATGGTGGTAATCGGTGATAATGGATAACCTGACTATAACAAATAGTTTTACTTCTGGTTTGAATACCAGAAAACAAACTAGGAAGTATCTAATAGTGGCAATCAGTGATAATGAATAACCAGACTTTGACAACCGGTTTACTTCTGCTTTGAACACAAGGGAAGAAACTAGAAAACCCTTGCTGGTTTGCCACCACGTATCTAACACTAATGGTGGTAATCGGTGATAATGGATAACCTGACTATAACAAATAGTTTTACTTCTGGTTTGAATACCAGAAAACAAACTAGGAAGTATCTAACACTAATAGTGGCAATCAGTGATAATGAATAACCAGACTTTGACAACCGGTTTACTTCTGCTTTGAACACAAGGGAAGAAACTAGGAAACTCTTGCTGGTTGGCCACCACGTATCTAACACTAATGGTGGTAATCGGTGATAATGGATAACCTGACTATAACAAATAGTTTTACTTCTGGTTTGAATACCAGAAAACAAACTAGGAAGTATCTAACACTAATAGTGGCAATCAGTGATAATGAATAACCAGACTTTGACAACCGGTTTTACTCCTGCTTTGAACACTAGGAAAGAAACTAGAAAACCCTTGCTGGTTTGCCACCACGTATCTAACACTAATGGTGGCAATCAGTGATAATGGATAACCAGACTTTGACAACCGGTTTACTTCTGCTTTGAACACAAGGGAAGAAACTAGGAAACTCTTGCTGGTTGGCCACCACGTATCTAACACTAATGGTGGTAATCGGTGATAATGGATAACCTGACTATAACAAATAGTTTTACTTCTGGTTTGAATACCAGAAAACAAACTAGGAAGTATCTAACACTAATAGTGGCAATCAGTGATAATGAATAACCAGACTTTGACAACCGGTTTACTTCTGCTTTGAACACAAGGGAAGAAACTAGGAAACTCTTGCTGGTTGGCCACCACGTATCTAACACTAATGGTGGTAATCGGTGATAATGGATAACCTGACTATAACAAATAGTTTTACTTCTGGTTTGAATACCAGAAAACAAACTAGGAAGTATCTAACACTAATAGTGGCAATCAGTGATAATGAATAACCAGACTTTGACAACCGGTTTACTTCTGCTTTGAACACAAGGGAAGAAACTAGAAAACCCTTGCTGGTTTGCCACCACGTATCTAACACTAATGGTGGTAATCGGTGATAATGGATAACCTGACTATAACAAATAGTTTTACTTCTGGTTTGAATACCAGAAAACAAACTAGGAAGTATCTAACACTAATAGTGGCAATCAGTGATAATGAATAACCAGACTTTGACAACCGGTTTTACTTCTTCTTTGAACACCAGGAAAGAAACTAGAAAACCCTTGCTGGTTTGCCACCACGTATCTAACACTAATGGTGGTAATCGGTGATAATGGATAACCTGACTATAACAAATAGTTTTACTTCTGGTTTGAATACCAGAAAACAAACTAGGAAGTATCTAACACTAATAGTGGCAATCAGTGATAATGGATAACCAGACTTTAACAACCGGTTTACTCCTGCTTTGAACACAAGGGAAGAAACTAGGAAACTCTTGCTGGTTGGCCACCACGTATCTAACACTAATGGTGGCAATCAGTGATAATGGATAACCAGACTTTAACAACCGGTTTTACTTCTTCTTTGAACACCAGGAAAGAAACTAGAAAACCCTTGCTGGTTTGCCACCACGTATCTAACACTAATGGTGGTAATCGGTGATAATGGATAACCTGACTATAACAAATAGTTTTACTTCTGGTTTGAATACCAGAAAACAAACTAGGAAGTATCTAACACTAATAGTGGCAATCAGTGATAATGGATAACCAGACTTTAACAACCGGTTTACTCCTGCTTTGAACACAAGGGAAGAAACTAGGAAACTCTTGCTGGTTGGCCACCACGTATCTAATACTAATGGTGGCAATCAGTGATAATGGATAACCAGACTTTAACAACCGGTTTTACTCCTGCTTTGAACACTAGGAAAGAAACTAGGAAACTCTTGCTGGTTGGCCACCACGTATCTAACACTAATGGTGGCAATCAGTGATAATGGATAACCAGACTTTAACAACCGGTTTTACTTCTTCTTTGAACACCAGGAAAGAAACTAGAAAACCCTTGCTGGTTTGCCACCACGTATCTAACACTAATGGTGGTAATCGGTGATAATGGATAACCTGACTATAACAAATAGTTTTACTTCTGGTTTGAATACCAGAAAACAAACTAGGAAGTATCTAACACTAATAGTGGCAATCAGTGATAATGGATAACCAGACTTTAACAACCGGTTTACTCCTGCTTTGAACACAAGGGAAGAAACTAGGAAACTCTTGCTGGTTGGCCACCACGTATCTAACACTAATGGTGGCAATCAGTGATAATGGATAACCAGACTTTAACAACCGGTTTTACTCCTGCTTTGAACACTAGGAAAGAAACTAGGAAACCCTTGCTGGTTGGCCACCACGTATCTAACACTAATGGTGGCAATCAGTGATAATGGATAACCAGACTTTAACAACCGGTTTTACTCCTGCTTTGAACACTAGGAAAGAAACTAGGAAACCCTTGCTGGTTGGCCACCACGTATCTAACACTAATGGTGGCAATCAGTAATAATGGATAACCAGAATTTAACAACCGGTTTTACTTCTTCTTTGAACACCAGGAAAGAAACTAGAAAACCCTTGCTGGTTTGCCACCACGTATCTAACACTAATGGTGGTAATCGGTGATAATGGATAACCTGACTATAACAAATAGTTTTACTTCTGGTTTGAATACCAGAAAACAAACTAGGAAGTATCTAACACTAATAGTGGCAATCAGTGATAATGGATAACCAGACTTTAACAACCGGTTTACTCCTGCTTTGAACACAAGGGAAGAAACTAGGAAACTCTTGCTGGTTGGCCACCACGTATCTAACACTAATGGTGGCAATCAGTGATAATGGATAACCAGACTTTAACAACCGGTTTACTCCTGCTTTGAACACAAGGGAAGAAACTAGGAAACTCTTGCTGGTTGGCCACCACGTATCTAACACTAATGGTGGCAATCAGTGATAATGGATAACCAGACTTTAACAACCGGTTTTACTCCTGCTTTGAACACTAGGAAAGAAACTAGAAAAACCCTTGCTGGTTGGCCACCACGTATCTAACACTAATGGTGGCAATCAGTGATAATGTATAACCAGACTTTAACAACCGGTTTACTTCTGCTTTGAACACCAGGAAAGAAACTAGAAAACCCTTGCTGGTTGGCCACCACGTATCTAACACTAATGGTGGCAATCAGTGATAATGGATAACTAGACTTTAACAACCGGTTTTAATCCTGCTTTGAACACTAGGAAAGAAACTAGAAAATCCTTGCTGGTTGGCCACCATGTATCTAACACTAATGATGACAATCAGTGATAATGGTAAACCAGACTTAAACAACCGGTTTTACTCCTGCTTTGAACACTAGGAAAGAAACTAGAAAACCCTTGCTGGTTTGCCACCACGTATCTAACACTAATGGTGGCAATCAGTGATAATGGATAACCAGCCTATAACAACCAGTTTTACTCCTGCTTTGAACACTAGGAAAGAAACTAGAAAACCCTTGCTGGTTGGCCACCGTGTATCTAACACTAATGGTGGCAATCAGTGATAATGGATAACCAGACTTTAACAACCGGTTTTACTCCTGCTTTGAACACTAGGAAAGAAATTAGAAAACCCTTGCTGGTTGGCCACCACGTATCTAACACTAATGATGGGAATCAGTGATAATGGATAACCAGACTTTAACAACCTGTTTTACTCCTGCTTTGAACACTAGGAAAGAAAGTAAAAAGCCCTTGCTGGTTGGCCACCACGTATCTAGCACTAATGGTGGCAATAAGTGATAATGGATAACCAGACTTTAACAACCGGTTTTACTCCTGCTTTGAACACTAGGAAAGAAACTAGGAAACCCTTGCTGGTTGGCCACCACGTATCTAACACTAATGGTGGCAATCAGTGATAATGGATAGCCAGACTTTAACAACCGGTTATACTCCTGCTTTGAACACTAGGAGAGAAACTAGGAAACTCTTGCTGGTTGGCCACCGCGTATCTAACACTAATGGTGACAATCAGTGATAATGGTTAACCAGACTTTAACAACCGGTTTTCCTCCTGCTTTGAACACTAGGAAAGAAACTAGAAAACCCTTGCTGGTTGGCCACCACGCATCTGACACTAATAGTGGCAATCAGTGATAATGGATAACCAGACTTTAACTATCGGTTTTACTTCTGCTTTGAACACTAGGAAAGAAACTAGAAAACCCTTGCTGGTTGGCCACCACGTATCTAACACTAATGGTGGCAATCAGTGATAATGGATAACCATACTTTAACAACCGGTTTTACTCCTGCTTTGAACACTAGGAAAGAAACTAGAAAACCCTTGCTGGTTGGCCACCACGTATCTAACACTAATGGTGGCAATCAGTGACAATGGATAACCAGACTTTAACAACCGGTTTTACTCCTGCTTTGAACACTAGGAAAGAAACTAGGAAACTCTTGCTGGTGGGCCACCACGTATCTAACACTAATGGTGGCAATCAGTGATAATGGATAACTAGACCTTAACAACCGGTTTTACTCCTGCTTTGAACACTAGGAAAAAAACTAGGAAACCCTTGTTGGTTGGCCACCACGTTTCTAACACTACTGGTGGCAATCAGTGATAATGGATAACCAGACTTTAACAACCGGTTTTACTCCTGCTTTGAAAACTAGGAAAGAAACTAGGAAACTCTTGCTGGCTGGCCACCACATATCTAACACTAATGGTTGCAATCAGTGATAATGGATAGCCAGACTTTAACAACCGGTTTTACTCCTGCTTTGAACACTAGGAAAGAAACTAGAAAACCCTTGCTGGTTGGCCACCACGTATCTAACACTAATGGTGGCAATCAGTGATAATGGATAACCAGACTTTAACAACTGGTTTTACTCCTGCTGTGAACACTAGGAAAGAAACTAGAAAACCCTTGCTGGTTTGCCACCACGTATCTAACACTAATGATGGCAATCAGTGATAATGGATAACCAGACTTTAACAACCGGTTTTACTTCTGCTTTAAACACTAGGAAAGAAACTAGGAAACCCTTGCTGGTTGGCCACCACGTATCTAACACTAATGGTGGCAGTAAGTGATAATGGATAACCAGACTTTAACAACCGGTTTTACTCCTGCTTTGAACACTAGTAAAGAAACTAGAAAATCCTTACTGGTTGGCCACCACGTATCTAACACTAATGGTGGCAATCAGTGATAATGGATAACCAGACTTTAGCAACCGGTTTTACTCCTGCTTTGAACACTAGGAAAGAAACTAGGAAACCCTTGCTGGCTGGCCACCACGTATCCAACACTAATGGTGGCAATCAGTGAGAATGGATAACCAGACTTTAACAACCGGTCTACTTCTGCTATGAACACTAAGAAAGAAACTAGAAACCCCTTGCTGGTTGGCCACCACGTATCTAACACTAATGGTGGCAATCAGTGATAATGGATAACCAGACTTTAACAACCGGTTTTACTGCTGCTTTGAACACTAGGAAAGAAACTAGAAAACCCTTGCTGGTTTGCCACCACGTATCTAACACTAATGGTGGTAATCGGTGATAATGGATAACCTGACTATAACAAATAGTTTTACTTCTGGTTTGAATACCAGAAAACAAACTAGGAAGTATCTAACACTAATAGTGGCAATCAGTGATAATGGATAACAAGAATTAAACAACCGGTTTACTCCTGCTTTGAACACAAGGGAAGAAACTAGGAAACTCTTTCTGGTTGGCCACCACGTATCTAACACTAATGGTGGCAATCAGTGATAATGGATAACCAGACTTTAACAACCGGTTTTACTCCTGCTTTGAACACTAGGAAAGAAACTAGAAAAACCCTTGCTGGTTGGCCACCACGTATCTAACACTAATGGTGGCAATCAGTGATAATGTATAACCAGACTTTAACAACCGGTTTCCATTCTGCTTTGAACACTAGGAAAGAAACTAGAAAATCCTTGCTGGTTGACCACCACGTATCTAACACTAATGATGACAATCAGTGATAATGGTTAACCAGACTTAAACAACCGGTTTTACTCCTGCTTTGAACACTAGGAAAGAAACTAGAAAACTCTTGCTGGTTTGCCACCACGTATCTAACACTAATGGTGGCAATCAGTGATAATGGATAACCAGCCTATAACAACCAGTTTTACTCCTGCTTTGAACACTAGGAAAGAAACTAGAAAACCCTTGCTGGTTGGCCACCGTGTATCTAACACTAATGGTGGCAATCAGTGATAATGGATAACCAGACTTTAACAACCGGTTTTACTCCTGCTTTGAACACTAGGAGAGAAATTAGAAAACCCTTGCTGGTTGGCCACCACGTATCTAACACTAATGATGGGAATCAGTGATAATGGATAACCAGACTTTAACAACCTGTTTTACTCCTGCTTTGAACACTAGGAAAGAAAGTAAAAAGCCCTTGCTGGTTGGCCACCACGTTTTTAGCACTAATGGTGGCAATAAGTGATAATGGATAACCAGACTTTAACAACCGGTTTTACTCTTGCTTTGAACACTAGGAAAGAAACTAGGAAACCCTTGCTGGTTGGCCGCCACGTATCTTACACTAATGGTGGCTATCAGTGATAATGGATAACCAGACTTTAACAACCGGTTTTACTCCTGCTTTGAACACTCGGAAAGAAACTAGGAAACTCTTGCTGGTTGGCCACCAATTATCTAACACTAATGGTGACAATCAGTGATAATGGTTAACCAGACTTTAACAACCGGTTTTTCTCCTGCTTTGAACACTAGGAAAGAAACTAGAAAACCCTTGCTGGTTGGCCACCACGTATCTAAAACTAATAGTGGCAATCAGTGATAATGGATAACCAGACTTTAACTATCGGTTTTACTCCTGCTTTGAACACTAGGAAAGAAACTAGAAAACCCTTGCTGGTTGGCCACCACGTATCTAACACTAATGGTGGCAATCAGTGATAATGGATAACCAGACTTTAACAACCGGTTTTACTCCTGCTTTGAACACTAGGAAAGAAACTAGAAAACCCTTGCTGGTTGGCCACCACGTATCTAACACTAATGGTGGCAATCAGTGATAATGGATAACCAGACTTTAACAACCGGTTTTACTCCTGCTTTGAACACTAGGAAAGAAACTAGGAAACCCTTGTTGGTTGGCCACCGCGTTTCTAACACTAATGGTGGCAATCAGTGATAATGGATAACCAGACTTTAACAACCGGTTTTGCTCCTGCTTTGAAAACTAGGAAAGAAACTAGGAAACTCTTGCTGGTTGGCCACCACGTATCTAACACTAATGGTGGCAATCAGTGATAATGGATAGCCAGACTTTAACAACCGGTTTTACTCCTGCTTTGAACACTAGGAGAGAAACTAGGAAACTCTTGCTGGTTGGCCACCACGTATCTAACACTAATGGTGACAATCAGTGATAATGGTTAACCAGACTTTAACAACCGGTTTTCCTCCTGCTTTGAACACTAGGAAAGAAACTATAAAACCCTTGCTGGTTGGCCACCACGTATCTAACACTAATAGTGGAAATCAGTGATAATGGATAACCAGACTTTAACTATCGGTTTTGCTCCTGCTTTGAACACTAGGAAAGAAACTAGAAAACCCTTGCTGGTTGGCCACCACGTATCTAACACTAATGGTGGCAATCAGTGATAATGGATAACCAGACTTTAACAACCGGTTTTACTCCTGCTTTGAACACTAGGAAAGAAACTAGAAAACCCTTGCTGGTTGGCCACCACGTATCTAACACTAATGGTGGCAATCAGTGATAAGGGATAACCAGACTTTAACAACCGGTTTTACTCCTGCTTTGAACACTAGGAAAGAAACTAGGAAACTCTTGCTGGTTGGCCACCACGTATCTAACACTAATGGTGGCAATCAGTGATAATGGATAAATAGACCTTAACAACCGGTTTTACTCCTGCTTTGAACACTAGGAAAAAAACTAGGAAACCCTTGTTGGTTGGCCAGCATGTTTCTAACACTAATGGTGGCAATCAGTGATAATGGATAACCAGACTTTAATAACTGGTTTTACTCCTGCTGTGAACACTAGGAAAGAAACTAGAAAACCCTTGCTGGTTTGCCACCACGTGTCTAACACTAATGGTGGCAATCAGTGATAATGGATAGCCAGACTTTAACAACCGGTTTTACTCCTGCTTTGAACACTAGGAACGAAACTAGAAAACCCTTGCTGGTTGGCCACCACGTATCTAACACTAATGGTGGCAATCAGTGATAATGGATAACCAGACTTTAATAACTGGTTTTACTCCTGCTGTGAACACTAGGAAAGAAACTAGAAAACCCTTGCTGGTTTGCCACCACGTATCTAACACTAATGATGGCAATCAGTGATAATGGATAACCAGACTTTAACAACCGGTTTTACTTCTGCTTTAAACACTAGGAAAGAAACTAGGAAACCCTTGCTGGTTGGCCACCACGTATCTAACACTAATGGTGGCAATAAGTGATAATGGATAACCAGACTTTAACAACCGGTTTTACTCCTGCTTTGAACACTAGTAAAGAAACTAGAAAATCCTTACTGGTTGGTCACCACGTATCTAACACTAATGGTGGCAATCAGTGATAATGGATAACCAGACTTTAACAACCGGTTTTACTCCTGCTTTGAACACTAGGAAAGAAACTAGGAAACCCTTGCTGGCTGGCCACCACGTATCCAACACTAATGGTGGCAATCAGTGAGAATGGATAACCAGACTTTAACAACCGGTCTACTTCTGCTATGAACACTAAGAAAGAAACTAGAAACCCCTTGCTGGTTGGCCACCACGTATCTAACACTAATGGTGGCAATCAGTGATAATGGATAACCAGACTTTAACAACCGGTTTTACTCCTGCTTTGAACACTAGGAAAGAAACTAGAAAACCCTTGCTGGTTTGCCACCACGTATCTAACACTAATGGTGGTAATCGGTGATAATGGATAACCTGACTATAACAAATAGTTTTACTTCTGGTTTGAATACCAGAAAACAAACTAGGAAGTATCTAACACTAATAGTGGCAATCAGTGATAATGGATAACAAGAATTAAACAACCGGTTTACTCCTGCTTTGAATACAAGGGAAGAAACTAGGAAACTCTTTCTGGTTGGTCACCACGTATCTAACACTAATGGTGGCAATCAGTGATAATGGATAACCAGACTTTAACAACCGGTTTTACTCCTGCTTTGAACCCTAGGAAAGAAACTAGAAAACCCTTGCTGGTTGGCCACCACGTATCTAACACTAATGGTGGCAATCAGTGATAATGTATAACCAGACTTTAACAACTGGTTTACTTCTGCTTTGAACACCAGGAAAGAAACTAGAAAACCCTTGCTGGTTGGCCACTACGTATCTAACACTAATGGTGGCAATCAGTGATAATGGATAACTAGACTTTAACAACCGGTTTTCATTCTGCTTTGAACACTAGGAAAGAAACTAGAAAATCCTTGCTGGTTGGCCACCACGTATCTAACACTAATGATGACAATCAGTGATAATGGTTAACCAGACTTAAACAACCGGTTTTACTCCTGCTTTGAACACTAGGAAAGAAACTAGAAAACCCTTGCTGGTTTGCCACCACGTATCTAACACTAATGGTGGCAATCAGTGATAATGGATAACCAGCCTATAACAACCAGTTTTACTCCTGCTTTGAACACTAGGAAAGAAACCAGAAAACCCTTGCTGGTTGGCCACCACGTATCTAACACTAATGGTGGCAATCAGTGATAATGGATAATCAGACTTTAACAACCGGTTTTACTCCTGCTTTGAACACTAGGAAAGAAACTAGAAAACCCTTGCTGGTTGGCCACCACGTATCTAACACTAATGGTGGCAATCAGTGATAATGGATAACCAGACTTTAACAACCGGTTTTACTCCTGCTTTGAACACTAGGAAAGAAACTAGGAAACTTTTTCTAGTTGGCCACCACGTATCTAACACTAATGGTGGCAATCAGTGATAATGGATAACTAGACCTTAACAACCGGTTTTACTCCTGCTTTGAACACTAGGAAAAAAACTAGGAAACCCTTGTTGGCTGGCCACCACGTTTCTAACACTAATGGTGGCAATCAGTGATAATGAATAACCAGACTTTAACAACCGGTTTTACTCCTGCTTTGAACACTAGGAAAGAAACTAGGAAACTCTTGCTGGTTGGCCACCACGTATCTAACACTAATGGTGGCAATCAGTGATAATGGATAACCAGACTTTAACAACCGGTTTTACTCCTGCTTTGAACACTAGGAAAGAAACTAGAAAACCCTTGCTGGTTGGCCACCACGTATCTAACACTAATGGTGGCAATCAGTGATAATGGATAACCAGACTTTAACAACTGATTTTACTCCTGCTGTGAACACTAGGAAAGAAACTAGAAAACCCTTGCTGGTTTGCCACCACGTATCTAACACTAATGATGGCAATCAGTGATAATGGATAACCAGACTTTAACAACCGGTTTTACTTCTGCTTTAAACACTAGGAAAGAAACTAGGAAACCCTTGCTGGTTGGCCACCACGTATCTAACACTAATGGTGGCAATAAGAGATAATGGATAACCAGACTTTAACAACCGGTTTTACTCCTGCTTTGAACACTAGTAAAGAAACTAGAAAATCCTTACTGGTTGGCCACCACGTATCTAACACTAATGGTGGCAATCAGTGATAATGGATAACCAGACTTTAACAACCGGTTTTACTCCTGCTTTGAACACTAGGAAAGAAACTAGGAAACCCTTGCTGGCTGGCCACCACGTATCCAACACTAATGGTGGCAATCAGTGAGAATGGATAACCAGACTTTAACAACCGGTCTACTTCTGCTATGAACACTAAGAAAGAAACTAGAAACCCCTTGCTGGTTGGCTACCACGTATCTAACACTAATGGTGGCAATCAGTGATAATGGATAACCAGACTTTAACAACCGGTTTTACTCCTGCTTTGAACACTAGGAAAGAAACTAGAAAACCCTTGCTGGTTTGCCACCACGTATCTAATACTAATGATGGTAATCGGTGATAATGGATAACCTGACTATAACAAATAGTTTACTTCTGGTTTGAATACCAGAAAACAAACTAGGAAGTATCTAACACTAATAGTGGCAATCAGTGATAATGGATAACAAGAATTAAACAACCGGTTTACTCCTGCTTTGAACACAAGGGAAGAAACTAGGAAACTCTTTCTGGTTGGCCACCACGTATCTAACACTAATGGTGGCAATCAGTGATAATGGATAATCAGACTTTAACAACCGGTTTTACTCCTGCTTTGAACACTAGGAAAGAAACTAGGAAACTCTTTCTGGTTGGCCACCACGTATCTAACACTAATGGTGGCAATCAGTGATAATGGATAATCAGACTTTAACAACCGGTTTTACTCCTGCTTTGAACACTAGGAAAGAAACTAGAAAACCCTTGCTGGTTGGCCACCACGTATCTAACACTAATGGTGGCAATCAGTGATAATGTATAACCAGACTTTAACAACCGGTTTTCATTCTGCTTTGAACACTAGGAAAGAAACTAGAAAATCCTTGCTGGTTGGCCACCACGTATCTAACACTAATGATGACAATCAGTGATAATAGTTAACCAGACTTAAACAACCAGTTTTACTCCTGCTTTGAACACTAGGAAAGAAACTAGAAAACCCTTGCTGGTTGGCCACCGTGTATCTAACACTAATGGTGGCAATCAGTGATAATGGATAACCAGACTTTAACAACCGGTTTTACTCCTGCTTTGAACACTAGGAAAGAAATTAGAAAACCCTTGCTGGTTGGCCACCACGTATCTAACACTAATGATGGGAATCAGTGATAATGGATAACCAGACTTTAACAACCTGTTTTACTCCTGCTTTGAACACTAGGAAAGAAAGTAAAAAGCCCTTGCTGCTTGGCCACCACGTTTTTAGCACTAATGGTGGCAATAAGTGATAATGGATAACCAGACTTTAACAACCGGTTTTACTCTTGCTTTGAACACTAGGAAAGAAACTAGGAAATCCTTGCTGGTTGGCTGCCACGTATCTTACACTAATGGTGGCTATCAGTGATAATGGATAACCAGACTTTAACAACCGGTTTTACTCCTGCTTTGAACACTAGGAAAGAAACTAGGAAACTCTTGCTGGTTGGCCACCAATTATCTAACACTAATGGTGACAATCAGTGATAATGGTTAACCAGACTTTAACAACCGGTTTTACTCCTGCTTTGAATACTAGGAAAGAAAATAGAAAACCCTTGCAGGTTGGCCACCACGTATCTAACACTAATAGTGGCAATCAGTGATAATGGATAACCAGACTTTAACTATCGGCTTTACTCCTGCTTTGAACACTAGGAAAGAAACTAGAAAACCCTTGCTGGTTGGCCACCACGTATCTAACACTAATGGTGGCAATCAGTGATAATGGATAACCAGACTTTAACAACCGGTTTTACTCCTGCTTTGAACACTAGGAAAGAAACTAGAAAACCCTTGCTGGTTGGCCACCACGTATCTAACACTAATGGTGGCAATCAGTGATAATGGATAACTAGACTTTAACAACCGGTTTTCATTCTGCTTTGAACACTAGGAAAGAAACTAGAAAATCCTTGCTGGTTGGCCACCACGTATCTAACACTAATGATGACAATCAGTGATAATGGTTAACCAGACTTAAACAACCGGTTTTACTCCTGCTTTGAACACTAGGAAAGAAACTAGAAAACCCTTGCTGGTTTGCCACCACGTATCTAACACTAATGGTGGCAATCAGTGATAATGGATAACCAACCTATAACAACCAGTTTTACTCCTGCTTTGAACACTAGGAAAGAAACTAGAAAACCCTTGCTGGTTGGCCACCACGTATCTAACACTAATGGTGGCAATCAGTGATAATGGATAACCAGACTTTAACAACCGGTTTTACTCCTGCTTTGAACACTAGGAAAGAAACTAGAAAACCCTTGCTGGTTGGCCACCACGTATCTAACACTAATGGTGGCAATCAGTGATAATGGATAACCAGATTTTAACAACCGGTTTTACTCCTGCTTTGAACACTAGGAAAGAAACTAGGAAACTCTTGCTAGTTGGCCACCACGTATCTAACACTAATGGTGGCAATCAGTGATAATGGATAACTAGACCTTAACAACCGGTTTTACTCCTGCTTTGAACACTAGGAAAAAAACTAGGAAACCCTTGTTGGTTGGCCACCACGTTTCTAACACTAATGGTGGTAATCAGTGATAATGGATAACCAGACTTTAACAACCAGTTTTACTCCTGCTTTGAAAACTAGGAAAGAAACTAGGAAACTCTAGCTGGTTGGCCACCACGTATCTAACACTAATGGTGGCAATCAGTGATAATGGATAGCCAGACTTTAACAACCGGTTTTACTCCTGCTTTGAACACTAGGAAAGAAACTAGAAAACCCTTGCTGGTTGGCCACCACGTATCTAAGACTAATGGTGGCAATCAGTGATAATGGATAACCAGACTTTAACAACTGGTTTTACTCCTGCTGTGAACACTAGGAAAGAAACTAGAAAACCCTTGCTGGTTTGCCACCACGTATCTAACACTAATGATGGCAATCAGTGATAATGGATAACCAGACTTTAACAACCGGTTTTACTTCTGCTTTAAACACTAGGAAAGAAACTAGGAAACCCTTGCTGGTTGGCCACCACGTATCTAACACTAATGGTGGCAATCAGTGATAATGGATAACCAGACTTTAACAACCGGTTTTACTCCTGCTTTGAACACTAGGAAAGAAACTAGGAAACCCTTGCTGGTTGGTCACCACGTATCTAACACTAATGGTGGCAATCAGTGATAATGGATAACTAGACTTTAACAACCGGTTTTAATCCTGCTTTGAACACTAGGAAAGAAACTAGAAAACCCTTGCTGGTTGGCCACTACGTATCTAACACTAATGGTGGCAATCAGTGATAATGGATAACCAGCCTATAACAACCGGTTTTACTCCTGCTTTGAACACTAGGAAAGAAACTAGAAAACCCTTGCTGGTTGGCCACCACGTATCTAACACTAATGGTGGCAATCAGTGATAATGGATAACCAGACTTTAACAACCGGTTTTACTCCTGCTTTGAACACTAGGAAAGAAACTAGAAAACCCTTGCTGGTTGGCCACCACGTATCTAACACTAATGGTGGCAATCAGTGATAATGGATAACTAGACTTTAACAACCGGTTTTCATTCTGCTTTGAACACTAGGAAAGAAACTAGAAAATCCTTGCTGGTTGGCCACCACGTATCTAACACTAATGATGACAATCAGTGATAATGGTTAACCAGACTTAAACAACCGGTTTTACTCCTGCTTTGAACACTAGGAAAGAAACTAGAAAACCCTTGCTGGTTTGCCACCACGTATCTAACACTAATGGTGGCAATCAGTGATAATGGATAACCAACCTATAACAACCAGTTTTACTCCTGCTTTGAACACTAGGAAAGAAACTAGAAAACCCTTGCTGGTTGGCCACCACGTATCTAACACTAATGGTGGCAATCAGTGATAATGGATAACCAGACTTTAACAACCGGTTTTACTCCTGCTTTGAACACTAGGAAAGAAACTAGAAAACCCTTGCTGGTTGGCCACCACGTATCTAACACTAATGGTGGCAATCAGTGATAATGGATAACCAGACTTTAACAACCGGTTTTACTCCTGCTTTGAACACTAGGAAAGAAACTAGGAAACTCTTGCTAGTTGGCCACCACGTATCTAACACTAATGGTGGCAATCAGTGATAATGGATAACTAGACCTTAACAACCGGTTTTACTCCTGCTTTGAACACTAGGAAAAAAACTAGGAAACCCTTGTTGGTTGGCCACCACGTTTCTAACACTAATGGTGGCAATCAGTGATAATGGATAACCAGACTTTAACAACCAGTTTTACTCCTGCTTTGAACACTAGGAAAGAAACTAGGAAACTCTTGCTGGTTGGCCACCACGTATCTAACACTAATGGTGGCAATCAGTGATAATGGATAGCCAGACTTTAACAACCGGTTTTACTCCTGCTTTGAACACTAGGAAAGAAACTAGAAAACCCTTGCTGGTTGGCCACCACGTATCTAAGACTAATGGTGGCAATCAGTGATAATGGATAACCAGACTTTAACAACTGGTTTTACTCCTGCTGTGAACACTAGGAAAGAAACTAGAAAACCCTTGCTGGTTTGCCACCACGTATCTAACACTAATGATGGCAATCAGTGATAATGGGTAACCAGACTTTAACAACCGGTTTTACTCCTGCTTTGAACACTAGGAAAGAAACTAGAAAAACCCTTGCTGGTTGGCCACCACGTATCTAACACTAATGGTGGCAATCAGTGATAACGTATAACCAGACTTTAACAACCGGTTTACTTCTGCTTTGAACACCAGGAAAGAAACTAGAAAACCCTTGCTGGTTGGCCACCACGTATCTAACACTAATGGTGGCAATCAGTGATAATGGATAACTAGACTTTAACAATCGGTTTTCATTCTGCTTTGAACACTAGGAAAGAAACTAGAAAATCCTTGCTGGTTGGCCACCACGTATCTAACACTAATGATGACAATCAGTGATAATGGTTAACCAGACTTAAACAACCAGTTTTACTCCTGCTTTGAACACTAGGAAAGAAACTAGAAAACCCTTGCTGGTTGGCCACCGTGTATCTAACACTAATGGTGGCAATCAGTGATAATGGATAACCAGACTTTAACAACCGGTTTTACTCCTGCTTTGAACACTAGGAAAGAAACTAGAAAACCCTTGCTGGTTGGCCACCACGTATCTAACACTAATGATGGGAATCAGTGATAATGGATAACCAGACTTTAACAACCTGTTTTACTCCTGCTTTGAACACTAGGAAAGAAAGTAAAAAGCCCTTGCTGGTTGGCCACCACGTTTTTAGCACTAATGGTGGCAATAAGTGATAATGGATAACCAGACTTTAACAACCGGTTTTACTCTTGCTTTGAACACTAGGAAAGAAACTAGGAAACCCTTGCTGGTTGGCCGCCACGTATCTTACACTAATGGTGGCTATCAGTGATAATGGATAACCAGACTTTAACAACCGGTTTTACTCCTGCTTTGAACACTAGGAAAGAAACTAGGAAACCCTTGCTGGTTGGCCACCAATTATCTAACTCTAATGGTGACAATCAGTGATAATGGTTAACCAGACTTTAACAACCGGTTTTACTCCTGCTTTGAACACTAGGAAAGAAACTAGAAAACCCTTGCTGGTTGGCCACCACGTATCTAACACTAATGGTGGCAATCAGTGATAATGGATAACCAGACTTTAACAACCGGTTTTACTCCTGCTTTGAACACTAGGAAAGAAACTAGGAAACTCTTGCTAGTTGGCCACCACGTATCTAACACTAATGGTGGCAATCAGTGATAATGGATAACTAGACCTTAACAACCGGTTTTACTCCTGCTTTGAACACTAGGAAAAAAACTAGGAAACCCTTGTTGGTTGGCCACCACGTTTCTAACACTAATGGTGGCAATCAGTGATAATGGATAACCAGACTTTAACAACCAGTTTTACTCCTGCTTTGAAAACTAGGAAAGAAACTAGGAAACTCTTGCTGGTTGGCCACCACGTATCTAACACTAATGGTGGCAATCAGTGATAATGGATAGCCAGACTTTAACAACCGGTTTTACTCCTGCTTTGAACACTAGGAAAGAAACTAGAAAACCCTTGCTGGTTGGCCACCACGTATCTAAGACTAATGGTGGCAATCAGTGATAATGGATAACCAGACTTTAACAACTGGTTTTACTCCTGCTGTGAACACTAGGAAAGAAACTAGAAAACCCTTGCTGGTTTGCCACCACGTATCTAACACTAATGATGGCAATCAGTGATAATGGGTAACCAGACTTTAACAACCGGTTTTACTCCTGCTTTGAACACTAGGAAAGAAACTAGAAAAACCCTTGCTGGTTGGCCACCACGTATCTAACACTAATGGTGGCAATCAGTGATAACGTATAACCAGACTTTAACAACCGGTTTACTTCTGCTTTGAACACCAGGAAAGAAACTAGAAAACCCTTGCTGGTTGGCCACCACGTATCTAACACTAATGGTGGCAATCAGTGATAATGGATAACTAGACTTTAACAATCGGTTTTCATTCTGCTTTGAACACTAGGAAAGAAACTAGAAAATCCTTGCTGGTTGACCACCACGTATCTAACACTAATGATGACAATCAGTGATAATGGTTAACCAGACTTAAACAACCAGTTTTACTCCTGCTTTGAACACTAGGAAAGAAACTAGAAAACCCTTGCTGGTTGGCCACCGTGTATCTAACACTAATGGTGGCAATCAGTGATAATGGATAACCAGACTTTAACAACCGGTTTTACTCCTGCTTTGAACACTAGGAAAGAAACTAGAAAACCCTTGCTGGTTGGCCACCACGTATCTAACACTAGTGATGGGAATCAGTGATAATGGATAACCAGACTTTAACAACCTGTTTTACTCCTGCTTTGAACACTAGGAAAGAAAGTAAAAAGCCCTTGCTGGTTGGCCACCACGTTTTTAGCACTAATGGTGGCAATAAGTGATAATGGATAACCAGACTTTAACAACCGGTTTTACTCTTGCTTTGAACACTAGGAAAGAAACTAGGAAACCCTTGCTGGTTGGCCGCCACGTATCTTACACTAATGGTGGCTATCAGTGATAATGGATAACCAGACTTTAACAACCGGTTTTACTCCTGCTTTGAACACTAGGAAAGAAACTAGGAAACCCTTGCTGGTTGGCCACCAATTATCTAACTCTAATGGTGACAATCAGTGATAATGGTTAACCAGACTTTAACAACCGGTTTTACTCCTGCTTTGAACACTAGGAAAGAAACTAGAAAACCCTTGCTGGTTGGCCACCACGTATCTAACACTAATAGTGGCAATCAGTGATAATGGATAACCAGACTTTAACTATCGGTTTTACTCCTGCTTTGAACACTAGGAAAGAAACTAGAAAACCCTTGCTGGTTGGCCACCACGTATCTAACACTAATGGTGGCAATCAGTGATAATGGATAACCAGACTTTAACAACCGGTTTTACTCCTGCTTTGAACACTAGGAAAGAAACTAGAAAACCCTTGCTGGTTGGCCACCACGTATCTAACACTAATGGTGGCAATTAGTGATAATGGATAACCAGACTTTAACAACCGGTTTTACTCCTGCTTTGAACAATAGGAAAGAAACTAGGAAACTCTTGCTGGTTGGCCACCACGTATCTAACACTAATGGTGGCAATCAGTGATAATGGATAACTAGACCTTAACAACCGGTTTTACTCCTGCTTTGAACACTAGGAAAAAAACTAGGAAACCCTTGTTGGTTGGCCACCACGTTTCTAACACTAATGGTGGCAATCAGTGATAATGGATAACCAGACTTTAACAACCGGTTTTACTCCTGCTTTGAAAACTAGGAAAGAAACTAGGAAACTCTTGCTGGTTGGCCACCACGTATCTAACACTAATGGTGGCAATCAGTGATAATGGATAGCCAGACTTTAACAACCGGTTTTACTCCTGCTTTGAACACTAGGAATGAAACTAGAAAACCCTTGCTGGTTGGCCACCACGTATCTAACACTAATGGTGGCAATCAGTGATAATGGATAACCCTACTTTAACAACTGGTTTTACTCCTGCTGTGAACACTAGGAAAGAAACTAGAAAACCCTTGCTGGTTTGCCACCACGTATCTAACACTAATGATGGCAATCAGTGATAATGGATAACCAGACTTTAACAACCGGTTTTACTCCTGCTTTAAACACTAGGAAAGAAACTAGGAAACCCTTGCTGGTTGGCCACCACGTATGCTGGTTGGCTAACACTAATGGTGGCAATAAGTGATAATGGATAACCAGACTTTAACAACCGGTTTTACTCCTGCTTTGAACACTAGTAAAGAAAATAGAAAATCCTTACTGGTTGGCCACCACGTATCTAACACTAATGGTGGCAATCAGTGATAATGGGTAACCAGACTTTAACAAGCGGTTTTACTCCTGCTTTGAACACTAGGAACGAAACTAGGAAACCCTCGCTGGTTGGCCACCACGTATCCAACACTAATGGTGGCAATCAGTGAGAATGGATAACCAGACTTTAACAACGGTCTACTTCTGCTATGAACGCTAAGAAAGAAACTAGAAACCCCTTGCTGGTTGGCCACCACGTATCTAACACTAATGGTGGCAATCAGTGATAATGGATAACCAGACTTTAACAACCGGTTTTACTCCTGCTTTGAACACTAGGAAAGAAACTAGGAAACCCTTGCTGGTTGGTCACCACGTATCTAACACTAATGGTGGCAATCAGTGATAATGGATAACTAGACTTTAACAACCGGTTTTAATCCTGCTTTGAACACTAGGAAAGAAACTAGAAAACCCTTGCTGGTTGGCCACTACGTATCTAACACTAATGGTGGCAATCAGTGATAATGGATAACCAGCCTATAACAACCGGTTTTACTCCTGCTTTGAACACTAGGAAAGAAACTAGAAAACCCTTGCTGGTTGGCCACCGCGTATTTAACACTAATGTTGGCAATCAGTGATAATGGATAACCAGACTTTAACAACCGGTTTTACTCCTGCTTTGAACACTAGGAAAGAAACTAGGAAACTCTTGCTGGTTGGCCACCAAGTATCTAACACTAATGGTGGCAATCAGTGATAATGGATAACCAGACTTTAACAACCGGTTTTACTCCTGCCTTGAACACTAGGAAAGAAACTAGGAAACCCTTGCTGGTTGGCCACCACGTATCTAACACTAAGGGTGGCAATCAGTGAAAATTGATAACCAGACTTTAACAACCGGTTTTACTCCTGCTTTGAACACTAGGAAAGAAACTAGGAAACCCTTGCTGGTTGGCCACCACGTATCTAACACTAATGGTGGCAATCAGTGATAATGGATAACCAGACTTTAAGAACCGGTTTTACTTCTGCTTTGAACACTAGGATAGAAACTAGGAAACTCTTGCTGGTTGGCCACCACGTATCTAACACTAATGTTAGCAATCAGTGATAATGGATAACCAGACTTTAACAACCGGTTTTACTCCTGCTTTGAACACTAGGAAAGAAACTAGAAAACCCTTTCTGGCTGGCCACCACGTATCTAACACTAAAGGTGGCAATCAGTGATAATGGATAACCAAACTTTAACAACCGATTTTACTCCTGCTTTGAACACTAGGAAATAAACTAGAAAACCCTTGCTGGTTGGCCACCACGTATCTAACTCTAGTGGTGGCAATCAGTGATAATGGATAAACAGACTTTAACAACCGGTTTTACTCCTGCTTTGAACACTAGGAAAGAAACTAGGAAACCCTTGCTGGTTGGTTCCGGCGTATTTAACACTGATTGTAGCAAGCAGTGATAATGAATAACCTGGCTTTTTTTATTCAAAAATAGATTATAATATTGAAAATATACAAAAAAATTTTCTAATGCTTATGTTAAATTCTTCTTCTTTTATTTCTTTCCATTATTTTTTCTTTTATTTCTTTCTTTTTTTTCTCTTCTTCCTTTAATTCTTCTTCTTTTATCCAGCGGTATTTGGTTCTCCTTTCCTTGTTTCCTCGTTTCCTTTTTCGTTTTCTTGATGACGGGTTGGTGATACTTCATGTAATGGATAAATTCAAATCGGTTAATTTTTTCTTTTCGTACTCCTGAAAATAAAATAAAAATTAATCCTGTTTCTTTCTTCTTTTTTTGATCTAAGACTCCCTGCTTATTTGTAATCTAATTCATTCCTATTTCACTGTTATTTCCTTCACTTTACTACCTATCTATCTTACCTCTTACTCGACATTCTATAGCTTTCCACTTTTATAATTCCTTGCATACATAATGTTTTCTCTCCTAGTACATTTCATCTACCTTTTTCCTTAAAACATTTTTTTTTTTTTTTTTACAATTTCCCCATTCATACGATTCTCCATCCATTAATTTACTACACAAAAATTTCAAAATTCTCATTCTAGCTACCCACGGCGGCAAGGAACTGCTCCCATTCATTAGGCCTATAACATATAACATTAAAATACAAATTTACAATGCATATTCATTTTTGTACTTTAAAATACTTTCATTACATTTACATAAATAAAAGAAAATTAAAAAATATAACACCATTTTTTTTATGTATCACATTTCAACACATTCTGCTCTCGCTGGGCCTTGCGTTATTGGGTAGCTACAACAATCCTAAAAAAAATTCCCAAAAATCAAATATTTCACAATCCAGGCGAATCGTATCCGCCTCAACATATAAAATAAATTCCATTAATTTAAAATAAATTTCAAACAGTCATTAAAAAAATGACTTCAAATCTAAGCTCTATTATCTGAAAATTCATACAAAATCCTATACTGTTTCTACATTCCCTAAAAATATATTCAATCTTAAACTCCACATAAAAATTGTTCTTCTTTATTTCTTCTTTTTTTAATTTAGCCGTTAGTGTATTAGCCTTTGTCACTTGATTATGTTCATTCTTCCGAAAGAATTTGTCCACTCTTTCTTTTTCTTCTTCTGTATCTCTTGGAAATACATTCTTGTAGAAAAATTTCACTTCTTCCAGGATATCATCCATTTTTTCAGTTGTTTCCCCATTTTTCTTCTTAACTCTTTTAAGATTAGTTTCTTTTTCTTTCTTTTTCTCTTTGCAAATAAGTGTTGTTGTTAGTTGTTCATTCCTTATCTGGTCCTCGCATTTCGCTTTTATCCTATAGGCTTCTGCTTTCTTTCGTTCTATTTCTCTTATCTCTAGTAGAGTCTCAAAACATTCATTATTGCAATTTTTTCCTCCATTTATCTCTCTTTTTAGTTCATAAGCCATTCTATAAAGAAATTTCAGATACTTGTCGCCAGTTTTTGATAATTCTTTTTGACATTGCCTTTACCTCTTGCGTAATTCTGGAATTCATCGTCTGTTTCCAGTATCTGGGTAGCAACTTGGTATCTTTTTCGTTCATCGACTTCAATATCTTCCCTATCTTCGTCTTACATTCATCACTTATTAGGACAGCAGTATTTTTTTCCATGTAAATTTTTTTCTTCTTCCTTGCATTTTTTCATTTTTGTATGTCATTAAAACTGCGTTATGGTCCGTGAGACACACTATCTTGTGTTCTTAAGTTCTTCCCAGACATCTACCAGTTCCAGTCCATTTATTAATTCAATCAAAGCTCTGCAAATTTTCTCTTCTCGGGCTATGGCATCTTTCTTACTTGTTACACAGTTAAAATCTCCTAGTAATATCAATTATTCAGTATTTCGGGGGATTAATGATGCAATATCTTGCCGGAAATTGCTCTCTGTTTTTCCTATTTTTGGATCCGGATGGCGCATAAACATTGAGATATGTTCTTCCATTTATCACGCAACTGATAAATTTTTCCTTCTTCGTCGATTCTGACATTTTCTGGCTGAAACAGAAGTTTATATATCGCTGCTACACTACCGCGGCCATTACAAGTGTTTGTTATGAATTTGTATTCGGGTTCTACGCTTTTTAAATTATTAGTGTCACTTTCTTGTATAAAAGCTAATTCTATACTTTCTGTCATCAGAAAGTCTCTTAAAAGCTGCTGTCTCATTCTTTGCTCCAGTCCATTTACATTTAAATTTGTAAGATTTTGGATCCGATTCTATTCTCGTTTCATTCTCTTCTTCCTCACGAATTCTCGCTTTTTTGTTCTCTTTTTCTCTGCCACTAGATGATGTTGACATATTCATTTCTGCCTCTACCATGTTCCCCAGTGTATTATCCACGTTGGCCACCACGTATCTAACACTAATGGTGGCAATCAGTGATAACGGGTAACCAGACTATAACAACCGGTTTTACTCCTGCTTTGAACACCAGCAAAAAAAAGTAGGAAACCCTTGCTGGTTGGCCACCAACGCATCTAACACTAGTGGCGGCAATCAGTGATTTCGGATGACCAGGCTTTAACAACCGGTTTTACTTCTGCTTGAACACGAAGAAAGAAGCTAGGAAACCCTTGCCGTTTGGCCACCACGTATCTAACACTGGAAATCAGTGATAATGGATAACCAGACTTTAACAACCGGTTTTAATTCTGCTTTGAACACCAGGAAACAAACTAGGAAACCTTTGCTGGTTGGCTTGGAAGAAATAGCGCTAAAATCTGTAGTCTGTCTTTAATTACTAAGTCTAAACATGGGAAATGAGAACGTATCTTGGAATAGCCTTTGATTTTTGGAGTAGATTTTTTTTTTCTTACAAAAGCCTTAAAAATTCCGTCTTCCACCAGAATGAATTAAGTAAGCTCCATCAGTTTTTATAGGATGTCTTGTTAATACCGACGATCTCCTTGTTAAATCATTCGAACGGCTGGATTACGCATGTAGTCAATCGAATGTTCTATTATGTACAAATTATCTAGGGTTAAGCACTACAGCATAGTCCGCTTCCCCCGTGAAAGCCCTATGGTTAGAAAATTCAGTCGGGAACAAGAAAAAGAGGATGGCGCCTTTTTGTCACTATGCAGCGTATGAAGTGGAAAAAGAGAAAAATTCCCTTACACTAAAAATAAGAACAAAATGCTGAAATGTCTTGTTGTTAGATCTCAGTAATGTCATTTAGCGACCTAATGACTCTCATGTTAGCATAAGTGCCGTTACAAAGACAATTACAAGGGAAGAACAAAAGTGTCAAAGTGGTTCCACTGATGGCAGGTGGATTGCAGTAAACCGTTCACTTCAGTTCAACTCGCCTTCACCTCACTTTCAGATCACCTCAAAAATATGATTAAATCTAGTAATATTGCATTTATTTCTTTGTTTTTATCTTTATGAATATAAAACCATAACTGCTTAGAGTGGAATTAAAATGTTAATATTGATGTTTATCACGTTACGGTGTGGACATTTGGGGTTACTTCTTTGGACATGGAAGGATCGATTGATGCAACTGTAACTACTTTTAAGACCTTTTATTTCGTAATACCTTTTTAGGTTTTTTAGCTATTTCGTTTCATGCATTCTTTTGTTTACAGAACCTGCAAAAAATGCAGCTGCTATCTGCTCAATTTGGGTATCAGTATGAATCGATCTCAAAGCATGTGGACAATCTTACAGAGCTGAAAGAGCACGCTGAACATATTGGAAGTCAAATTTAAGTTATTAGAATGTGTAATTTTTAAGTCGTTTTCTTATTGTTACTATTTATGATATATTAAATTTTGTCGAACTTTCCGTTTAGATTTTGTATTACTACTACCGCAACAAATTCTGTGTCGACGTTAAGTGACAGGAAACCAACATCCATCATCCCGAGCCCTTTAAGGATTCTGCTTCTTCTGCGCCTGATTCTGTTTCTTCTTTGGTAATCTTCCACGAAATCCTCAAGCATCATAGGATCATTTTTTGTTCTGTTTCAGCCTGGATTAATTAGGGCACGTCCTGTTTTTCTGCTTTCCTTTTGCTGCCTATCCCGTCAGATTGTTTCTAGGCATTTAGTCAGGACTATATACTGGGCTTTACTTTTTTATTTTTTTTTTAAGATTTTTGGGGATCAAGTCATTCTTGGGGTTGCGTATTATACCGTCCTATACAAATTTGGTAGAAATTAAGAAAAGGGTAATTGTCCTAGTCCATCCTTTGGGGGATACGTAGTTGATCTGGGCTTCCAGGTAGAACTGAGTGGTTCATTGTTGTCATCATATCATTTTCCAGACTGAATCACCAGATGTGCATAAAATTAGATTGAAGTGACTTGTGATTTTCCTTGGTTGCAGGTGGTTCCACAATTGTATTTACCAAATAGGGGCATCAGATCCCAAGCAAACTTGAAAAAGTAAAAAAAAAATAGGGTCTGGAGTTGATCCTATGTTTGGTTTGAACCAGATCCTTCGTCTGTGGGAGGGGAGGGTGAGCCTATGGTCTCAATTTTTCTTTCTTCAGTGGGATAATTACTAGATTGATTGGCGTAATTCATTCAACAAAATCTGACCAACGGCTATAGTTATGGTCTAGGGCAGTGGTTCTCAAACTTATTTAGACATTGTACCTATTTTTACCCTCAAAACATTTTAGGTACCTCTTTTCAGTTACCGGTACTAAGTAAACTATATCTAAAATATAAGTAAAACTGCCAGTCGTTTGTTGTTTACCCCCATGGGGTACACGAACCACAGTTTTAGAATCACTGGTCTAGGGTATCAGGGCTTGATAGGACCTCCTTGAGGGTAGGGCCACGTTTCTTTCTTCCACATCCAAAAGAGTTATTGGGTATTACTTAAGCTTGATAGGGATTAGTAACTACGACTTTTTTGTGCCTTTAGAGGGCTTGAGTACAGTTTGATTGACATTGTCACTTGTGCTGCTCTGCAGTGGTTAACTGTTTTTCAGAGTTGCTGCGACAGTTCGTGGAACCTTAGAACTGAATGAGTTTACCTGTCACCTCTCACAACATTTCAGCTCAAAATTTCACTGTTATCAATATTACTGTAAGTAATAAATGTAGCGAAGTACCTTGTCTTAGAACTTAGTCGCTCCTGCACTGCCAGAGCCACACAGAGCGCCCAAAAAGCGCCCAGAGCGCCCAAAAAGAGCCACCAGTCCTTCCTTACATGCGGTGCTTCCTAGACGAGGTCTTACTGGGGCTCAGCTACGACGTGGATGTGTATCGTGTCGCGTGGAAATATACGTAAATGAGCATATTTGTTTCTGAAGCAATCTGATATGAGGAACTCAATTTCTGAAAAGGCAGTTTTTGTTCAAGAGTATGTTTATCATTAGTGTGAAGGGTGGGAGTTAAAAGGCTGATAACTCCTTTCATATTTCTGGCATTTCTTGTTCGAGTCTTTATTAACGTTGTTCCTTATTTTCAAGTGGAATACTACATTTTACAATTTAGTGTAATTAAATTAATGTAATTAAATAATCATAGAATCAATGTATAATAATTAATATAATAATAACATGAATCATTAGTATAAGTAAATAATTAATATTTAATGTAATTAAATACTTGTTTATACAATTTGATCACATCAAGGATTGCCGTTGATTGTCTTTTCGACTATTTTTTTAAGCCTAAAGAGTTCTTCACATTGGATTTTGGTGTTTCCTTTTTCCCTTCACACTGAATTCCCTAAAGCTTTTTAATCTTATCTAAGACCTTATATTAAATTAACCATAAGGCGGAACGAGAAGCAAGTACTTTCCGAAGTAGAGCAAATTTTAGTATATCTATAAATTTTGCAAGAATTTAATAATTTTTCTGATTGGCTGATCATTTTACATGGGCCAATCACAAAACATAACGCTATGTGACTTACGTAAGGGAATGGCATTAGGAAGTGACTATAAAGCGCTTTTAAACAAATGGTATGTTTTAGCGATCTGAAGTTGAACGAACATATATATCACAACCATTTAAATTGCGTTTTGTTTGATTTGTAACTTTAAATAGTTCCTAATTCAGTTTTAGTTTTCATGAAAGAGTAAGGCATACTGATCAATGGAGGGGTGGGTTAGTTCCCCCTCCCTCTTCTAAATTTCGAAAAATGCTCCTGTTTTTGGCTTATGGCTGAAAAATTGAAAAAAAAAACCTCCCCCATAGATTCTGAAAATACGATATTTTGTAGCTTCGTTAAAAAAAAAAAACTTAACCCTTCCCTATACAGCATAAAGTTTTTTAGTACTTTTGAGTACTAAAATTTTTTTAGTACTTTTACAAAAAGCGTTTTATTGTTCTAATTTAACGGTCCCTGTGTTTCAGGAATTATTCTTAAAGAATTGGGACAAAATTTGAAACTTTAGCGTAAAGAACGAGGTGTTGAGGAGGGGGCAACCCCCTTCATATGCGTAATAATTTCTGTTCGTTTTAAGTTTTAATGTTGCTCTTTACTTTCAGTTGAAAAAACTTGTTTTTTTATTTAATTTCTGGTCGTTTTTTTCAATAATGCCAGGAAATCTGGCACCACCTCCACGGAAAGACCCCCTCCCCACGGAAATATCCTCTATACAATTCAATCCCGGTGAAAATTTACCCCAGACAATTACTCTTAACCATTCCGCGCGTAAAATTGTGACGGAAAAGAGAAAGCAAGACAGATAAAAAGAATTTTGTAAAAGAATTCTGGCAAAATCCTACAGTGTATAATTTCCCCTGACAAGTTCATTCCCTGGAAACTTCCCTCCCCATGGAATATTCCCCCGTGAAAAAAAACAGCAGAATATGTGCCCCTCCCCCATCCGAAAATGTATGCATACATCCCAATAACGAATACTATGCGTAAACAATGGGCAAATTTTATAACTTAAAGACCTTTTGCCTGGACCTATTGGGTTGGTCATGCTATACCCAAAGGCATAGTTATTGGGCCTTTCATTATCATGAACAAAATAGCTATTTCAAAATTTTTATCGGACGATTTTGGCAAAAAAAGGGGTGGGGGCCTAGTTGCCCTCCAATTTTTTTGGTCACTTAAAAATGGCATTAGAATTTTTAATTTCTTTTTTAATGAGCCCTCTTCCGATATTCTCGGACCACTGGGTTGATACGATCACCTCTGGGAAAAAAATAAACAAATAAATACGCACCCGTGCTCTTTCTTCTGGCAAAAAATACAAAATTCCACGTTTTTTGCAGATAGGAGCTTGAAACCTATTAAATAAAAAAACAAGTTTTTTAAACTGAAAGTAAGGAGCGGCATTAAAACTTAAAACGAACAGAAATTATTCCGTATATGAAAGGGGCTGTCCCCTCCTCAACGCCTCGCTCTTTACGCTAAAGTTTTTTATTGTTTTAAAAAGTAAAGTTGTGAGACAGAGTCAAACTTTTGCGTAAAGAGCGAAGCGTTGAGGAGGAGACAGCCCCTTTCATATACGGAATAATTTCTGTTCGTTTTAAGTTTTAATGTTGCTCCTTACTTTCAGTTTAAAAAACTTGTTTTTTTGATTTAATCTCTGATCGTTTTTAGTTAATGCAGCTTTTATTTTGGCTCACCGTCATTGAATAAGTAAACAAAATTTGCATAAAATTTTTACTTTTCTTTTGCTAAATGGCTGTTTCTAAATTTGGTTCTGACGTAATTTACAAATTAACTTACGTAACCCTAGTCAATACCTTGCTCTTTAAGCTAAAGTTCGAATTTTGTTCCAATTCTTTAAAAATGACCCCTTAATCACTAAGGCCGTTAATTAGAATAAATAGCTCTTATGAAAGTACTAAAAAATCTTTGGCTTAAAGAGCGAGGCATTGACTAGAAGGTGAACCCGGTCATATAGCTAATATTTTTTGTTCGTTTTAAGTTTTGATGTTGCTCCTTACTTTCAGTTGAAAAACTTGTTTTTTTATATTTAATTTCTGATTTTTGTTTTAAATAATGATGGGAAATCCGGCGCCCCCTTCATAGCTATGTCCCTTCCCCCATGAAAACTTCCTTCATGAAAAGATCCTCCCATATAACCCCCACCCACCCCCACCCCCCCCCCCCACTACCAGAAAAAATTCCCCCTGAAAACGTCTGTATACTTCCCAATAACCAATACTATATGTTAACATTGGGTAAAGTTCATAACTTTCAGCCCTCCCTCTGGGGGCTTCGAGGGATTAAGTCATCCTAAAAGACATAATTATAATAATTCGACCATGTTGAACAAAATGGCTATCTCAAAATTTTGATCGGGTGACATTGGGAAAAAAATTACCATGGGATGGGGCCTAGTTGCCCTCCATTTTTTTTGGTCACTAAAAAGGGCGCTAGAACTTTTAATTTCCGTTCCAATGAGCCCTCCCACGATATTCTAGGACCACTGGGTCGATACAATCACCCCTGGGAAAAAAAAAAAAAAAACAAAAAAAAAAAAACAAATAAACACGCATCCGTGATGTTTCTTCTGGCAAAAAATGGAAAATTCCACATTTTTGTAGATAGGAGCTTGAAACCTCTACAGTAGGGTTCTCTGATACGCTGAATATGATTGTGTGATTTTCATTAAGGTTCTATAACTTTTAAGGGGTCTTTCCCCCTTTTTTCGAAAATCAGCCAAATTTTCTCAGGCGCGTAACTTTTGATGGGTAAGATTAAACTTGATGAAACTTATATATTTGAAATTAGAATTAAAATCTGATTCTTTTGATGTATCTATTGGTATCAAAATTCCGTTTTTTAGAGTTTCGGTTACAATTGAGCTGGGTCGCTCCTTACTTACAGTTCGTTACCACGAACTGTTTGATTCAGTAGGGTTCTCTGATACGCTGAATCTGATGGTGTTATTTTCATTAAGATCTTTGGACTTTTAGGGGGTATTTCACCCTTTTCTCGAAAATCAGGAAAATTTTCTCTGGTCCGTTCCCTTTGACGGGTAGGACTAAACTTAGTGAAATTTATGTATTTGAAACCAGCATAAAAGGCCAATTCTTTTGATTTATCTATTGGTATCAAAATTCCGTTTCTTAGAGCTTCGGTTACTATTGAGCCGGCTTGCTTCTTACTTACAGTTCGTTACCACAAACTGTTTGACCAATGGGCAATTTCTTTTATTTAATAAATGGAGATCTTTATTACATAACTAATATATACAAAAAAAGCACGAAGCCCAGTATTCTGGGCTTGTATTGCTACTCCTAGAATACTCTACATTACACATATCCATCGGGTTACCACACCTTCCAACTACCAACATATCAACACAACATTATAACTATAATCCGAATCTTCCTTCGGATTATAATCCGAACGGGCAATGAAGGAATCTTCCTTCACTGCCTTCCTTCATACTCATACAGACATACTGATACAGGAAGGAAGGGCTGTAATTGGAGCCCTTCCTTGGGGAAGTGGGGGTCAAGTCATCCTCAAAGGCATAGTTATTAGATCTTTTTATTATGCTAAACAAAATGGCTATCTCAAAATTTTGATCGGACGACCTTGGGAAAAAAGGCGTGGGAGGGGGTAAGCTGCTCTCCAATATTTTTGGTCACTTACAAAGGACGCTAGAAATTTCGATTTCCAATCAAATGAGCCCTTCGTGATCTTCGAAGATCGCTTTTTTGATACGATTATCCCTGGGAAAAACAAACTTAATGCGCATCCGTGATATTTCTTCTGCAAAAAATTGCAAAATTCCACATGTTTGTATGTAGGATCTTGAAACCTCTACAGGGTTCTCTGATATGCTGAATCTGATGGTGTGATTTTCATTAAGATCACTTATGTTTTGGGGGTTTTCCTTCCTTTTTTAAAAATTGGGGAATAAAGCCCTTTAAAAAAAGGGCTTGTAACTTTGATGGGTAACATCGATTCTTTTGATGTATCCATCGTTATCAAGACTGTTTCTTACAGTTTCAATTATTATTCAGCCGCATCCCTCCTTACTTACAGTTCGTTACCACGAACTGTTTGATGATTGGGAAAGTGAGAAGGATGTCTCTAATGGATCTTAATCTGTTTAGTTTAGCGCTGCCATACGGATTAACTCCCCTTCGAGTCTCCCTTTCCCTCATCATCATTACAGGCTTTACTACTTTTATAATGTATTAATTTGATCAAAGACGAACTTGCGTTTAAAACAGGAACAATCCATTAATTAAATAAGTTATTAAAAACTAATCAATTGATTTTGAAAAAAAATCAATTAAATGAAAATTTATCATTTACCGGTAAGAGTATTAAATCTTACAAGTATTTTCTAAGTTATGATGATGGTGACGAAATGGGGGTATTATCGGAACTACTCCCCTAGTAGCTCTGAACTCGTTTAGGGCGAATTCGTTTCTGACTGTTATTAAATTTAAAAAAACAAAACAAGTTTTTTCAAATGAAACTTCACAGACCCCTCCCTCCCTTCCGAAAAATGTATGTAAACCTCCCTATAACAAATACTATGCGTAAACAATGGACAAATTTAATAATTTAAAGGCCTTTCCCCAGGGACTGTGGGGGGTCATGTTATTTTTAAAGGCACAGTTTTTGGGCTTCGCTTTCTAACATATACGGTACTTGAAGTAACATCAGTGGCTAAAAATTGCGATGATTGATGGAGATGCGCACTCATAATTTTTGTTCAGGGGAAGGAGAAATAGTAAAAAACAAATTTCTTTGTCATTTGAATTTAGGGATGTTTCAGAAATCAGGGGATGCCAAGCCCCCCTTCCACCGCGTACGTCCCTGGATTGATGTTACGCAAAGAAACTAACGTCATTAAGTATCCAGTTTATCATGAAAGTACAGAATAAAGCTGAAACAAAGCTTCCCGTGAAAGCAAAAAAAACCTCATTTTCTGTCTTTCGCGAATATTACATTAATTAAACTAAGTAAAAACAGACAAAAAAAAAAATTAAAATTAGCATTGAAAATTACAATACTAAACACTACTAGCAAGCGTTGCCAACGGTTTGAAGTAAACTAGTTTTCCGACTTAGATTCTACCGCAAAAGCATAATTTCTACCATCGGAATAGCAGGGTGAAAATTTGCCTTAAGAATAAGACAATTTTCGGTAGACTAAAACTTGAACAGATATCCGAGTAGGAAAGGAGCAAATAAAACCGCAATATACAGGAAAATTTATATTTTACCAAAACATTTCCAAATGTACCTTTTCGTACCAGGTAGATCCCGAGGTCGTGCCAGTTTTCTTTTCGGCGGCAAATAGTTGATATTAAGAAGAAACGGCGGCGCGCCATCGGGGTCTATCTGGGGTAATAATAATAATTACCCCAAGTGACATATCATTCAAATCATAGGCAGCGCAATCGTGCTGCCTAAGTTGGCACAATTTATTATTTATTTATTTTTTTGGGGGTTAGACCAGGGCACTTCGTATCGAAGGAGTTGTCATAAAAACTTCGAAAAGTGCTTTCCAGATAGAAATTATGTTTTGAGGAGGACACTCCCCCACAGCCCTCAGGGCAAGGGTTGTAAGTGATGCCATGGGGCATTTAAGATTTTTATAGAATGCGTTGTCGTAGAAACTTCAAAAAAGCTCATTCCGTTGGAAATTGAAATGGCTAGTCGCCTTTTTAATAGTCGAAAGTGATTGGAGGACAATTAGCCCCCCTCTCACGCCCACCCTTTCCTTCAAACACATTCAATCTAAATTTTGAGATAACTATTTTGTTCAATGTAGTTGAAACTTCTGAAAATTAGGTCTTTGAGGATGACAACCCCACCATAGCCCTCAGGTCAAGGGTTCCCCCACCACGCCCAAGAGTTGTAAGTTATGCCCTTGGGGCATATAAGGTTTTTATTGACATCTTTGTCGTAGAAACTTTAAAAAGGGCGCATTCGATTGAAAATTCATAGGGCTAGTGCCCTTTTTCATAGTCGAAGGTGATTGGAGGGCAACTAACCCCCCTCTCACGCCCACCTTTTCCCCAAACACATACAATCGAAGTTTTTAAATAGCCGTTTTGTTCAACTTCGTTGAAAGTTTTGGAAATCAGGTCTTTAAGATGACACCCCCCCCCACAGCCCTCAGGGCAAGGGTTGTAAAACCTCATATGCCCTGGGGGCATATGAGGTTTTTATAGAAAACGTTGTCGTAGAAACTTCAAAAAGGGCTCATTCCATTGGAAATTGACATGGCTAGTGGCCTTTTAAATAGTCGAAAGTAATTGGAGGGCAACTAACCCCCCTCTCACACCCATCATTTTCCCAAACACATAGAATCAAAATTTTAAGATAGCCATTTTTTTCAACGTAGTTGAACGTTCTGGAAATTATTTCTTCGAGGATAACAACCCCCAACAGCCCTCAGGGCAAGGGTTGTAAGTTATGCCTTGGGTGCATATGAGGTTCTTATAGAAAGCGTTGTCGCAAAAGTTCAAAAAGGGTTCATTCGATGGAAAATTGAAAGGGCAAATGCCCTTTTTAATAGTTGAAAGTAATTGGAGGGCAACTAACCCCCTTTCACGCCCACCATTTCCCCAAACACATCCAATCAAAATTTTGAGATAGCCATTTTTTTCAACGTAGTTGAAAGTCTTGGATATTGTCTTTGAGGATGATCATCCCCCCCCCACCTTCAAGGCAAGGGTTGTATGTTTGTTAAAGCCCTCCGAGGGTACGCTGGTCTACTACTTAATGACACACATAAATTTGAGGAAGACTCGACGCAAGCAAACGTAGGATCAGATCAAATCAAAAATCAGTAGGAACAAGGGTTTTTTTTACATCATTATCTTTTTTCAACGTGATACTGTGATACCTTTCAAACCAGTGTGTGTCAAAATAGTGAAGCAGCTTCTATTCTTGGGTACACCAGAACACAGAAGACGTTTGGATTTAGTTTGTTTGGAGAAAGAGGAAGAAAAACAACGGAAAACTACTTCTTGCAAATACCTTATAACATTTAAATTAGACCCAGTTTGGAAACCTTTTGGAAAAGATTTGGACGAAGGATGCCGCAGTGTGTGTAAATGGAAGTTGATGCGGCTTTCTATCCCCATTATAACGGGCAGGGGCGTCGCAACGGAGGGGGCAGCAACCCAAACTTTTTGTCGGTAATAGTAAAACTAAAAGTCCGAATTTCACTGAACCCTAGGAATAAAACAAAATAGCAACAGCGGAATCTCGGAGATTCCAAAATTTCGATCCGATTTCAACACAAATTCTAGGATCCGGTAGAGAAGGTCTAAAATTGAGTGGTACAATTTAAAAATTCTACGAACAAGTCTCGTAGAGATAGTTATTAAGTATAGTTAAAGCCGAATCAAAATCTAACATCATACCGCAAATTTGGAAAGAAAAGTTGAGGATTTGGTGGAATTTTTCGCAAGATTTTAATCTTATTCCTTTCATCTTTCCTACATCCAAGTGAATTTTCTGGAACGGATCCGTTCTGGAAAACGTGAAATCCATTTGGCCCAATTTAAACTAACACAGTAAAATCTGGTTCTGTCCAATAAATTATTCGCTTATCGAACTTGCTGCTTTTGCATTGGTTGGAACTACTCTATTTCTCATCTTTTTTCGTCAACGTTGGGCAGTGAGCAATAAAATAAAATAAGCAAAATGTGGCATTGGTCGCAAGAGTCTAAGAATATGCTTTCAACTCGTGGCTTCTTAGAAATATTCTTAACTTAGAATCGTTGATCTGAGCTATAAAGCTTTCATCTGCGTTTAAAACAAAAGTAATGATTGAGAATATCCCCCCCCCCCCCAGTTTTTAGCATGCAAAATTTGAAAAAAAATTAAAACTATTGTGGCTCTTTCAATTCTATCATAGATTCAAGTAGTTCAAATATATTGTTAATATATGACCTTGTGAGGTCATTTTATGAAGCAGGGAAAATTTTACGGAAAAGGACACTGTAATTATCTAAATTCCAAATATTTTGCCACTTCGCAACCTACTGAGTCACTTGAAAGACAGAAAATGATAATCCTTAATTCAAGATCAAAATATAGAACTTGAAACGAACAGAAATTATTCAGTATATGAGGGGGGCTGACCCCTCCTCAGTCCTTTACTCTTCCCGTTAAAATATTTTAGTACTTTAAAAAATCGTTTTATTCTAATTAAAGGGTCCTTGTGTTTCAGGAGTCGTTAATAAGAATGAAAACAAAGTCTAACTTTAGCGTAAACAGAAAGGTAATAAGGAGAAGGGAGCCCCCTAGTATAGGGAATAGTTTCTATTCGTTTCAAGTTTTAATGTTGCTCATTACTTTCAGTTAATTTTTTTAATTATAATTTCTGATTGTTTTTTTAATAATGCCGGAAAATTCTCCTTCCACTCCATTGAAAATACGCTCCCCGCGAAAAAATCCTCCAGGGATAGCTCCTCCTGTGTAAATCCCACTGGGATTTTTCTCCGGACAGTTCCATCCTCGCAGAAAAATATCCCCTGAAAATTTCATCGGACAATTCTGTCTGGAAAATTCCCCCTAGCCAACTTTCATCTGAAACAAGACTTGTTTTTATTTGATGTCGAATCGTTTTTGAAATTGTGTTGATATCCCACCTCGTGGAAAAATTTTCTGTGAATTTATCTTCCCTGATGGAGAGATTCTAATGCGGAAAAATCCCTCAATTTTTCGCGGATTATCGAGAATTTCTACCGCGAAGAATTCCTCCATAGAAGATTCCTATCGCGGAGAATTCTCCCATAGAGAATTTATCCCTCATAAAATAAAACAAACAATTCTAACCGCACTGAAAAATTTCTTCTGAACAAATCAACCGCCACATCTCCACGTGTAAAATTGAGTCGCCAAAGAGAAATTAAGACAAATAAAAAGAGTTTCTTATAGGAATTACGGCCAATTCTCCAGTGTAAAATTTTCCCTGGAAAGTTCTGCCCCGGAACCCTCTGGAAAAATCTCCCCGTGGAAAATCCGCCCATGCAAAAAATGCCACCTCCTCCGGAAAAACCTCTCAATGCATCCAAATAACAAATACTATATGTAAACAATGGACAAATTCTATAGCCTACATCCCTTTCTCCAGAGGCTTGGTTTTTTCATCCCCAGAGGCATAGTTATTGGATCTTTCAACTATGCTGAACATAATGGCTATCTCAAAATTTTGACCGTATGGCTTTGGGAAAAAAGGGCAAATGAGAAGAGGTTAGTTGTCCTCCTTTCTTTTAGGTTACTTAAAAAGGGTACTAGAACATTTAATATCTGTTTGAATGAGGCTTCTTCCAATCTTTTAGGACCATTGATTCAATAAGAGTACCCCTAGGAAAAAAAAAATCAAAAATTAACACACACCCTTAGTAGTAAGGGTGTACGCACTTTCACGGGTGGTTGCGTAATTTGTCTTAGCTCTAGCATGTAAAAGAATATGCAGCGTAGCTTCACGTGCACATTGTAAAAAGTGACCAATACTTTTATACCTATAAAGTGGCCAAACACGTTTTGAAACTATAGTCAAGGTTGTATAAGACAATCAGACAGGTTTTTTGCTATTGATATCAATTGCACAAGGAATTTCACAAGAATATGCAGCGTAGCTTCACGTGCACATTTTAAAAAAGCTGGCAAACCTATAAAGTGGTCCAACATGTTTTGAGAGTATAGTCGAGATTATATAACACAACCAGAGGGGTTTTTGAGGCAACATCCGTTTTTTAGGGCCAATCAGAGACAGCGGAGGTTGCTCCATATACGATAACTTGATTGGTGATTGGGTTCAAATAAGAAATAGTGATTTACATTCGTCTTTGAGATTTTGTATATAATGGCCATGCATTACGATTAAATTTTCATAATGTTTTAACATATCATGGATAATACATTAAATATTATTGACTTTGAAGCTATGCCTACTTCGATTTATAATGTGAGTACAGTTTAGTAAATTTCTTAATTTATTTCCAAATAGAATAATTTTACATAGTCATCACTCCAGTAAATTCAAATTTCAGGGGCCATAGCCCTCCCCCCAACAATACAAACTCTACAATATTATGATTATAGTCGCTAGAAAACGTAAAATACGCTCTTTTCTCCATTATGTAAATCCCATCCCCCCCTCCTCCCCTCTGTTTACAAGTTTAATTCTTTAGAAATAGTTATTTCGTTCAAAAAATGTCAATTCCCATTATCAAAAATAGAGTGTACTTTCCCTTCCGGTCTAAAACCATCTGTGTTTATAATTACAAAAAGGGTCGTTTTTGGAACCAGACTTCACACGCGTCTTATCTAAATTATGAAAACAAAAGGTTGGTGATTAAGACAGGCTTTGTGTAATTCTAGCCAGAAACTCAGAATTGATAAAATATTTTCTCGGAAAGAAATTTAAGTTTTGTATTAATTTTGGATATCTATGGATATTCATTGAGTTATATCATTAAGGAAGTTGCGAATTAAAGAATAGTAGATTAAACTCGGAATTGATATACAGCCAAATCGTATTCAAAATATTTTCTTGGGAAGAAATTTAATTTTTCTATTAATTTTGATTTTAGCTCGCATTTAGCAAACTTAGCCGTAGTTAGTTGAAACTGTGCATAAATATCTTAATTTTTAGTCTAATTGCGTGGGTACTAAAGGTGCAATGAGCATTTTTTCTGATTTTTTTGTGTTTTCGCAAGAAAATAGCTCGCCTTTAACAAACTTAGCCGTAGTTAGTTGAAACTGTGCATAAATATCCTAATTTTTAGTCTAATTGTGTAGATACTAAAGGAACAATGAGCATTTTTTTCTGATTTTTTGTGTTTTCACAAGAAAATAGCTCGCCTTTAACAAACTTAGTCATAGCTAGTTGAAACTGTGCATAAAAAAGACATAGAGCGATACAAATATCAGAATCGACTTTAGAGGACAAATTGTATTATGGGAAGATGTTTTTGAAATCCCCCTTCCCCCCCCCGCAAACTCAAAATTTTCCAAAATTCTACTTTAGAAGTTTTTTTAAATATTTCTAAAGTGCTAATAGATAGAGCGCTACAAATATCAGAATCGACTTTAGGGATAATTTATATTATGGGAAGATGTTTTTGAAATCCCCCTCCCCGCCGAACTCAAAATTTTCCAAAATTTTACTTTAAAAGCTTTTTTTAAATATTTCTAAAGCGCTAATAGATAGAGCGTTACAAACATCAGAATCAACTTTAGAGGACAAATTATATTATGGGAAGATGTTTTTGAAATCCCCTTTCCCCCCAAACTCAAAATTTTCCAAAATTTTACTTTAGAAGCTTTTTTAAATGTTCTAAAGCACTAATAGATAGAGCGTTACAAACATCACAATCAACTTTGGAGGATAATTTATATTATGGGAAGATGTTTTTGAAATTCCCCTCTTCCCCCCCAAATTCAAAATTTTCCAAAATTTTACTTTAGAAGCTTTTTTTAAATATTTCTAAAGTGCTAATAGATAGAGCGCTACAAATATCAGAATCAACCTTAGAGGGTAATTTATCTGTAAAAGAGGGGTCATTATTTCAATCTAAATTTTTCTTCTTTTTTTAAGGAAGAGGATTCCTACAATTGCTCTCCCCCTGAAAAGAGAGCAAGATGGAACGATGCCACATCGATGCAAGCTGCAAGACCTTCCATCATAAGGTATGCTGATTCCATTACACATGCTCTGGACCAGCCAATGACCACACAACTTTTAATGCCAGGAGCCTCTCACACCAGTGCTCAGCTCTGCACAAACCTCTATGCAACCTGGCAGAAAATTGATAACAGAGTGGTTGGCTTTTCATAATGCATCAGCCCCGTCTACTCAAGATCGTGAGGACACCCCCCTTCATGCTTTGCCAGGGGCTTCAGGCACACAAGTGCAGTCTGAATTTGGAAATGTAGGTATTTTACCTCTACCTTCTACCTGATTATAGAAATATCTACCTATTTCTTTCCAAATTTTTTTTCTTTTCGCGATTTTTTTCAACACTCTAAGAGTGTGTGTGTTAGAGATATTAAAATATTAATCCCCCGCCTCCAACCATTGTTTTAAATTTCTCTGCTCCCCTCAGAGATAGCTGAATATAATGTAATTTTTTTTTATTGTCAAAGAAAGCACTCTTTTGCTTCTTTTTGAACTTTCTGGGGGGAGGGGGTGGAGGCAAGTATTTACTTAAGTAATTCTAGGGGGGGTGTGAATGGAATATAATATCAGGTAAACAACGACTTGAAATGCTTCAGCATAAATATGGGTATTGCGTCTTTCTGAACTTTCTGGGGAGGGGTTGGAGGCAAGTATTTAGTTAAAATAATACTAGGAGGAATTAAGTTTTGAGGGTGGGGTGAAAAATGAACATGGTTTTTTAACTTTATAAAATAATGGTTATTTCACATAGAAAATAAACCCTTTTTTCTATAGATTAATGAATTAGCAGCGCCATCTTCATCAGGTCATGAAGCATCAACTTTTAGTGGACCTGAACCAATCCTAGCACCACCAATGGAGTTTAGAGATGAACCTACATTAGTTCTAGACAATATGGAATGGCATAGGGGTTTTCTAAATGATTGTTTTGGGGACATGGCCAGCCTAGACGATTTAACTTGTGACATTGACATGGTGGAGGACCCGGAATGGACAGATAGATTTATGCGAGAGCATTTAGGCGATGTTGGTAGTACTAGTGCATCTGAAACGGGTCCTCATAAAAAAATATCCGTCACAGGACAATACAGGCTGGCTTGATCAGCTATCCCCAAACACCCTGGAATACATACTAACAGGCTAAGAGGATTTCATGCCACCTCCATCCAATGCAATTGAACAGACTGGGGGTGGTGCTATTGACAATTCTATGTCACCCCCACCATTCTGGTTAATGATACATCTAGTAGTAGTAGTAGTAACGATACAGCAACATCACAAGTACCCCACTTCCAGATTTTTTCTTTCCAACTCTGCCTTGCACCACATAAAGGTCTACAGCGCCAAATTCGGTGACCCCTTTAACTCTCTAGTGTCAGGGGATATAATAACAGATCCCCTGGCCATTACACATTTATATACTAATAAGATTCGAGCCATTCTTGAACAACAGATGGGGGTGTTGGGGTGGGGGTCAGTTTAAAAGCATCAATAGCACTAAAAATATTTTTTTTAAATGAAAATGCGAGCGAGCTGTATTCGAAATACTTGCACACAGAGATGTTGGCAATTCGCCCGCATTTATCAAATTATGAGGAGGTTTTTCTAAATTGGGTTAATAGTATTCAAACTAAGTGGGAAAATTATAACGAGGGGGTAGTGGGTCGGTGGTTTTATTTATTGAAAGTTTAAATGTAATATTTGTAGATTTAAAAAGGATTTTATTTTAAGAGGGGGAGCGAGGGAATATTGAATTAAAATATCATTCAGATTTAGAGGGATGTCAGGGGATACAACGAATCTGTTTCGATACGAGGCTACAGTGTTTCAAGTATGCATTTTTAATTGCCGCATACAGACCTCTTGCGATAGATGCATCTAAGAAAAAGTTGGATGAAATGGCAGTTAATGGTAGGGAGGGTTCAAAGTTCCCCATAGTAGATTTTAATTGTTTAAATGGTCAATTTCCCGTGACACTAAAAGGAATAGATATTTTCGAGCGGGCTAATGCACATTTAAAGATTGGTGTCACGGTGTTACAGTATGAAACCAAATTTGAGGAGGGCCACCGTTCCGATAAGAAGGGCGTATTATTTCCAGTGAGGGCTCCTTCAATTGAATCAGTGGAACATTGGGTGTGGCTTCTATACACGCCACCCACAGAGCCTGATTCAATTGGACATTTTAATCCAATTACCGATATTAGTAGGGTTCTAAGTGAGGGTAAAAAGCGGAATGGTGTGTGTTATTACTGTCCAACATGCCTCTCAAGATTTCGCTCTGATTTAAAGTTAAAGCATCACATGAAACACTGTAAACGTCATGGATACCAGGCTGTGGAGACGGTAAGCGGAGATAGAGCGATCTTACGTTTTAAAAATTTCCAAAACACGCTCCTACAGAGCAATAAGATCGTTTTGGACTGCGAAGCGAAACTCACAGACGTGTACGATTCGTCAAATCCAAATCGTGTTAAAATACATGAAGCCATAGGGGTCTCTTACACTCACGCCCAACGAGATTCCAATAATACCATGCAAGTGCTGGATGTAGTTGAGATGTTGGGTGACGGTGAAGACTGTCATGCGCTCGGCATTGGTCAGTCTAATCAAAACAGCGAACGGTGCAATTTCGCGCCTTCGTTACACAAACTATCCTATGCTCCTATCACCAGATGACAGATTGGCCATTAAAAATCGTAAAATGTGTTGGGTTTGCAAGGGAGAATTTGATGATGGTGTTGGGAATAGGGGGAGGAGGAAGGTGATCGACCATGATCATTTGTGGCAGGAAATTACATCGGGGGGAGTAACTTTAGAGGGGTAGCACATCAGTCGTGCAATGTAAACGTTAGACAACAATATTTCGTACCTGTTTTTATACATAATTCCAATTACGACTTAAAGTTTGTTCTACCGGCGTTGGCCCGCATTGCCAAGGGTGGAGTTGTAGATGACGCATGGATAGATGGTTCTTTTTCATATAATATCATACCCAAATCATCGGAGAAGCTACTGCTGCTAGAATTCATGTGGAAAACAGTTGACAAGGGTAACACGTGCCTGAATAAAATCTGTTTTTAGACTCTTTCAGCTTCTTCCCCAAATCTTTAAGTCAATTGATTCAGGTACAGAAAAGTGACAATTTTGATAGCTTCCCCTCCTCAAACAGCGCTTCCCGATGATGAAATGTATGGTTTATTAACGTGTAAGGGTATATATCCATATGATTATTACAACTCTGGCTCGAGGCTAGATGAGGTGTCATTACCGCCCATTGAAGCTTTTTACAATTCTCTTACTGAGAGTGAGTGCACCACTAGCGACTACGAATTTGCTAAGAGGGTTTGGGCAAAGGGCGGATGTAAAAATGGGTGGGATTATTGTAAACTATACTTGGCCAGTGACGTACTCACTCTTCTGGACATTGTGTGCAAAAATACGGATAAAATCTATGGGGAATTTGGGTTGGATTTAGGTTATTATTTTTCCACTCCTCATCTGGTGATGGACTTGATACTTAAAATCAGCAAAGAAGAAATAGGTCTGATCGCCGATGTGGATCAGCATCTGTTTGTAGAGAGATCAATGAGGGGTGGGTATGTTTTTCACGGGGACCATATCATGAAAACTGATCCGACCGGACAGCACACCGATGAAAAGTCGGACGCAGTTTTTTTGGATATGAATTCTCTTTACCCATCGGCAATGTCTCACTACTGTTTGCCGTGTGGCAATTATAAATGGCTTGACAATCCGTGTGCTTCGAATTTCCCCGACATTGCTAGTGTTGAGGAGAATGGGGCACAGGGATGGTTTTTTGAAATTGACGGTGAAATACCCATGGAAATCCATGACTCGGTAAAAGACTTTGTTTTTCCGTGCATAAATAGACCGGTGGGTAGGGACTCTCTGAGCCCCTACAATTTATCTTTAGTAGAGGATGGGAGTATGCACTGGGTACCTTCAAAACAAAAACTAATTGCCGACCTCAACCCGAAACAGAATATCGTTGTTCATCACGTGCTATTGAAATGGATGGTGTCCAATGGTTTCAAGGTCACAAAGATTCATAGAGCCCTCCAATTTGATCAAAAGCCTTACATGAAAACGTTTATTGACACCTTTGTCAGTAAGCATTCACAAGCGAAAACGAAAGTTGAAAAAGAAGTCTATAAACTCATTTTGAACTCAGCTTTCGGTAAAATGTGCGAAAGCGTACGAAACAGAACTCGATTTGACATTGTAACCAATCCCAAAGATTGTGCTCGAATCATTGCGGATCCAAACTTCACATCGTTCACAATCATAGACTCTGATATGGTGCTCCTACATCGCAAGAAAAGAAACATTGTTTTAAATAAAAATATTGCAGGCGGGAGTGCAATAACTGAAATATCTAAGAAACTCATGTTGTCATTTTATTATAATGTATGCAAGGTACAGTGGCCGATTGAGGGACAAGTTCAAGTGTATTACGGGGACACTGTATCACTCCTGCTAAAAGTCAAAACTGAAAACCTATTGAATGATTTGGAAAATGGTGAGTACATTAGCTCACGAATGAACTACACTAATTGGGATGAATCCCGCTACCCAAAGCTAGTGAAACGCCAGGCCCCAAATCAATTGTTAATGCTAAAATCTGAAACGGGTAGCGATCTGATATCCAGTGGTGTGTTTCCTGGACCGAAGGTATACTGTGTGGAAACGCACAACAAGGATATCAAACAAGTTTGCAAGGGGGTACCTACACACTTTGTAAAAAATAATTTCAACATGAGTGTGTATAGAAACTGTGTGGAACGTAGTTTAGTCCCAAGAGCGAAAGTCATGGCGATTCGCTCTTTACAATTTAAAAACTACACAGTTAGAGTTGAGAAAACGCCATGTCGGCCATATCGGACAAAGTCTATGTACTTGAGGATGGTGTGAAGGTACTAGCACACGGTCATTATTTAATATCAGACCGAGTTGAATGTATAGAGTACAGAAAACAACTCGGTCTACAAAAATTAACTTAAATTCATTTAAAAAAGTACAAATTGGGTGGGAGGGTTTTTTTGGGTAATGGGTGTTTTTAAATTCTTTTTTTCTATATCACAAACAATTTTCAATGTTGTGTGCAAGGCAGAGCAATTTCCACTATTTAATGCCCCCTCCGGCCCGGCCGCCGCAGCGGCCCCGCTTCCGGCCCGCGGCGCTTCCCGGCGCTTCCGGCCCGCCGCAGCGGGCCCCTGCGGCTTCCGGTCGCCGCAGCGGCCGCCCCCGGGGGGACCCCATTTAAAATGCTGTAAATAAAAGTGATAATATTATTTTAAGTGTGTGCATATTCTAATAAATGTTGTATTTTTTATAAATAAATAAAAAAAGTGTATTTATTAAAGTGTTTTTTTCTAGTGCTTATGTAAATGTTGTATTTTTTATTATAAATAAATTAAAAAAAGTGTATTTTTTCATGTTTAATGTGCTTTCATGTTCAATGTAGTATTTGTAAAGTGTTGTTACTTTTATTCGTATAATAAAAGAAAATATGATTCTTTATTCGTCTTCTTCTCATTATTCTTGAACGGACTAGTAAGTAGGGAAATTATTTAGTCATTAGACAAGCTATAGTCTACAGTTAGTTGTCTAGGTGAACTGTTGAAGGGAACATGTATCAATTTAAAACACCATTCAGATCGTTTCTGTGTGGACCGTCAATGTCAGGCAAAACAACACTCTTAACTAAAATAATTAAAAATTGCGATAAAATGTTTGTGGAAAAGCCGAAAAAATCTACTATTGTTACAGTATTTGGCAGGAGTCATACGATAAAATAAAAGCAATTGGCACGACGGGATTGGTGCAGATACAATTCATACAGGGACTTGATGTATTCAGCATTATTGAACCAAACTCTTGGCTGATTATTGACGATCTGGCTGAATCTATTGAACAATGGTCCCAGGAAATGCTACAACTGTTCACTGTTCGCTCTCATCATGAACAGATTTCCGTTACTCTGGTTCTACACAATCTCTTTCATCAGAGCAAATGTATGCGAACACTTGCATTGAACTGCACCTACTATATCATCTACAGAGTTGTTCGTGATTCTAGCTCGCTAATAACTCTCAATAAACAAATATACCCCGGCGCCCCTAAATTTCTGCTCTCAGCACACAATCAGGCAACTAATAAACCCTACGGCTATATCCTATTGGATCTTAATCAAAATACACCCGAGGATCTGCGTGTAGTCACAGATATTTTTGACAATGAAATTACAGTATATCTCCCCGTGAACACTAAAAAAGGCTATTAGTTGCTATCATGACACTGAAGAAACTACATGAAAATAGACATTTATTTTCAGTTCTAAGCACTTCAAAACCCTCGCTTAGGAAAGCCATACTCAAACATGGTATTGACAATGATTTCATTAATCTAATATCTGAACTTTGTTTAAATTTGACCGAGGGTAATGTTCAACTGCCAGAAGTAGTTAAGCAACAGGCAAAGCAACATCGTTCCATTGTACGTACATTGGCCTCTAAAAAGAAAGGAAAGAATTTTAAAAAGAAATGACTTCTTCAGGCGGGCGGTAGCTTTTTCACACTTTTACTGCCAATAATTGCAAGACTTGTAAACAGTTTTCTCTAGAGAGAATGGCAAAACCCTATAAATTGACTCCAATAGAACTCGCTCTCTCACCCGTGGAACACTTTGAGAACAATCTGAGTAAATTCATTGACAACGAGAATATTGAGGATGATAAAAAACTGCTTTTACTTCAAGATGCACTTCGCCGAGTGGACAAACATAAGCCCTATCGTGAAGGCCAGTGGTATTGATCACAAAAAAGAATCATCTCCTCAGGATTCTGCTGCTTGCTGGAACACAATTAAAGAAGGAGGAATTGGATTCAATTGTATTGAAAATTGGAAATCTAATGCCCCACTCATATCGTGAACAAAGTAAACGACTCCTAACCTATCTCATGGAAAGTGGTCAAGATCATATTCAAGTTGATGGCAATGGGAAAGGGATTATAATTCAGGGCAAGAGCTATAATCTACTTGATTTAATCTATGATATGGTTACAAATCGTAAAGGACTATTATCATTTGACGCTCATCTATACAACTTTCTAAATACATTAAACTTCCCCAAAAGCCTTATTAACAATAGACAAATTCTAAAAAAATTAAATGACATGCACCATCGTCATCATCATCAACAACAACACCATTAAAATATGAAGAAGAAGAAGAAGAAGAAGATTTTAAATCAATCTTGGAAAATACTAGCACACCTAGTGGAAACTTGACAATGGTGGCGAGGAGGAGCACACCATTGATAGCTAGACAAAAGCGAAAACGTATCATGTCACCATCACCCCATCACCAACCACAACTAGTATACAAAAGGGTAGCGGACGTTACACTACGTGTTTACGTTCAAAATGGTTGAAGTTCTGAAAGGTGTTTATGAAAATATTGGTGAAGCGGGGAGTTTAAGTTCCCCCACCACTCTTTCCAAAGTCACTGGTGTTCACACTAAAAGTGTACAAGACTATCTACAAAATGAATCAAGTTACACTCTGCATAGAAATCATAGACTTCGTGCTAATCATTATCGAAAAACTAAAGCCTTTTTCCCATTGCATATAATGCAAGCAGATCTCCTAACTCTAGATGAGATTCAAGGACGTCACAATACACCGTACAAGTACATTCTACTTGCAATCAGTGTTTATAGTCGTTATGCATATGCAATTCCATTGCGATCAAAGAGAGGCGTTGAAGTTGCTCAGGCTATAGAAAGTATTCTCGAACAGGATTCGTATAAAAAAATTCAAACGGATCGCGGTAGTGAATTTGTTAATCCCCATGTTGCAAAAGTACTAGTGAAATATAATACACTGCTCTATCATAGTCATAGTCCTATAAAGGCTGCATTGGCCGAACGATTGATAAGAACTATTCGACTTTTAATTTCAAGATATTGTACATTGAAAAATACATCTGCTTTTATTCATGATTTAGATAAAATCATGTTGATTTATAATCAACGACCTCATCGATCATTGTCCAACTCAACCCCAACGGAAGTTCATCATTCTGATCATGATACAATTGACACCTTTCTTAAACAATATTCCAATGAAACGATTGTCAAGAAGAAAAATAAATTCAATGTTGGTGATACTGTTCGAATTAATAGAACAACTAATGTTTTTGAAAAGGGGAATTACTTGTGGTCCACAGAACTTTTTAAAGTGGCAAAAATCCTAGACACTAAACCCATAACTTATCGTTTGCGCGATACCAAAGATGAAGAGATTCTCGGCGGCTTTTATGACTATGAACTACAAAAAGTTAAAAATAATAGTGAAATCTATCAAATTGAAAAGATATTAAAGACTCGTACTCGCAGGGGTAAGAAACAGTTACTTGTTCGGTGGCTAGGATACAACTCTGATTTTGATTCTTGGATCGGTGTTGAAGATATTGACAATGCCCAATGATTTCTATGTAACATTTATGTCCAACGTTTCCGATCCTCTCTACAACGACTTGAATAAGACAAGTGATTTTTGGACGAAACTCTCCCCCGCCATCAAATTTGACGGTGCGTATGAAGTGGCTCTTGTCGACTGTATTCTCAAAAATACCTATTACATCCTGAGAAAGGATCGTGTGTATGATATAAAAGTTATACCATTCGATTGGTCACTCTTTGTCGACTATGAATGGGTTGAAGCACTTAAATCTAGCGAATATCCACATGCTAAATTGAAATATATTGAATATGATGATATGAAGATTTGTGTCGTACAATCAATAGAAAAATCTCATATCGTAGGAATGGTACATTCCATTTTAATTATTCATTGGAACACGATAGGATTTAAATTACCTCACCTGTTGACACTGAAATAATTATTCTCAATGATAATCTGAGAGACGTTCTTGGCTTTAAACAGAATATGATCAATGGGAAAAACGCTGGCACTGTTTACGGGATGTATCAAGTTATTTTTGCTGATTATCCACCTGGTTTCGCCTCGGACTCTTGCATATTTCTCTATGCATCCTTTGTGGAAACATCGAGAGTTGGTAATTCAAATGTCCCCCTCCTACGTGTTCTTGAACGAAAAACAACTCATGAACTTGTTCATCACTATAATATAAAGCATCTTCAGTATGTTCCTGTAAAGACTTCGTATTTGGAACTCTGTCAGTTAACACTAAGAAGTGAATTGAGTGATCCTCTAGCAATAACAAAAGGCTTAGCAGTGATTACATGTCATTTTCAACCTATTGTCGGCGACACCATCACCTAAAATGAACAATAGAAGAATTCCATTTGCCTGTCCCGATATCGATTGCTACGTTGGTGCTCTGAGTCCACGTCAAATAGGCAATGGATTGGAATACTACGAGGGGCGTACTGGTTTGCTAGACTATTTTGTTCTGCACTACCCCTTGCCAGAAAATATCTTGTACCTGCTGCATCAAATTTTGCTGCCTCAACACTACAGGACTGGGGGTCGGGCAAGAATTTCAAGGAGAGTGTTAAGGAAAATATTAGATCTTCAGCAAGAGCCGTTGGTGAGCAATTAAAATCTCAGCAAAATGGGAAGGGATTGAAAAGGATGCGTGCGCGTCATTCACTCATCAGTCTCGACCCTAGCGGGAAGCGAAGGACATCAACAAGGACTTTGAGGAATAAAACAAGGAAGACCAATAAGCAGAAGAAGAAAAAGAAAAAGATTGTTAGATCAAAGAAGGATTTCTTCTCTTAATATGACTTATCTCCCCCACAAGGAATCACATACATCAATCAGTTCCTCATTGAATCTTTTCAATGCTGAAAATGTTGATGTCAGTGTCAAGTATGGCTACTATGAACAATTTCACCCCCAACAGCCCCTCTTGGAAAATATACACTTTCAAATATTTTCCAATGAAGACTATTTCATTGATTTGTCATCAACATTTATTGATTTAAATGTTGCGGTGAAGAAAAAGTCAGATAATACAACTCCAACTGTTGCCGATGGTCTCTCCTACGAAAACTGTATTCTACACAACCTGTTCAAACAAATTAATGTATTTATTAATGGAACATTGGTGAGCACTAGCAAAAATTTATCCAATTATGCAAGCTACATACAATTTATGATGGTGACACCAAAGACATACAAGGAGTTGAGAGGACAGTCATTGGGCTATGAATATCGATCAGGTGTTGATACTGACGGCGAGTTGACTACTGCAGTGAGCCAGGAGTATCATATGGTTGGAAAATTAAATCATGAGGTATTCAATATATCCCAATGGTTACCCCCCCCCCCCCAATGTTAAGATTGATATAAAGTTGCAACTGGCCCCATCGAATTTCATTTTGAGAGAAACACTTCCTGCAGCACCCGATGCAAATGTCATTATCACATCGGCAATTCTCCACGTTCGAAAACAACAGGTTATGAGCTCTGTTGCATTGGCAGTGGAAAAGCTAAGAGCCAGAGCCAATGGCAACAACATTAAACTTCTTGTCCCCCATACGATCACCAATCAACGTCACATTGCCACCGGGCTCTCATAGCTATAGCGATTCATCATTTATCAATGGAGAAATCCCATCAAAATTGGCGTTGGCCTTTGTGAAGAGTGGCAGTGCCGTTGGATCCTGGACTGAATCTCCCCATGATTTTAATTTTTTTGGTCTATCTAGCCTTGTGTGCAAAGTGAATGGTATTCCACTGTACACTCTATCATTTGACAAAAAATCCTATAGAACTCTGTATGAGTTGACCATGTAATCTCTAGATCATGACTCCCAACTATTTGAAAATAGAATAACCGATTCAATGTTTTCAAAAAATCATGGCGTAATTGTTTTGGACTTGTCGGGGACCCAGGATATGAGCATAGTACGAACAGGGAATGTACGTTTGGAGTGTACGTTTGCCGATGCCTTGACTGAGAGTATCACGCTAATATCGTTGAGTCAATTTGAAACCTATTGGGAAATCACACCCGACGGTAGTGTTCCACTAGACCTAGCACCATGAACACAAACCAAATAATCAACGTATTTAGTATGGATCCATACATCTCCCAGTACAAGTCCTATTGCATACCATCGGACTTCATTGAAAAATTCCAAGTGTTAACAATACCCTAATCATTGTTAATAGCAGTCCATCGACTTTGAAGACAGGTCATTGGCTATGCATCTTTCAAACAGCGAAGAATATTGAATTTTTTGATCCTCTTGGCCTATCGTATAAATTCTACACTCCATACTTCAGCAACTTTATTGAAAGCAGTGGGAAAACTATTATTCAAAATCAACGAAGAGTACAGGATTTAACGACTAAGACATGTGGCTTTCATGCACTACTCTTTTTCATGTTCAGATGTCGTGGCTATACCTACAAGCAGTTTCTCGACATCTACGTTGACTTACCTCGATTGAACGACTTTCTAGTGGAAAATATACTTACAAGCGTGTTTAATATTGATTTTAGTGCCCTACGAATAAAATGTTCTAAAAATGTATGTGAAATTGTTTATTAATAAATGAAGAAAATGTATATACACGATAAAAACGACTTTTCTACTCTTCAGATTTCATCTTCTACTAGGTATAGGTATTTGTCGACAACAACTAATGCAGGTAGATTATCAGAATTCACAGTATACTGATCCTGATGTGCTGCAATGTCAGGGTCACATTTTCTACAGTAGAGTGTAACTTCACTCTTGTCATATCTCTTTGTATAGTCAATGTTACTATTCTCATTCATTCTATAGAATTCACATGTTTCAATTTGTTCATTTGAAGCAATGTCACAAACAGTGTCCTCAAGTGGCGAATCACATTCCGTCACAGCCAAATAAAAATCAGTGGGCTTATAATCATAACACCCATTGTCTTCACAATGATGACGTAGAAACCATATTCTTTTGTTTTTCCAACAGTTGAATCACTGACCCGGCTCCTCCTCCCAGAACAACCTAAAACCACGACGATACCAATCTCGTAGCAATAAACTAAAATCACGGTTAGGATTCTTTCCAATCATACCGGGATATGTATTCTCCCATTGATTAAATTTATCATAGTGGCAATAGGAGCATAGGTGCCCTCTAGGATGAGAGTCACACACCTCTTCAAGACAGGAATTACAACCTTTAATTTGCACAGCATATCCTCTATGCAATTTACACGGGTTGAATAATCTACACTTTTCATCATACTCATCAATCATTGTGCAATTCTCACATGATGACCAGCTGCCCAGTGTGTACATAAATAGTGGACATGTATGGAACATTTTTTCATGTGTTGACACTCTCACCGCCACAATGAAATTGAGGTACCAACAACAACAAATTGACTGGGATAGAGAGAGAGAGAGAGGAGTAAATCATCCTTGAAAACCATCTTTCTCATGAAAAAAAAGTCCTAAATTTCTAAACTAGTGTTTAAAAGCATATCCACAATATCATTTTGTCGTGTCGTGATTAATATATCAATAAATTGTGTAAATGCATTTGGACCACGACGTAAAAGCTTCATGCAATAGACTAATGATGGAGAATCAGTTTTCATTATATCGACAAGCATTCCCTGAGAAAATATCTTCCTTTGAATAGACAGCTCTAGAAAATCATCATCTAGAATCAAACGTTTTTCCATAAGTACTAGATTCCCCATGATTCACTCTTTCTCAAATCTATCCATTTTTTATAGTCCTAAAACTCTCGCAACCAACTTCAGACTAACCAGAATTTTTTCTACTCTAAAAATAATACGCTAGTCTACTATAGAAAGAAAAATACCTTTGATTAGAAACAATTTTATTGAACATAATTACAACAATAATATTCACTGATGCATTTTGTTCTCATCAATATATTTCACTAGCACATCTAATGCTGCCTGAAGTCTATTTATATGCACAATATTCAGTTTCGCAGCAAAACATAGTTGCTCCTCCAGCTTAAATTTGCTTAATGATATCACGTATCTAGCATACATATCATCCCATTCAAGGCATAGTCTACACCCTCCGGTTATTTCCACAGCCACATTTGGTACTCGTATATCTTTGCTGCTACCGGCTCCACCATCAATCTCCAATAATGTAAATGCACCACTCATTTTCTCTACTAATATCCTCTCAAATAAACAATTCTCTCTGAATTCAATTCTCTTACTAATATGAATTGTAATGAAAATCACTCCTTTTATTCAAATCGAATCACCAATCAAGTTATCGTATATAGAATAACCACCGCTGTCTCTGATTGGCCCTAAAAAATAGGTGTTGTCTCAAAAACCAGTCTGGTTGTGTTATACAATCCCGACTATATTCTCAAAACGTATTTGACCACTTTATAGGTATAAAAGGATTGGTCACTTTTTACAATGTGTACGTGAAGCTACGCTACATATTCTTGTACATGCTAGAGATAAGACAAATTACACAACCACCCGTGAAAGTGCGTACACCCTTACTACTATCCTTGATCACTGTTCTGGCCAAAAAAAAAAATACAAAATTCCAGATTTCTGCATATGGGGGCTTGAAACTACTACACTAGTGTTCAATGATATGCTGAATCGGGTGGTGGTATTTTTATTGAGATGCCTTTGACTTTTTGGAATGTTTCCCACCTTTTTTGAAACTCACAGAAATTTTCTCAGGATCGTAGCTTTCATGGAAACATTAAACTTGATAAATCTTATATATTTGAAATCAGGACTGTTGCCAGTGAGAGAATAAGCTCTTGTAAAAAAGTCTTGAGATATTTCTGGGGGGTCCAGTCCACAGTCCTCCTCTTTAATACGCCTTTGCCTACTCTGTAAGCTCTTATTTCCGTTTTTCGTTCTAACTCAATATCGATAGACTTTTACAAAATTACTTAGCAAGTTAGCTTACTCAGCATACCGAAACCAAAAAGGCACAGCAAAAATATAAAGCTAAATATAGACAGACCGGCGGCACGCCCTCGCGCCAAAGTTACCGGCGTGCCGCCAATATATTTCTCCACGCCAGCGCGTCGTTCATCAGCAGCGTACCGCCGATAAATAGGTGCGGCACCAGAGTTAGTTCCAGGGCCTCTAAATTGTTCCAAAAACGGTTCAATTGTGCCGCGTTGGCAACGCTGCTACCCAGTCTTTTTATCGTATATTCAAATCTTTCACTCTCGGTGTTTTTTCGAGGGGCTGGCAACTCTTTGTTTTTGGCGCACTCGGAGTGTCCCGTTTCCCACCACTATTCCCATATCGTATCTCTTTGCACCACGAACGGCACATTTCACGTCAAATGTAGCACGTGCTAGCTAGTGCACACGGTTTTTGAGAGTATTCAACCCTTGAGTATTTAATAGCCATAAATAGCTTCTTTTTTTTCATTTTCACAGCAATAAAATTATATATTGTTAATAATAATCAGCAAATAGAAAGCTACTAAAATAAAGAAAATTAGTGTGAAAGTATCATTTATAGTGTTGGCTTTAGAACAGTCACAAACATTATATACAATTGTCACCAAAGCGGTTCGGATATTCACGTCTATTTTTGAGGTATTTAAACTCAAATTGGCACTATTCTAAAGAGGAAGATATTATTCTAAAGATTATTTCTTTATAAGAAATATGACAAGAGTGATCTTTAATTACAGACAATAGCTTTGTTTTTGTAGGAAGCAAATTACTTAGTCATGATGCGTATTAGCATGGCCGTGTCCAGGGGGCGTTTCCGGATTTGAACCCTCAAAATGTTTTTGTCCGATTTGTAAAACCGTAACAAAAATGCATATTAACAAAGTTGTTATGTATTTTTCGTTGTTTTTTTTTTTTTTTTTTTTTTTTTTTGCCCACCAAAAAGCCTCTCGCTGGTAGCAGTTGGATGGTCCAACTAACATTCGCCAATTTCAAACTCCTCCTTTACACTCCTCCTCTCCTCCTAGTGGTAACAATATAGTTAAACAGACTCCTCCTTTCCCTTCCTCCCAATTTAGTCACAAAGGCTCTAAAACTTGCCAAATGAAAAACATTCTTTACATAATTTTACAACAAATAATCAAACAAGATTTACATTTCCATTTTTAAACATCAATTATTTTCACAAAACTCTTTCTAACTGATCAATTTTTATGTGATTTATTTACAATTCAATTGTGTTAGGGGGGGAGTTGTATAATGTTGATGTTTTACAAGAAGGGCTACTAGGCCTTTTTCATTACCCTATTCTTGAGGAAAAATTACTAAAAAATAAATATATGAAATAAAAAGTAAAAGAAATAAAAAGACAAAAGAAAAAAGAAAGAAAACCAAAAGAAAAACGAGATGTGCTTGGTAAGAAGCAGTAGTTAGCCTACATCAGAAACCCATCTTAGGTCAATTCACACTTACAACCGCGATTTTCTAAGATTTTTCTTTTGGTTGCTTCAATATTAAAGAAATTTTATGGCAGTATCGCATTTTCATCAGTGTTGCCACATTGATCCATGAAAATAAATAAGGGACACTAACTACTTAAATTTGACAACGCTTTTCGTCCCAATAATTCATACATTAATAAACCGTTATGCGGATAATTTCTGCCACATTTCTTCTTCATTAAAAGGCCTTCTTCATTAAAAGTTGAGTTCTCTATTTTTCCTACTTTTTAAAACAAGTGGCTGCGTGAGTTTTCACTTATTCAGTTCCAACAATCGGATTTTACATTAATAGAATTGTAAGCTAGTTCTATTCACTCTCAAATTAAAGTTACACTCCATGCCGTGACAACGGATCAGTCCGATCAGGCATCCAAATATGAAGTTTTTTGCAGAAGGGTGGGAGGGGGGGGGGTTCAATATTAAAAGATATAAGATTCTAAATAAAAAGTGCCTGAAACTCAAGAAAATCAAGGATTTGGGGGGGGCAGATCCTGAGGCTCCTCTGCATATCTCCCTGGTTTGGATAATGCAGTTTCAGTACAAGGAAGGGTTGTGGTCCTGTGTAAAGATCCCACGGCGTCAATAAAGTTTTTCTTGAAATTGGGCGCTATAAAGCTTGTCCCGATTACACAAGAATTTTACCTTTTCGACTTCACTGCAATTTTTTATAGCAAATAGCTGAATTATGCAGACGTGAAGCTGAGAAAACTATCTTTTTAAGCATTATTTTCTCTTTTAATAAGTTAGCCTTGCATGAAAATATTTTTGTCTAACCTTCATTCTTTTACCAAGCAGAATTTTTAAACAAGTAATGTGTGCGTTTTATTTGAAATTTTCCATAAGTCTTCTGCTATTGGCTGAATTTTGTGAACTTTCTTTAAAAAGTGAAATAAAGCTAAACTTTTTTCCGACAACAATAAGGTCAATAAAGTTATGCGAGGAAAACGATTTATTAACTTTATCGACAGCTTTAGTAGCTTTATGGCTGCCGTTGGAGCCTGTATTATGCTTGAAAACATGCGTTTTTTTTTGCCAGGTCCAAACTACTATTTTATAAGCAGACCTCCTCTAATACACGATAATTTCCGTTTATATTAGGTTTAATTTTTTTATGTTCATTTGAAACAATTCAGTCTTTATTTATTTCTGTTCATTTCTGGAACTATATCTAGGGTTTTCCTATACAGGAGGGGGTAATGATCTCTCACAATCCCCGCTCTGTACATTAAAGCTTGACTATTTGCATAACAATACTCGTGTAAAAGGTCTGATTTAAAGTATTTGCTTTTCGAAATTAGATGAACTAATTTCGGTCATATCCATACTGGTTGGAGTATTTGGGCATGTTTTTTTGGTAATACCCAAACAATTTTTTTAGTTTCCCAGTTTTGAGATGGTCTCAAAATTAAAAGTTAGATATCTATTATACCTATTCAACCTGCAAATAACTGTTGATTATGCAAAGAAAAAATGTATAAATTACTAGTTTGGAAGACTAGAAACTTATTTTTAGAAAAAAACTTTTTTATAAAACGTTTTTCTTAAACGCTTCGTTTGATCTTTGACATCTTCGTCTACAATTTTTGGGATTATTTTAGAATTACACAACATTCCAGATATATGAAGTTTCTTTTATCTAATTTTTTCAAAATTAGATGAATTAATTTTGGTCATATCCACACTCAGGGTTGCCACCGTCAGTAGGATTTTATTAAATCTAGTAAAAAAAAATCTAGTAAGTTTAGAGGATCTAGTAAATTTCCCGAAATCTTGTAAAAACTAGTAAAAAGTCATGATCTATAGTAAACAAAACATTTTTTATTTTCCATGAAATCAGGGAAAAAAATTATCGTAAACATATGAAAATTTACAATTTTTGCTTGTCTGTTTTACAATTTACATTTTTGCTTGTCTGTCTCAGAGATAGACAAGCAGTCACCTATTTTCATAAACAGACACTTCACTTCCGGCGTCTAAAGGTTGACAAAATCGGCTTTCTGTGTATCAAATCTTACCAACTAAAAATGAAGCTATAATGACACTTGGATTGTGATGATTGGGAATCTATTGGAATCAAAACAAAAACCAACCACCCAAGGTGATTAGGTGAATATCCTCAGTTTGAAAATTTTTATTGATGAAAAAGGAGCCTGCTTAAAGAAATTAAAAGTAAGTAGAAATGTAACCTTATATATATATATATATATATATATATATATATATATATATATATATATATATAAAATATATATATATATATATATATATATATATATAATATATATATATATATATATATATATATATATATAAATGTATATATATATATATATATATATATATATATATATATATATATATATATATATTATATATATATATATATATATATATATATATATATATATATCCAGAGAAAGGATTTTTGAACTTGTAGGTTTCCGGAATTTTCAATCATACTATGAAAACGAAAGAAAAGAGGAAAAGAGAAAAAAAAAGAAGGAAAAAGGAAAAAAGATTGTGTAAATCGTATTGATTATCCTCCTATTGTAAAAATCGATGCTTGATGGTGCGCGTGCGGCGTAGCCGCACGCACAAAAATTTTTTTGGAGCATTTAGTAAAAACAGATGCGATCTAGTAAATTTTTCCTCTCCGATTTAGTAATTCTTCCAGGTCAGGGTGGCAACCCTGTCCATACTGCTTGGAGTGTTTGGGAATACTTTTTGGTAATAGGCTACCCAAACAATTTTTTAGTTTCCCAGTTTCGAGATTCGCTCCAAATTAAAAGTTAGATGCCTATTATACCTATTAAACTTGCAAATTATTATCTTTTCCCATTTTCTTTTGTCCTTTTTCAATTTTGTTTCCTTTCATGAATTTCCTGCTTGGTTGTACGATAACCCCAAATAAAGTCATTCAATAGGAAATCTCGCTGCTTACAAATATAGTTTTGTTTTTCTTCCTTCTTTGTTTCTCCAGCAAAGCCACTGACAATGAGACAGAATAAGAAACACTTAATCACAGTCGGTCAAAACAGCAAAATAGGCTTTTGTGTGGAAACTGTAAAAAAAAAAGTTCAAAGAATCAATTTTTATTTACTTTTCGGGTGAAAGGGAGTGGTGTAGTTGTATAAAACTAATTTGGAAGGTTTCTGAAGGTTGTCTTATAAGACACGGCTATTAGAGGAAAAGTGAGGGGGCAATAAACCCGACTAAGTTTGCTCCTCCTCCCCCCTAGATTTTAAAATACCTTTCTTGATATTTTATTGAAAAAATTAAAAAGCAACAAAACCAACTGTGTTTTTATGATTTGAAGGCCCTACAGCCTGTTACACCGATTCAACAGGCGTGCGTGCTGGTGTTAAACTATAAATGGTAGATGATAGGCATCTACCTATGGTAAATGGTACAGATAGTAGATGACAGATTGCACCATGAGTTTCTGGGGGTATCCTGGGATGAAAGCCCCCATCCTGATTACATAAATAAGCTGTAATAATGCACCTGAATAAAAATAATGGGAAATATTAGCAACTATTTCTGCATAGAAAAACGTGATGGAAGGACTTGCCAAAGCCCTAACTTCATACTCTTTGATATTTCTCCAAAGGCATACACTTAAGCGCAAAACCTGTCTTGACTTAGAAGGGTCTATCAAAGTTAAAGAATTAATATTAGCAAGGTTGAACATCCTGACCAGAGAAGTGATAATCTCATATTAGGTCCGTTTTTTAGCACTAAGATCTTACATCTAAGATCTTGCATCTTTCTGCAAAGATTATCGTTTTTTTAACTCATCTTTGTTCTAAGATCTTACAGCTCACTCATGTTAGCAAAAAGTGTGAAGACCGCCACTGTTCTGCCATATAGAACAATGATGAGAGAACTTTAGGGGCGTTTTTTCACTGATCAATGTGCTAAGATCTTACATCTTTTGTCAGAAAACGCTTAAAAGTGAAATCTTTGAACAAAGATCTTACATCTTTGGTCGTTTTTATGCAAACCTCTTTAATCATTCTGCTCTGATCAGCGGTCTGAGAACAATGACGAGTAGATCATCAAAGTTCTCTCATCATTGTTCTATATGGCAAAACAGTGGCGGTCTTCACACTTTTTAATAACATCAGTGAGCTGTAAGATCTTAGAACAAAGATGAGTTAAAAAACGATAATCTTTGCAGAAAGATGCAAAATCTTAGATGTAAAATCTTAGTGCTAAAAAACGGCCCTTTTCATGATCTACTCGTCATTGTTCTCAGACCACTGATCAGAGCAGAATGATGAAAGACGTTTGCATAAAAACGACCAAAGATGTAAGATCTTAGTTCAAAGATTTCACTTTTAAGCGTTTTCTTACAAAAGATGTAAGATCTTAGGACATTGATGAGTGAAAAAACGGCCCTGTTACTGTTTTGGTAATGCAAATAACGCTGTGACTTTTTTTGTCACTGAGGTTCATACCCTTAATTCTTACAGCGTAACTAGCCTATCGGTTCAACCTTTACAAAAACCAACAAAGAGAAAAATCTAAAAAAAACAAACAAACGAGACTGTGGCCAGTGGAGAGAAAAGAAAACACAAATGCAAAACAACGCGGATATTTCGCCTGTATCCAAACAAGGCGTCTTCAGCACGAAAGAAACACAAGAAGAACAGAAAAAAAAAAAACAAGATAAAACTAAAAACCAATAAAACCACCACCAAAAAAAAAAAAAAAAAAATGTACAATTGGCGCAAACTGATCCACGTAGGGAAAAGATGCTATTGTAGAGTTACTTCAGTGAGGACACCAGAGTAACTGAGGAAAAAAAAAATAAAAAAAAATAAATAAAAAAAATCCGTCAATCCTAGGGCTTAAAAATCTCTACTTTTCTCTCGGCTTCTTCTTGATACTCGCTTTGAAAGGCAAACTATTTAAAATCAGGATTGGTAATTTGTTTTCAGAAAATTTTCCCAGACTCTCAGACTTTTTCAATATATCTGAATTTTATGACCTTAAGACTACTGATAAATTTAAAGCCGGGCTTCACCTGCAAAATTTCCAGAATCCAAGATTCAAGACTATTGTTTGACGTCTTGGATACACCGCATCTGGAATATGAAGCCTATCCAATAATACATCCAAATAATCCCAAAAAAAGGATTTTTGAACTTATAGGTTTCCGGAATTTTCAATCATACTATGAAAACAAAAGAAAAGAGGAAAAGAGAAAAAAGATTGTGAAAATCCTATTGATTATCCTCCTATAGTAAAAAATCGATGCTTGATGGTGCAAAATTTTTTTTGAGTGTTTAGTAAAAACAGATGCGATTTAGTAAATTTTTTCCTCTCATATTTAGTAAATTCTTCCAGGCCAGGGTGGCAACACTCAGGGGCGGATCCAGGATTTTTTTAGGGGGAGGGGGCACAAAATAGGTTGATCCAAAAAAAATTTAGGGGGGGGGCAAAATAGGTTGATCCGATAAACTTGCGTTAGGAGCAAGTTTAATTAACGCAAACTAGAGTTAATTAAATAAATTACACTAATTTAGACTACGCTTGGGGGGGGCACCCCCCTCCCCCTGGATCCGCCACTGGTTGGCAATACTGCACGTACATAAACTGTTTTATCAATAATTAGCAAAACTATATTTATTAGTACAATTATTGACAAGTTTACGAAGGTAAGCTTTGGTAACGTAAGTTTGTTGTCAATATTGCACAGTGCTGATGTCTCAATAAAACTAGGAGCGGGAGATTACATTGTTTACATATTAACATAATTGGTGGGGTTTTTATCAGCAATTAAGTTATCTTAAAGCAGGTCAAATCGTTGGTATGCCGTATTATTTGACGGGGTTGAACAATATGACAAGACACAAGTGTCAGTTCTGTTATTTTTGGCGTGCAGAAGAGATGGTAAATCCTACTGAAGGTATTGAGTTATTTCTTCAATCATTCCCTCGGCGTTCTTAAAGTACCAAGAACGTAATAAAAAAAAAACCTCTCAGGTCTATTCTCAAGGCCGTACCTAGGGGGTTTGAACCCCCTTTTCCGAAAAGTTTGCCCGACTCGTAAAAACCTAACCAAAATGAATATAAATAAATTTCTGGTGCGTTTTATTTTTTTACCCCTCCCCCCCCTTAAAAAAATCCAGGATACGTTCTTGTCTGTTCTTGTTTGAAAACCGCAATTTTCTAGGATATTTCTTTTGGTTGCATTATCAAGTTTTTTTTTAGGGAGGTGTGACATTCTCTTCAGTGTTGCCGCTACGGACTGTGAAAATAAATAAGCAAAGTTAACTAATTAAATTTGACAACACTGTTTGTCCTTGAAAATTCAAATATTAATAATCTGTTGAATCCCAAAGACAAAAGGCCATATGTCTTAGAATTATTTGTTGCTGGTTTCTCACCCATGTTCTTTTTTCTTTTTTAACTTCTAGTTTAGGGGCGACTTGTAACCTTGGATAGTAGTATAGTTAGGTGAATGAAATTTTCAGGAATGAATCCAGGGTCTAGAATGTACTCTGAGAAGGTATCACCAAGCTATTATCACTACTCTTTTCTTATTTCTAGGGCTTAGAAGATTGTATACATGAAAGGTCTATACGCATCTTAATTGTGACAAATAATATTTTACCTTAATTTTGGGCTTTCAGTCTCTTTTTCATTGGTTCTAGTTTTCGAAAATGCAATTTCTATTATTTAAGTAGAATTTGGTGCCATATCAATAGTTTTTTCCTTAAATTCAAGAAACACATACACAAACTTATAAATCGAGGGTTATTGAGTTTGACCCCCCCCCCCCCCTCAAAAAAAAAATGTTTGTCAGAATCGTAAGAACATAAAAAGCATTTCTATAGCTTTTTTGTTGTAAAACCCCCGTAAAAATCCTTTTGTACCCCCCCCCCCCCCCCCCCGAGAAAATCCTTGATATGACCCTGGAAGAGGGCATTTTTGATCCTGGATATCTAAAAACTCTTAAGCGTATAATGGCCAAATTTCAAGGAAATGTTGAGAGGGATGCAAAACACAATCAAAAGACACTATGTCCATGCTGTTTATGAAAAGGGCGTATCAGCAACATTTAAGGAGCGGCTAAGGGTATTAAGTTGAAACTTACATGGTATGTTAAGGGGGATGTGAAAAGTGATTGGAGGGCAGCCAGCTCCCCCTCCTCCTTGCCCTTTTATGTGCCCCCTCTCCTCAAAGTGGTCGCAATTTTGTAACTATCATTTTATTCAAACTAGTCAAGAGGTGTAATTGCAATGCCTCCAGGGATGCCGTACCCCTCAGAGCCCCTGGAGCAAGAATTGCAAATTATGCAATTTATAAATAGAACACACCCAGGAATTGTTATTAGTAAAAGGGGATTTCTGTGTGCATCTGAAAAGGCAAAGGGTATTAAGGTGATATTTTGGAGAATTTTGAGGGGTATCATAAACTAAATCAAAAGGCACTATGTAGCCTACATCCACTTCATCAAAAAGCGGATCTGCAATATATTAAGAACGGCTGAGGGTATTAAGCTGAAACTTTCAGGGCATGTTGAGTGGGGATGTTTTAAACTGGTTGGATGGCTGCCAGCCCCCGTTCCATGCCCTCTTTAGCTGCCATCTCTCCCAAAATATTCGATCAAAATTTTGAAATAGCCATCTTGTCTAAATTATCTAAAGGTTAAATAATTCTGCCTATGACAATGACATGGCCGTCCAGACCTTTGGATCGGAATGCCGAAAACATTCAAAATATACTGTGCATGCTGGATGTCAATACAGCTGACAGTGTATCAGCAATATCTATGGAACGGCATAGGGGACTAAGTTGAAACTCGCTGGGTATGTTGAGGGATATCTTGAAAAGTAATTGGAGGACTACAAGCCCCCCCCCTGCCCTTTATATATGCCCTCTCCCTCAACACTAATCAAAACTTTGAAAAAGTTATTTTGTTCAAACTACATAAAATGTCTAGCAAATATGCCTGCGGGATGCAATGCCCCCCAAAGTGGGGATGAAATTGTTTACATCGCTATTTTAAGTGTCTTTTTTTCCCTTGCCAAGAGAGTCTACAGTCTGCACGCATCAAGCTTACATTGGCTTACAAGCTTACATTCTATCCGCTTTTGTTTTTATTCGCGCAGTTTTCTCATTAAACAGGCAACCTTAGGGTGGCCGGCGTTTATCCCCCCCTCCCCTCAGTGATTACCCTCCTGGAAAATACCTTCCGCAGAAAATACCCTCCCCCCTAAAATAATCCCCCGGAAAATACCCCGCGGAAGATCCCCCCCCCCCCGTAAAATACCCCCCCACCGTGGAAAATAAGGCATTTCAAATTTGAGAATTTTATTTGGGTTTTGTTTTCTTTATTTCCGTATGGGAAGGAATTTTGGTACTTGTCTATTATGCGCCACTCACTCAAGGTTACGCAGTGTAAAAATTCTAGAATTCACCAATTTTTGTTATTTTCTTCGTTACTTTAGAAATAAATTTGGGCTATATATTTGCATATTAGGGTGGGGGGTAAAGTATAGCGGGTCTGCATGCAAAACGTGTTTGGTACAAGTATTCTGCATATTAGATAGACAGATAGAGAAGTGTATTTTAAAGCCAAATATACAGGCATGAAGATAGCAAAATAACATAAATAAAAGGCACAAATAACATAAACTTTGATCAGCGATCATCGTAAAAACACATCGTAAACATCGTATCATTACGAGCGATCATCGTAATGAAAATTACATTTACTTTATACTGGGATTTTTTTTTTTTTTTTTTTTTTTTTTTTTTTTTTTTTTTTTCCTTAACAAAATTTCCAGATACCTCGCTATTCTTCTGTAATTTTTTAGTGGCTATATACCTAAAAAGAATTATTTTCTGACTTCAAACTGTCCAAATATTTTAATCCCTCGGTAAATACCCCCCGGAAAATGAAAATACCCCCCCCCCTCCCCATGGAAAAGAAGACTTACCAAATTTAAGAATTTTATTTCAGTTTTATTACTATGTTCATGGCCGTATATTTGGCTTTGGCATACAATTCTCTATCTATTTATCTAATGTACAGAATAATTGTACCAAATACACTTTGCATGCAGACCCACTATACTTTACCCTCCCCCCCTAATATGCAAATCTATAGCCCAAATTTATTTCTAAAGTAACGAAGAAACTAACGAAAAAACTGGTGTGTTCTCGAATTTTACACAGCGTAAACTTGAGCGAGTGGCGCATAATACACAAGTACCAAAATTCCTTCCCCCTACGGAAATAAAAAAAACTCAAATAAAATTCTGAAATTTGGAAAGCCTTATTTTCCACGGGGGGGGGGGATTTTCCGGGAGAGGTATTTCCCGGGGGGTAAACGCCTACAACCAACCTTAGATGTCTGCTTTCTTATTAAAATACACTGTTTCTTTTAGTCGATCTGCAAGACTGGATTATACAGGTAGGTCGAAAAAATGATAGGCTGGGAGGGGCAGATCCAGGGAATGGTTTTAGGGGCACGTCCCCCCCCCAGAAGGTCAAAAATTGTACTAAATACGGGGCGGAGGGGTAAAAAATACCAGTGGAAACCAAAATTTCGTCAGTGCCTCCCCAAACATTAATTTTGGATTCGACCCTGAGATAGGATACCATATATTAGGGCCTTTCTTTTAATCATCTTTGTGCTAAGATCTTTTGACAAAGGACGCTTAATAGTAAAATCTTATCACTAAGATCTTATAGCGTTCTTTTGCAAACGTCTTTCATCATTCTGCTCTGACCAGCGGTCTAAGAATAATGATGAGTATCAAACAGTTCGTGGTAACGAACTGTAAGTAAGGAGCGACCCGGCTCAATGGTAACCGAAACTCTAGAAAACGGGTTTTTGATACCAATAGATATATCAAAAGAATCAGATTTCAATGCTGATTTCAAATATATAACTTTCATCAAGTTTAGTGCTACCCATCAAAAGTTACGCGCCTGAGAAAATTTGGCTGATTTTCGAAAAAAGGGGGAAAGACCCCCTAAAAGTTATAGAACCTTAATGAAGCTCACACCATCATATTCAGCGTATCAGAGGACCCTACTGTAGAGGTTTCAAGCTCCTATCTACAAAAATGTGGAATTTTCCATTTTTTGCCAGAAGAAAGATCACGGATGCGTGTTTATTTGTTTGTTTGTTTTTTTTTTGTTTTTTTTTTCCCCAGGGGTGATCGTATCGACCCAGTGGTCCTAGAATATCGTGGGAGGGCTCATTGGAACGGAAATTAAAAGTTCTAGTGCCCTTTTTAAGTGACCAAAAAAAATGGAGGGCAACTAGGCCCCCTCCCACGCTCATTTTTTTCCCAAAGTCACCCGATCAAAATTTTGAGATAGCCATTTTGTTCAGCATGGTCGAAAATATGATAAATATGTCTTTTAGGATGACTTAATCCCTCGAAGCCCCCAGGGGGAGGGCTGAAAGTTATGAACTTTACTCAATGTTAACATATAGTATTGGTTATTGGGAAGTATACAGACTTTTTCAGAGGAGATTTTTTCTGGTTGGTGGGGGAAGGAGAGGGTCGGGGGCTATATGGAAGGATCTTTCCATGAAGGAAGTTTTCATGGGGGAAGGGAAATTACCATGAAGGGGGCGCCGGACTTGCCAGCATTATTTATTGGTTATTGGGAAGTATACAACCATTTTCAGGAAGGATTTTTTCTGGAGGGGGGGGAACTAGAGGAGGGGATTACTCTGGAGAATATTTCCGTGGAGGATGTTTCTTTGGGGTAAGGGAAATTTCTATGAAGGGGGCGCCGGATTTCCAAGCATTATTTAAGAAACGATCAGAAGTTAAATAAAAAAAACAAGTTTTTTCAACTGAATTGTAAGAAGGAATATTAGAACTTAAAACGAACAGAAATTATAACATATGTGAGGGGGTTCTCCCCCAAGTCAATACCTCGCTCTTTACGCTACAGTTTTTTTTTAGTGCTTTCAAAAGAGCTATCTATTCTAATTAAACGGCCTTTGTGATTCAGGGGTTTGTGAATCAAAATTTTTTTTAACTTTTAACGTAAAGAGCGTGGTATTGACTAAGGGGAGAACCCCTTCATATAAGTAATAACATATACGTAATAAAAAAAAACAATAAAAAAACAAGCGATACGGCTCAATAGTAATCGAAACTTTTAAAAACGAAATTTTGATGTCAATAAATGTATCAAAAGAATGTGTTTATAATGCTGATCCTAAATATATAAATTTTATTAAGTTTAGTATTACTCATCAAAGGCTACGAGCCTGAGAAAATTTACTCGATTTTTTAAAGAGGGGGGAAACATCCCCTACAAGTGAAAGAATTTTAATGAAATCACACCGTCAGATTCAGCGTATCAGAAAACCCTATTACATAGGTTTCAAGCTCATATCTGCAAAAATCTGCAACTTTGTATTTTTTGCCAGAGGAAAAATGTACGAATATAGAAGTTAGTTACGTAAGTTAATTTTGTAAAGACATCCATTTAGCAAAAGAAAAGTAAAATTTTTATGCAAATAAAAGCTGCATTAACTAAAAAACGATCAGAAATTAAATAAAAAAAACAAGTTTTTTAAACTGAAAGTAAGGAGCGACATTAAAACTTAAAACGAACAGAAATTATTCCGTATATGAAAGGGGCTGTCCCCTCCTCAACGCCTCGCTCTTTACGCTAAAGTTTGACTCTGTCTCACAACTTTATTATTTAAAACAATAAAAACTTTAGCGTAAAGAGCGAGGCATTGAGGAGGGGACAGCCCCTTTCATATACGGAATAATTTCTGTTCGTTTTAAGTTTTAATGTCGCTCCTTACTTTCAGTTTAAAAAACTTGTTTTTTTTATTTAATATCAATAAAGTTCTCTCATGATTGTTCTATATGGCAGAAAGATGGCATCCTTCACACTTTTTGCTAACATCAATGAGCTGTAAGATCAAACAGTTTGTGGTAACGAACTGTTTGATGGTAACGAACCGGCTCAATGGTAACCGAAACTCTAAAGAACGGAATTCTGATACCAATAGATACATCAAAAGAATCAGATTTTAATGCTGATTTCAAATATACAAGTTTCATCAAGTTTAGTCTTACCAATCAAAAGTTAATCGAGAATTTTGGCTGATTTTAGAAAAAAAGGGGGAAAGACCCCCTAAAAGTTAACGAACCTTAATGAAAATTACACCATCATATTCAGCGTATCAGAAAACCCTACTGTAGAGGTTTCAAGCACCTATTTACAAAGATGTGGAGTATTGCATTTTTTGCCAGAAGAAAGATCACGGATGCGTGTTTATTTGTTGTTTTTTTTTGTTTTTTTTTTTTTCCAGGGGTGATCGTATCCACCCAGTGGTCCTATAATATCGTGGGAGGACTCATCGGAAAGGAAATTAAAAGTACTAGTGCTCTTTTTAAGTGACCAAAAAAAAATGGAGGGCAACTAGGCCCCCTCAAACGCTCATTTTTTCCCAAAGTCACCCGATCAAAATTTTGATATAGCCATTTTGCAATATTTTTTGCAATAAAAGTATTTTGCAATAAGTTGCATAGGTTGCATCAAGAAATGGCTAATTGTAGACAGAGAAAAGCCAAGACAGATAGTCCAAGTAATTGAGAGGCAAATGTTTAAATGGCTGGGGCACGGGTAAATGGCAGGAGTATGCATGACTCTCTTATTGGGCACATACTTGTCAGGTTAGTTTTTGGAAAGGCATGCCTGTCTAGAGTCTTTGGCATGCTGATCAAGAATTCAAAAATTGACATAAGACCCCCAAAAAGTGTTTCTCCCAAGGGGGAAATACCCCCAAAAAGTCAAAGAACTTTAATGAAAATCACACCATCAGATTCAGCGTATCAGAGTATCCTACTTTAGAATCTTGAAGCTCCTATCTGCAAAAATGTCAAATTTTTTATTTTTTGACAGAAGAAAGATCACGGATGCGTGTATATTTGTTTTTTTTTGTTGTTGTTGTTGCTTTTTTTCCCCAGGAGTGATCGTATCGAACTAGTGGTCCTAGAATATCGCGAGAGGGCTATTTCGAAAGAAAATTAAAAGTTCTAGTGCCCTTTCTAAGTGACCAAAAAAATGGAGGGCAACTAGGCCCCCTCCCACGCTCTTTTTTTCCCAAAGTCACCCGATCCAAATTTTGAGATAGCCATTTTGTTCAGCATGGTCGAAAATATGATATCTATGTCTTTTAGGATGACTTAATCCCCCAAAGTCCCCGGGGGGAGGGCTGAAAGTTATGAACTTTACCCAATGTTAACATATAGTATTCGTTATTGGGAAGTAAACAGACGTTTTCAGATGGATTCTTTTCTGGTAGGTGGGGGGTGGGGGGTGGGGTCGGGGGTTATATGGAAGGATCTTTCCATGAAGGAAGTTTTCATGGGGGAAGGGACGTTGCTATGAAGGGGGTGAAGGATTTCCCAGCATTATTAAAGAAAGAGATCAGAAATTAAATAAAAAAACAAGTTTTTCAACTGAAAGTAAGGAGCAACTTCAAAATTTAAAACGAACAGAAAATATTACGTATGTGATTGGGTTCACCCCCTAGTCAATACCTCGCTCTTTAAGCCAAAGATTTTTTAATACTTTCATAAGAGCTATTTATTTTAATTAACGGCCTTTGAGATTAAGGGGTCATTTTTAAAGAATTGGAGCAAAACCCAAACTTTATCTTAAAGAGCAAGGTATTGACTAGGGGGCGAAACCCCTAATATACGCTTTAAAAATCTATGAATATAGAAGTTCGTTACGTAAGTTAATTCGTAAGTTACATATATTTATTACTAATAAAAACGTTCGTAAATAAAATTAAACAAGTTTTGAGAAAGCCATTAAACCAAATAAAAGTAAAATTAATATGCAAATTTTGTTTTAATTATTCATGTACGGTGAGCCAAAATCAAAACCTGCATTAATTCAAAAACGTTCAAAATTAAATAAAAAAAACAAGCATTTTTAACTGAAAGTAAGGAACGACGTTAAAACTTAAAACGAACAGATATTATTCCGTATATGAAAGGGGCTGTCCCCTCCTCAATGCCTCGCTCTTTACGCTAAAGTTTGACTTTCTGACAACTCTATTTTTTTAAACAATAAAAAACTTTAGCGTAAAGAGCGAGGCGTTGAGGAGGGGACAGCCCCTTTCATATACGGAATAATTTCTGTTCGTTTTAAGCTTTAACGTCGTTCCTTACTTTCAGTTAAAAATACTTGTTTTTTTTATTTAATCTTAGAACAAAGATGAGTTAAAAGAACGGAAATCTTTGCAGAAAGATGTGAGATCTTAGATGTAAGATCTTAGTGCAAAAGAACGAGCCGGGGTGCTACCATTTCGAACAACCGTCACAAGCACTAAACGTCATTTCGTCAACAAGCAAAATCCCTCAGAATGTCGACAGTCATAACATCGAAACGCCAGTTCATCGACAGTCACAATCGCTACCCGTCAGAACGTCGACGGCCATAACATCGACGCGTCATAACATCTAAAAAATTGTTAGATGTTATGACGTGTCGATGTTATGACTGTCGATCTTCTGACGGTTAGTGGTTCCGACGGATTTTCGTTATGAAAGAGAATTTATATGTTATGACGTGTCGATGTTGTGACTGTCGACGTTCTGACGGTTAGTGGTTCTGACAGATCGTCGTTATGTAAAAAAATTTATAAGTTCATATAATAGTAATAAGTATATACTAGTTTAGAAAGAAATTTCGGCTATATATTTGCACATCAGGGAGGTGGGGGTGAAGCGCAGCATATATTAAATACGTAACCTAACTTAACCTAGGTACCAAAAACTAAAGTTTCAAAATTTTAGATGTTATGAAAAAATTTTTAGATGTAATGACGTGTCGATGTTATGACTGTCGTCGTTCTGACGGTTAGTGGTTTCGACAGATTTTCGTGATGAAAAAAAAAATTAGATGTTATGACGCGTCGATGTTCTGACGGTTAGTGGTTCTGACAGATTTTCGTTATGTAAAAAAATTTATGAGATTATATAAAAGTAATGAGTATATAATAGTTTAGAAGGAAATTTCGGCTATATGTTTGCACATCAGGGGGGTTTCGACGGATTTCCCTGATGAAAAAAAAATTAGATGTTATGACCTGTCGATGTTATGACTGTCGACGTTCTGACGGGTAGCGATTGTGACTGTCGATGGACTGACGTGTCGATGTTTTTACTTTCGATGTTGTGACGGTTAGTGGTTCTGATGGATTTTTTTCCATGTTATGACGGATTTTGTCGATGTCCTGACCTGACGTTAGTGCTCCTAACGGGTAGATGTTATGACGCCTTCCCGAACGGGCCTATTATTATCTATTTCTGCTCAAGTCGGGTTCACTTGAACTATCAGTTCTGAGCAATCTTGATTTGGAGTAGGCATATAGAGTATAGACATGCCAATGAAGGGTCTGCTCAGGCACGTACCCGGAATTCTTCCCGAAGAAGGGGGCAATAATTATAAACAAATTTTATTGATTTTCTAATTAAGACATGCCCAAAAACTCGGGAAAAATTCACGATTTTGGATGAGGAGCTTAGAGGCTCTTCCCCTGCGCATGTCCCTGATCCTACTGAACACGATAAGATTTACATCTTGTGTTTGTCCCCCATTCAGATGACAATGTTACTCGCCAATACGGGCATGATTATCATCAACCAGCATGGGTCATTTAGGTTTCTATTAAAAATAAGGTTTTTCCTGAGAGCTGAAAATTACATCCTTTCTACAATTTTCATGAAGAAAGCAGGTCAAATTATAATTATGCGTTTTTTTCTTGAGATGTTAGGAATTTTATTTGCAGGTAATGGCAACCCTGACATGCAGTCCATATAAAATGTACCGTTATTATAGACAGTTGTTTTTAGGCTCCATTTGATTAAGTTGGACCATTTGAGGCTTCGTAAAATTATATACTATGTGATAAGACCAGAATCTAATTTGCACTTTACTGAAAAAAAAGCAATCACCGTGGATTGTCAGTTTAATATACATATACTGATATTAATTATTCCTTAAAGTTTCAAAAAATTTTAAAGTTAGAAACAAAATGGAAACATTTAAAATGTATTTTGTTTTCAGCAAAGTGCAAAATGTGTTCTGGTCTTGAGAAGGCATGGGGGTTGTCAGCACTACTCATATTAGTTTTTTGCTCGTTTCGATTTTGACTCGGTTATTGATTGTTATTTCTGTCCGTTTTGGGTTTCATTTATTTCTTGATGGTGTTTGTGGTAGTTTGATGCTTGGAAGATTATTTGACTTTATTTCTTCTCATTTTTGGCTTAATAGAGTTCTTTACTTTTCTTTGAAAAACTTGTTTTGCGGAAAAGTTTTTTAAATTAAGAAATAAAAATAAACGTAAATATGTCCGTGTTTCCTGTATGCATTACTGCATTTTTCACCCAGTCGCCAAGATACTTAAAGAAATTGTTGAGTAAAACGACTTGCGAAGGTTTTTGGTATAAAATCTTTTCCTTGGCGGGGAGAGACCTTTCCACGGAGGAGGAGTTTTCCAAGGAGGGTGAGATTTTAAAAATACTGAAAAATTCAAAACTACAGATCGTTATTAAAACGCGAGGGGGAGTTCTTTTTGGAGATGTTTACGAGGGGATTTTCTTCGGGGGGCGGGGGATTTTCTAAGTGGGAGTTTTCCGGGTTGGAATCAGATATATTTTCGGACTAAGCCTGCAGTATGAGTTCTTCAGGGTGACAGCTCCGCTCTTATTAAAGAAATATTTTGAGTTTAACATAAAAATTACATTAATTTGCTTATCTGTACAGAAGGGGGAGGGGTTGAATCGATCTCCTATCAAAATATTTGTTCATGAGGTCCCCTTGAAAACCGTGGAAATATTAACCCTTGACAATAGTTTGATATTTCAGACCCCAAGGCCGTACCCAGAGGGGGGGGGGGTTAGAGGGGTTTGAACCCCCTCGAAATGTTTGTCTGACTCGTAAAAACGTAACAAAAATGGATATAAACAAATTTTTTATGCGTTTTTTTGTTTTTTTTTGTGTAAGCTCCCCCCCCCCCCTTCCGAAATTTTTTTTAGTAAAACCCCCTCCGAAAAAAAAATCCTGGGTACGGCCTTGTCCCTTGAGCCCCCTGATAAATATTTTAAATGGTGTACTTTTTCTTAGGGATGATTATCATTACTGAAGCTGTGATATAGGAATAATAAACTTGAATTTGAAAATAAACATGGATTAAAGAGAGTGTGACAGTCCCCCTTACATTCAAAAGATGCCTTGATCAAATAGTTCTTAGAAACAAACTGTAAGCAAAGAGCGACCTGTAGAAACAGAAACCGGAACTCTAGAAATAAAGAAGTATTGATTACAAAAAATGTATAAATAGATTTACTATTTATGTTTATTCTAAATGTACAAATTTTGTTAATTTAGAATTCGTGATTGAAATCTAATAGCTTGCAAAATTTGCATAGTTTCAAAAAAGGGGCTAATCACACAGTTCGTGGTAACGAACTGTAAGTAAGGAGCGACCCGGCTCAATGGTAACCGACACTTTAGAAAACGGAATTTTGATACCAATAGATACGACAGAAGAATCAGATTTTAATGCTGATTTCAAATATATAAGTTTCATCAAGTTTAGTCTTGCCCCATCAAAAGTTACGAGCCTGAAGAAAAATTGCCTTATTTTCGAAAAAATGGGGAAACACTCCCTAAAAGGGATAGAATGTTAATGAAAATCAAATCATCAGATTCAGCGTATCAGAGAACCCTACTGCGGAGGTTTCAAGCTCCTATCTACAAAAATGTGGAATTTTGTATTTTTTGCCAGAAGAAAGATCACGGATGCGTGTTTATTTGTTTGTTTGTTTTTTTTCCCCAGGGGTGATCGTATCGACCCATTGGTCCTAGAATATCGTGGGAGGGCTCATTCGAACGAAAATTAAAAGTTCTAGTGCCCTTTTTAAGTGACCAAAAAAATGGAGGGCAACTAGGCCCCCTCCCACGCTCATTTTTTTCCCAAAGTCACCCGATCAAAATTTTGAGATAGCCATTTTGTTCAGCATGGTCGAAAATATGATAACTATGTCTTTTAGGATGACATAATCCCCCAAAGTCCCCGGGGGGAGGGCTGAAAGTTAGGAACTTTACCCAATGTTAACATATAGTATTGGTTATTGGGAAGTATACAGACGTTTTCAGAGGGGATTTTTTCTGGTAGTGGGGGGGGGAGTGGGTCGGGGTTTATGTGGGAGGATCTTACCATGAAGGAAGTTTTCATGGGAGAAGGGACATTGCTATGATGGGGGCGCCGGATTTCCCAGCATTATTTAAAAAAAGATCAGAAATTATACATAAAAAAACAAGTTTTTTAACTGAAAGTAAGGAGCAACATCAAAACTTAAAACGACAGAAAACATTACGTATATGATTGGGTTCATCCCCTAGTCAATACCTCGCTCTTTCAGCCAGAGATTATTTAGTACTTTCATAAGAGCTATTTATTCTAATTAACGGCATTTGTGATTAAGGGGTCATTTTTAAAGAATTGGAACAAAATTCGAACTTTAGCTTAAAGAGCAAGGAATTGACTAGGGGGCGGACGCTCTAATATGCGTATTAAAAATATAAGAATATAGAGGTTCGTTACGTAAGTTAATTCGTAAGTTACGTATATTTATTACTAATAAAAACGTTCGTAAATAAAATTAAACAGGTTTCGAGAAAGCCATTTAACCAAATAAAAGTAAAATTAATATTAATTTTTTTTTTAATTATTCATGTACGGTGAGCCAAAATCAAAACCTGCATTAATTCAAAAACGTTCAAAAATTAAATAAAAAAAACTAAGTTTTTTTAACTGAAAGTAAGGAACGACGCTAAAACTTAAAACGAACAGATATTATTCCGTATATGAAAGGGGCTGTCCCCTCCTCAACGCCTCGCTCTTTACGCTAAAGTTTGACTTTCTCACAGCTCTATTTTTTTTTTAAACAATGAAATCACTTCAAAAAACGGTTACAATTTGGTGAAAACCATGCAATAAAATTTAACATGTACGTCGGAGAACTATACAGCTTCTCTCAACAAAATATAAAATTTTCTATTTATCCAGAGAAGGATGAACACAAATGCATATTTAGTTTTTCTCCCGGAGGTTATTGCATCGAACCAGTAGTCGTAGAATATCTGGAGGTAATTTGTCGAACGACGATTCATTCAAACGAAAATGAAAGGGTATTTATATAGCATCTCAGCCGTGTCTAAACGTACATGCAGCTCATAAAAAAATGAACATTTCTTATCCACCGTATATATAATAAAGCTAGGGATCGTAGACTGGCACAAGTCGCGCACAAACTATTAGAGTAAAGACCAACGCTTTTTCTTATAGGGGGCGGGGGGGGGGCACCTCAGGCTTACAAAAAGTCATTTCAGGCATTATGGTAATCATCGCCTCAAATTAGCAATTTGAATTGAATTAAGAAATTCTGGTGTGAGTTCAGTTCCCACTTCCTGCTATTGGATCAATGAATCATCCATTTATAGGATTTTTTCTCCAGGGAATCTGTGATTCTCATTCTTGCTTCTCTTCTAGAGAAGCAACTTCTCTTCTTCTCTGCAAATCTAGTGGTTGATAAAATTGCTCATAAGTTAACATGGTATTCACGTGATGGTAAGACAGCAAACCTTATTGATTATGTTATTGTAAACAGAAGACTGGCAGGATCAATACAAGATACTAGGGTATATAGGAGTGCCGTTATTGATGTTAAGAGTAAAGATCACCATCTAGTAGCGTCAAGGGTTAATTTAAAGCTGAAATATCGGAAGGGTAACTACCTTCCGGGAAGTTATGATGTTGGTAGACTCCAAGATAAGAATTTGAGAGAAACTTTCCAGGAACAGTTGAATACTAAACTTGAGAGTTTAAAATTTGATAATGTGGAAGATGGTTGGAATAATTTTAGAAAAATAATTTGTAAAGTTGCTGAAGGTGTCTTAGGGAAGAAAGCTAGAACTGCAGCTAAGAATATTAGTGAAAAAGCTTTATGTTTGATAGAAAGGAAAAAGGACTTGTACAAGAATTACCTTAGTGATAGATCATAGGAAAACAAAAGGAATGTAAAGAAAGTGGAGAAAGCATTAAAATAGGAACTAAGGAGGTGTGAAGTAGAGGCCATGGATAAAATTGCCGAGGATCTGGAAGATGCAGCTAGACGGCATAATAGTAAAATATTGTACTGGCGTGTTAACAAATTGAGAGGGAGTAGTCAATGCGGACTTGGCCCAGTTAAAGATAGGAATGGGGCCGCAATTAGAGATAAGGAAAAAATTAAAGACAGATGGGCCGAACATTTTGAGAATCTGCTTAACCGAGATAGAGTTGAAGGAAGAGATATAGAGGAAAATGAAAAAGTTTGTGATACCTTGGATGTAAAGGAAGATTCGTTTTGTGAAGAGGAATTAGCGACAGTACTAAAAGGACTAAAAAATAATAAGGCTCCAGGTGATGATAGGGTGGTAAATGAGTTTCTTAAATAAGGTGCCTCTGAGGATAGAAATAAGTTACTGAAGACTATGAATGTGATTTTTGAAAAAAGGGAAGTACCTAACGATTTTAGTAAAACCTTAATTAAGCCAATTTATAAGAAAGGTGATAAAAGTGAGTGTGGTAATTATCCAGGGTTTAGTCTGGTCTCTGTAGGTAGTAAATTACTTAGTAATATGATACTTTTTAGACTGAGAGATGCCGTAGACAAAGTTTTAAGAGAAGAACAGTGCGGTTTTAGAAAAGGTAGAGGATGTGTCGACCAAATTTTCACTCTTAGGTTAATAATTGAGAAGTGCCTGAGTTTTTCAAACACCTTTGGTCCTCAGTTTTATAGATTATGAGCAAGCGTTCGATTCTGTTGATAGAAGAGCTTTAGTAAAGGTTTTATCCTTGTATGGTATACCAGACAAATACATCAAAGGGATTAGTGCTATGTACGAGAATAACACTGCTGCGGTTAAGGTAGGAATTGAGGTTAGCAGCTGGTTTTGTATTAAATCAGGAGTTAAACAGAGTTGTGTTCTATCCCCCTTTATATGGATTATTTTTGATGGACTTTGTTTTAAGGAGCACAGGAAAGGCAATGGGATACCAAGGAATCAAATGGGGAAGAAAATGTCTCCTGGACTTAGATTATGCTGATGATTTAAGCATCCTAGATGAAAATATGAGTAAAATGAATGAAGTTTTAGAGGTTTTGCGAGTTCAGGGTGCTAGAATAGGTTTGAAAATTAATGTTAAAAAGACTAAGTCACTAAGGCTAGGAATAAGTGAAGATGAAAAGGTGAAGTTGGGTAATGAAAAGATTGATCAGGTGGACAGCTTTACTTTCCTTGGTAGTATTATTAGTAAAGATGGTTGTGGCAGTGTAGAATAGCCAAGATGTCAAAAGTAGAATAGCCAAGGCTCAGGGTGTTTTTTCACAGTTAAAAAAAAGTTTGGAAGAATAGGAAGATGAGTCTGCAAACCAAGATTAGAATATTAGAAGCTAGAGTAATGACAGTGGTCAAATATGGCTCTGAAGCATGGGCGCTCCGAAAAGCGGATGAAGATTTGCTATATGTTTTCCAGACAAATTGCTTACGGATTGTTCTGGGTACCCGGCTGACTGACCGTATTTCAAACAATAGGCTATACGAAAAATGTGGTTCAATACCGCTCTCTAGGGCTATAATGAAAGAAAGGTTGAGGTGGCTAGGGCATGTTATGCGGATGAAGGATGACAGATTGCCGAAGATTGTTCTTTTCGGCCAACGTACTAGAGCTAAACGAAAAACAGGTCGTCCTCGTCTGGGGGGGGGAGGACGTCATAACGAAAGATTTAAAGGAAATGGGAACTTCATTGGCGGGCGTAAAAAGGGAGGCTTTGAATAGATTGGGATGGAGGAGGAGCGTGCGTAGCTGTGTCGGCCTCAGGCGGCTAGGTGCTGCGGTGAGTTGTTAGTAGTAGTAGTAGTAGTAGTTGTCGATCATGTGTCAACCCTAAATCCCTATTGCCCACCTAGGCAAAACCCATACAGTATGAAAAATCTAGCTCGTCTTTTCACCTGCAAGTCTGGTGGTTATTATCGGTCACATGTTGCTTCTCTCATTGTTGCATCCCCGATAGGCTTGTTTTTACGCATTAGTATAATCAATGCGTTATCCTTTAGTTTTAAGTCATGATATGTCATATCAGCAGTTTCAATTGAATTAAGAAATTCTGGTGGGAATTCAATTCCCCCTTTCTGTTAATACATCAAAGAATCAGGAATTTTATAGGATTTGTTTTCTCCCGGGACTCGTTGTGATTCTCACTGTCGCTTTTCTTCAAATCACGGATTTTTTGTCTCCATTATTTTCATTTGGGATTTGTTGTGATACTTGTTTTCTAGAATATCTCGTTGCGCTTCAATTTCGTTCATCATTACCTCAGAAAATTTGTCCCTGCCTTTTGCTTTAGCTGTTCAGATTCAATCAAAATGATGTGTAATTTCGCATGACGTTATAGATACCGCAAAAACATCTTTCCTAGCTTTTCCCCGGTGGATGTATTTTGCTTTAGTTTCGTTAATATAATACAGTAATAACCAGGATTGTTCCATTGCCTATGTTCTCTGAAATATCTAAATTACGCATTGGCATCATTGTCGTTTTATTCTTAGGTTCAAGTCATAGAATGGCAAATCAGCAATTTCAGTTAAATTAAGAAATTCCGTCGTGAATTCAAGTCCTCCTTCCTGTTTATCCTTTACCGACACTAAAATAAGACGCTCCCTATTCCGTTCCAGTTTCTGAAATACCTAAATTACGCAATAGCATAATTATCACGTTATTCTTTAGTTTTAATTCGCATTTTCGTTTGTAATTCAGTGCGATTTCTGGTGTTTCTTGTTCTATGCCTTTTTCTTTAGCTATTCATAGTTATTTGTCACTGTGTCTAATTTTGCACGCAGCATAGCAACTAAAAACTAATTCCTCCTTCCTGTTTATCCTTCACAGACTCACACACCCTAAACTAAAACGTTCCTCCATTCTATTGTTGTTTCTCTTTGAAACAACAATAGATATATTGTTATAATTTTATACTCGTATAATTTAGCACGCATCATAGAAACCAAAAACTAATTTCCCATTCCTGTTTACCCTTCACAGACTCACACAACCTAAACTAACACGTTCCTCCATTCTATTGTTATTTCTCTTTGTCTTCTAACCGAAGATTTCGTTGTGCAACATGTTCATTTGCGATTCAATGGGATATTTGCTGTTTCTTGTTCTGAGCCTTTTTCTTTAGCTATTCATAGTTATTTGTCACTGTGTCTAATTTTGCACGCAGCATAGCAACTAAAAACTAATTTCCCTTTCCTTTTTATTCTTCACAAACTCACAAATCCTAAACTAACACATTCCTCCAATCTCTTGTTATTTCTCTTTGTCTTCTAACCGCAGATTTCGTTGTGCCACATGTTCATTTGCGATTCAATGGGATATTTGGTGTTTCTTGTTCTGTGCCTTTTTCTTTAGCTATTCATAGTTGTTTGTCACTGTGTGTAATTTTGCACGCATCATAGAAACTAAAAACTAATTCCTCCTTCCTGTTTATCCTTCACAGACTCAAACACCCTAAACTAACACGTTCCTCCATTCTATTGTTATTTCTCTTTGTCTTCTAACCGCAGATTTCGTTGTACAACATGTTCATTTGCGATTCAATGGGATATTTAGTGTTTCTTGTTCTATGCCTTTTTCTTTGGCTATTCATAGTTATTTGTCACTTAGTGTAATTTTGCACGCGTCATATAGACTAAAAACTAATTTACCCTTCCTGTTTATCTTTCACAGACTCGCACACCCTAAAGTAACACGTTCCTCCATTCTATTGTTATTTCTCTTTCTCTTCTAACCGCAGATTTCGTTGTACAACATGTTCATTTGCGATTCAATGGGATATTTGCTGTTTCTTGTTCTATGCCTTTTTCTTTAGCTATTCATAGTTATTTGTCACTTAGTGTAATTTTGCACGCATCATATAGACTAAAAACTAATTCCTCCTTCCTGTTTATCCTTCACAGGCTCACACACCCTAAACTAACACGTTCCTCCATTCTATTGCTATTTCTCTTTGTCTTCTAACCGCAGATTTCGTTGTGCAACATGTTCATTTGCGACTCAATGGGATATTTGCTGTTTCTTGTTCTATGCCCTTTTCTTTAGCTATTCATAGTTATTTGTCACTTAGTGTAATTTTGCACGCATCATAGAGACTAAAAACTAATTCCTCCTTCCTGTTGATCCTTCACGGACTCACACACCATAAACTAACACGTTCCTCCATTCTATTGTTATTTCTCTTTGTCTTCTAACCGTAGATTTCGTGTGCAACATGTTCATTTGCGATTCATTGGGATATTTGCTGTTTCTTGTTTTATGCCTTTTTCTTTAGCTATTCATAGTTATTTGTCACTGTGCATAATTTTGCACGCATCATAGAGACTAAAAACTAATTTCCACTTCCTGTTTATCCTTCACGGACTCACACACCATAAACTAACACGTTCCTCCATTCTATTGTTATTTCTCTTTGTCTTCTAACCGCAGATTTCGTTGTGCAACATGTTCATTTGCGATTCAATGGGATATTTGCTGTTTCTTGTTCTATGCCTTTTTCTTTAGCTATTCATGGTTATTTGTCACTGTGTGTAATTTTGCACGCAGTATAGCAACTAAAAACTAATTCCTCCTTCCTGTTTATCCTTCACAGACTCACACACCCTAAGCTAAAACGTTCCTCCATTCTATTGTTGTTTCTCTTTGTCTTCTAACCGCAGATTTCGTTGTGCAACATGTTTATTTGCGATTCAATGGGATATTTGCTGTTTCTTGTTCTATGCCTTTTTCTTTAGCTATTCATAGTTATTTGTAACTGTGTCTAATTTTGCACGCAGCATAGCAACTAAAAACTAATTCCTCCTTCCTGTTTATCCTTCACAGACTCACACACCCTAAACTAAAACGTTCCTCCATTCTATTGTTGTTTCTCTTTGTCTTCTAACCGCAGATTTCGTTGTGCAACATGTTTATTTGCGATTCAATGGGATATTTGCTGTTTCTTGTTCTATGCCGTTTTCTTTAGCTATTCATGGTTATTTGTCACTGTGTGTAATTTTGCACGCAGTATAGCAACTAAAAACTAATTCCTCCTTCCTGTTTATCCTTCACAGACTCACACACCCTAAGCTAAAACGTTCCTCCATTCTATTGTTGTTTCTCTTTGTCTTCTAACCGCAGATTTCGTTGTGCAACATGTTTATTTGCGATTCAATGGGATATTTGCTGTTTCTTGTTCTATGCCTTTTTCTTTAGCTATTCATAGTTATTTGTAACTGTGTCTAATTTTGCACGCAGCATAGCAACTAAAAACTAATTCCTCCTTCCTGTTTATCCTTCACAGACTCACACACCCTAAACTAAAACGTTCCTCCATTCTATTGTTGTTTCTCTTTGTCTTCTAACCGCAGATTTCGTTGTGCAACATGTTTATTTGCGATTCAATGGGATATTTGCTGTTTCTTGTTCTATGCCTTTTTCTTTAGCTATTCATGGTTATTTGTCACTGTGTGTAATTTTGCACGCATCATAGAGAATAAAAACTAATTGCCCCTTCCTGTTTATCCTTCACAGACTCACACACCCTAAACTACCACGCTCCTCCATTCTATTGTTATTTCTCTTTGTCTTCTAACCGCAGATTTCGTTGTACAACATGTTCATTTGCGATTCAATGGGATATTTGCTGTTTCTTGTTCTATGCCTTTTTCTTTACCTATTCATTGTTATTTGTCACTGTGTGTAATTTTGCACGCATCATAGAGAATAAAAACTAATTCCTCTTCCTGTTTATCCTTCACAGACTCACACACCCTAAACTAAAACGTTCCTCCATTCTATTGTTATTTCTCTTTGTCTTCTAACCGCAGATTTCGTTGTGCAACATGTTTATTTGCGATTCAATGGGATATTTGCTGTTTCTTGTTCTATGCCTTTTTCTTTAGCTATTCATTGTTATTTGTCACTGTGTGTAATTTTGCACGCATCATAGAGAATAAAAACTAATTCCTCTTCCTGTTTATCCTTCACAGACTCACACACCCTAAACTAACACGTTCCTCCATTCTATTGTTGTTTCTCTTTGTCTTCTAACCGCAGATTTCGTTGTGCAACATGTTTATTTGCGATTCAATGGGATATTTGCTGTTTCTTGTTCTATGCCTTTTTCTTTACCTATTCATTGTTATTTGTCACTGTGTGTAATTTTGCACGCATCATAGAGACTAAAAACTAATTTCCCCTTCCTGTTTATCCTTCACAGACTCACACACCCTAAACTAAAACGTTCCTCCATTCTATTGTTATTTCTCTTTGTCTTCTAACCGCAGATTTCGCTGTGCAACATGTTCATTTGCGATTCAATGGGATATTTGCTGTTTCTTGTTCTATGCCTTTGTCTTTAGCTATTCATAGTTATTTGTCACTGTGTGTAATTTTGCACGCAGCATAGCAACTAAAAACTAATTCCTCCTTCCTGTTTATCCTTCACAGACTCACACACCCTAAACTAACACGTTCCTCCATTCTATTGTTGTTTCTCTTTGTCTTCTAACCGCAGATTTCGTTGTGCAACATGTTTATTTGCGATTCAATGGGATATTTGCTGTTTCTTGTTCTATGCCTTTTTCTTTAGCTATTCATAGTTATTTGTCACTGTGTGTAATTTTGCACGCATCATAGAGACTAAAAACTAATTCCTCCTTCCTGTTTATCCTTCACAGACTCACACACCCTAAACTAACACATTCCTCCATTCTATTGTTATTTCTCTTTGTCTTGAAACCGCAGATTTCGTTGTACAACATGTTCATTTGCGATTCAATGGGATATTTGCTGTTTCTTGTTCCATGTCTTTTCCTTTTGATGTTCGGAGTCATTTGTCATTTTTTTTTAAATTTTGCATGTGTCATAGATACTAAAAACGATACGACCACCTTTGAGGAAAAAATGATGTAATTTTGTTTTTAAGGGTGTATATTAATGCAACGCCTCTCACATGAATTTTTTCTTGCATGATTCTATTCCTCTTTCCTGTTTATCCTTCGTAGGGCCAAACTAACTTAATTCCATTCGAGGGTTTAAAGAAATTCAGGCGATAATTTATTTTATCCTTCCTGCGTTCTTCTCAGACACTATATAACACTTCTTCATTTTAGGGTGAAAAATGAGGAACTTCAATTGAACTAAATAATTCTGATGTGAATTAAATCCCTCCTTCCTGCTTATCCTTCACAGACTCACGCACGCATAAATAACACGCTAAACCAGGCATTTTGTTGTAGCCTACAACATTTTCGTTTGCAGTTAAATGTGATTTTTGCTGTTTCTTGTTCCATGCCCTTTTCTTTGGCTGTTCAGGGTAGTTTGTCATTTTGTGCAATTTTGCATGCGGCATAAACGGTACGACCACCCCTGGGGGAAAAGTTACATGCAGTATGGCTCTAGGAGAGAGGGTGAAAGCTCTTCTGTACTTTAGCAAACGATACTTTATTTATGAAAATTCTATTTTATTTTGAGAAACAAATAACGCTAAATGAGTCCTTTTTCTCGAAACATTGCTAGTCAAGAGTAAAACTTTAACGTAAAGAGTGTAGGGTATCGAATGTAAATAATTAGAGGCAATCAATTAAATGACCATTTAACAAGTTAATAATCGACCATTTTGTTAATCAATGAAATTTGTATTAAGATTTTGCCAGAAAATTATTGGGATACAAAGTGGGGGCGCTAATCAAGATTTTGCCCCGGGCACAAGAGAGGTCGGAACTTCCACTGACTAAATGTATTTATTGCAGTCAGTAATGCCAAACTGTCACAATCAAATTTTATATCTAACATTTTCACACCTCTAGGATAATTGGCATAGGCTATTTTCCAAGTTGTCTCAAAGGCCGGGGCGATTTGCCTTTGTCATCAGGGTAGGGTAGATCAGGAAGATTAAAATGTGATCTATTAATCCTCCCCAAGAGATCCATTAAGTCTCCCGTTGTTCCATTAATCCTTCTTTTGAGATCAAGCTTAACAGGCAGTTTTTAACAATTCTATCATATAATATTCTAATATATCATATATAACAAACATAATGTAACATAAAAAATAATATAATAAAAATCGTGCAATAAAAAATTGATTATAAATACAATATAACATATATTATATAATAACCAATTATACACAATTATATCAGATGTGTGCAAAATATAAGATGCGATCTTTAGGCATGGCAGTGATGATAACACTGTAAAAAAAAGAGTTGAGACTAAGAGGGAGGGGTAGCCCCCGCAAAAGCAGGATAACATCTGTTCTTTGTGTTTTAATGTCACTTTTTACCGAGGGGTTGCCCATTTTCCACCAGCCAGTGTTCGTCTCGGAGCTCCACGTGTGCCACACAGTTCCGTCACGCCTGGCAGAGGTATGCCACGTGTAGCATACTTTCGTCTCGTACTACTTGGTATACTTTATTTCCGAAAGTTGGTGACTCCTTGCTTTTTACTTTAGTTTCCAAACGCTTTTCTTATGTCTGAAAGTGACCCATGTCGGCTATTCAAAAAAAAAAAATTAAATTCATTAGCCAAAATTAGAAAAAAAGAAGCATTTGTTTCATAACAATTATATCCACCAAAATAATCAACTTTTTATGTTGATTTCAAAGACATTTCTTCATTGCACCAAATTACAACGGAGGAGGGTGTCTTTCGATCATTCAGCAGTTGCGTGAAGGCAGAGTCTCAAAAGTACCTTTGAAGGTGCAGGTCTTCCAACCTTACGTAGGAGGTCCTTCAGACGAACGTGGATTAGAATGGAAACGGGGGTGGGGGGTTGTTAAAGCTTAAGGATGAGCACAAAGTGGATAACAGCTCCACACTAATTGCCGAACATTTTACGCACAAAAAGTAGGAGACTAAATATATCCCCTCCCCCTTTGGAAAAAGTAGAAAAATTAAACTTTTGCTCAAAATTGTTTGAAAAAAATAAACCCATGAAAAGGTTAAGAGAGGAAAAAATTCCCTGTATGAAAAAGGGCCCGGTACCCCCTCAATCTTCTGCTGTAAATTCAACAGAACGATCCTATAACATGCAAAATGTGGAACAAATGTATAAATAGCAAAGAATAATGTTGGGTATGGCTATCACAGTGCCACCTTATTACACCAATTTGGTGCAAATGCACCAATTTGAAAGAATTTATTTTTATAGCCTTAATTAACATTATTTAATTAGAAATTCATAGCGAAATATCTGAGCTATAATTTCGTAATAATGTTGAGCTTGTGATAGAATTTTTCCGTGTTCTATGGTAATTTAGTTTGACTATTTACCTGTGGTTTTCGCTAGAAATTATTTAGTTACTTTTCTGCACTTGGATGCAGCACATGTTTCCAAGGCAGTTGTTCCGAGTGTAGCGAACATTTGTGAAAATTTACAGTTTTGTTTATCCCAGTTTTTTTTCAGGAGGGCTAAGATATTTTTCTTCAGGCGCTGAATAAAGCACAACAAAGATGTCTTTGAAAAAGCTCTTTTTCAAAAATCCTGAAAAGGTCTTGGTCCAGGTAAGTCTCCATCACCTTATTTTTTTTTAGCTAAGAGTTTACTGACAAAATTACAGATTGACTGTTGCAATTCAAAAGACACTATGTTACAAAACATAAATTTAACGGAAAAACAAAATATTTCTTTTGTTTGTTTTACTTTATTTTATATATTTGTTTGACAATGAAGATCAATCGATAGAACGTCTTGAATTTATAGTCCTAATAATAAATCTGAGATTAACGAAAAATATCACATAGAGCTTTTACAGCTGCAAAACCTGAAACGGGCTCTAAGCAGGAGAGCCAATTCATAAAAATATAGGGGAGGGACGAGGATTTTTTCCAATGTTTCTCAATAAAGATACTAAAAGGGGAATTTCTAAGATCTTGGGGAATATTTTTTTCAAGACAAATACGTAAATAGCGACGAAGACCACACTGCCATTCCATCATAAAAAATGAGTAGAACAACAGGGAAATTTTTATATAATACAGTGGAACGCAAATTTAAATGAATATTTTGACCCTATATCCAATGGCAGTCCATTGGCCGTCCAATGGCCGTCCTCAGCAAAACAAACGAAGAAAAAAACAATACAAAAGAAACTCACATTAAAATTCAATCATTAAAACTGAACAAGTTTTTTGAAAACTTTAGAGTCCTCCAAAAAGTTATTATGGTTGAACTTCCTTGAAGTAATGATGCTAGGGCTGTTTTGAAAAATAAAAAAAAAATTCAGTTTTAATGATTGAATTTTAATGTGAGTTTCTTTTATATTGTTTTTTTCTTCGTTTGTTTTGCTGAGGACGGCCCTTGGATATAGAGTCGAAATATTCATTTAAAGTTGCGTTCCACTGTCTTATATAAAAATTTCCCTATTGTTCTACTTATTGTTTACAAGACAAATACCAAAAAAATTATATGTTTGAAAATCCAGGGGGGCTGTTGCTTCCCCTGCACCCACACCCAGTTGGCACCTTTAGTTGTAAGTTCTATTATATACCCTTGAAGTCCTCTTTTGTAACTGTTGATAAATCTTGACTGATGAAGGAATTAATACTTGATTATCGTATGCAGTGACTATAGAATTTATGTGCAAAATATAGAATATCAGCCATATTGGGGAATATATGCTATGCCAGAATTAGACCTGGTCCACCATAATGCTTAACTTCCCGTCAAAGGGGGAAAAACAGCATTAATACACAACCTTAGCGACACGTTGAAACATTTTTTGCACTCGAAAACTATTAGTCAATTACATTTTGTCTTAGTTTGAATAACAATATAAAAACTTCTTTTTGCACTTAAAGCTGCACGTCTGGCTCAATTTTAATTTCACTGCTCAACATATAAATAGTATAATTAAACAAACTATCCAAAACATAAGAGAAAGTAAGAACATTCGTATTTTTAAATCCCCAGTACTTTCCACTCCCAAAAATTAAATTCCCCCAAAAACTGCTTTAGGCCATAAATGTATGTGTTTCATCGATTTAATCCTTAAATAGAAAATATATTTCATTTCTTCAATTTTATTTAATATCATTTCTTTTCTACTTTCCGCTATCATTGTTTGGTAACAGGCCGTTCTAACCTTAGCTTTTGGTGCTGTTCTGTTTAATTTCGGTGTTTTGATTTGTAATTCCGCCATTATTGTACAATAAAGTGTTCTTTTCTGTAATAAAACAATAAAGTGAAAGTAGAAAGTAATTTATATAAAATATGTACTTGTATTGAACTTTTTACATTTCATGGTGGGGATGGGGGCATTGGAACCATACCTGAACTCATGAACTTTTTTAGGTGGACGGAGAGGGGGTATATCATCAATAAAGAAAATAGGCGATAAATAGTACAGATTCACTGTATTTATCTCTCTTTATGAGCGAGGAGGGCAGACCCAAGGCTTCAATATCATGAGGAGGGGGTTGATAACTAAGACGGAATTATAAACAAAAAACTACTGTCAGATCAACCTAAAACCCTCTATTCTTCATCCAGCACCCTTTTTTATCAGCCCAACAACTCAACCTCTTAACCATAGCCCTTTCTAATATCGAACTTAAACTGTTTTGAAGGCTGATAGGGTTTTAATCCCATTCGGGCTATATATCCCCCCCCCTTCGGGTATAAAGTCAAAATATTAAGAGTTCTTTTGATGTATCAAACCACACTACATTAGCCGACTTTAAGATAAACACCTCAAAATAGCTCGCATTAAACAACCCTTTAAATCTATATTATAAGCCACCTCCTCTCCTCTCTTAGTGACAAAAAAAACACACACACACACACACACACACACAAAAAAAAAGAAAAAAAAAAGATGATTTAAACTTTAGATGTCACTTACATTTTATTTATTGATTAGCAGCCGAACTGGACCCGCATCATGTCACCATATACTGATATAAAAAAAATTAAAAGCATACATTTCCCGTATTAAAGCACTACCCCCCCCCCACAGGAAGCTATTCTTCCTATGGCTATTGTTTGTCATTTTATTAATGGTGATTAGTCCTGTCCCCTTAATAGTTTGTATATTAAAGTTTATGCATAAAACTACAGCCTATTTTGAGGAAAAAAAATTATCAGTTTCAATAGGATATATGCATTTAGTCCACGCTAACATTCTAATAAGGAAAACTCGATAAACGGGGTAAAAATAGGAGGGCTAATTAAGGAAGCTCATTATGTGTTTAAACGATCAAATTGAGTACGTTGATAATAATTAAAAAGAAATTTAATACTAGAAAATATAAATATTTTTAAAATTATGATTATGTTTCTTCGTAGGCCCCTATCAAGACCAATCCACAGGCTCGTACCTGTGATTTAGATTGTAGAATGGGGGGGGAGGGTCAATCAATACAGGAGGCCGGTTCAACTATAATGAGTGACTGCTTGGATGTTCTATGCAGTAGCACAACAATCAAAAATCATGTATTTTGTATTACCTATTATTGTTAGCTCTGATTGGAGAGATGGAGGGATCAACCCTCCCTGCCCCTGAAGAAGCATATCTATGGCCCCTAATCCATAACGTACGTCTATAAAATTTTGTCTTCCAAAATCAGTATACAGAGACAATCGAAAAGTCCCAACTTCCAGAAATCACGTTCACAACGTGGGGTGTGCCAAGCGAGATGGCGTAGCTGTTCCAAGTGTTGCCAGATCAGTGCCACGCAGGGTCCAACTGTGCCATGTGTGGTGAAACTGTGCAATACACGTGGCTCTATGAGATTTACACCTGGTTTTCGGAAGTGGGTGACTCCTTGGAGGCAATTTAGGTGCCATTGCCAGACGATAAAAGATGACCAGTAGCCATACTCAATGTCAGATAGTACCTTCACCCGAATAAAACACTTTTTGCCTCTTGGACTCATATTTACTTTATTTATACATGAAACCCGCAATTTTCTAATATGTTCTTTTTGGCTGTTTTAGCATCGTGAAGTTCTTAGGACAGCACTATATTAGTGTCAGTGTTGCCATGTTAGAACGTAAAAACAAACGTGAAGTACTTTTGAATTAAGTTTGACAATACTTTCGTCCTTAAAAGTTAAAAATTTCTCAAAGACAATTGGATCTTCAAAGGAAAGCTATACCTTCTTAATAGTCAGTTTCCAGTCAGTTATTTCAAATAATCAAACTTCATTTTCTTTGTCCTTTGTTCTTTAAAAAACCATTAGTAATTAAAAAAATGTTACATACCTAGTCGCTTCAGGGGTCGTCAATTCGAGGAGGAAGTGGCAGGTTAGCAGTTGTCTCCTCCCCCCCCATATGATTCCCCTCCCTCCGATTTTGAAAATACCCTTTTAGCATTTTATTTAAAATGTCTTTTTTCGAATTTTCATTAAAAAAAACACACTAACTGCCTGACTAAATTTTGAAAAGCTATTTTATATTTTATCCCCCTCCCCATACAATTTGGTAAATTGAAGCCCCTGCTCACTTTTGTCTTTGCCTCATCCTCTCTGGTTTTGCCATTTGATGGTTATCAACATTGTGTTATTTTAGATGGGCGCAGCAAGTGCTGCATCCTTCGCCTTCATGATAATGGGTTGTTCACGTGCCTGGTCTTCGCCGGGTATGCCCAAACTTCTGGAGTCTGGAGATGTTAACATCACGACCAATGAAGCATCATGGATCAGTAAGTACAACTAATTTTCTCTAAATGAATTAAATCTTAATTATTAAAATCAAGAATTCAATTTTAATTTGAATTAAATTTTATTTGAAAAACAATAGATCATTTAATCATTTAGAAAGTATCCGTTCGAGAAGAAAAAAAATAAATGAAGACAGGTGGCTACAATAATTAATACCCAGACATTCAATTGAATAACCCTAATGAAGATTAAATAAAAAAAAATAAAAAAAAAATAGTCCAAAAAAATAGACCCAACAACGTACGTACGATTTCTCATCCTCTCTTCCCAAAAATATTTCTTCAAATTGCTGTACATGTTCTGTAGATGCTGTAGATGTGCAAAGTTTGTAGATAAGTAGATGCTGTAGTTCTAAGTTGCTGCAAATGTTCAGTTGCCTTATGACTCACTGGAGGCACCTTCCAAACACATGACGAATAGCAAGTCCTGCCCAAATACTCTCGTAAGAAATGATAAGGTTTGTCATTTCAGCAAAAATGTAGGCCTACAAGTAATATACAACACTGATAGTAAGAAAAAGCAAACGTTTCAACATCAAATACCCCCCTCCCCAGCAAGGCCCTTCGGCCAGGAATACAATGAGAAAGGCAAAAATACGTAAAAGGGGGAAAGGGAAAAATATTTGAGGAAAAAAAGAAAGAAAAGAGCAAAAAACGAAGAAACCAAAAACACACACTAGAAAGCATGAACACAACAATTAGTGTCTCATCACTGACCACCCTGTTCTGAGACTATACTGTTATTCCGTTGTGAGATGATACAAGGAGTAGAATTCGGCGGGTCAGTGAATCGAAAGTTTTTTGGCCCTGCAATAATATAATGGCGGGAATCAGACCAGAATTAAGAGACGGATCTAGACTATTAAAAAGAACAGTACAAGCATGCTCAGTTGAGTGCTTTCCTCAGAAGCCAAACTGAAAATCATGAAAAAATCCTTAGCTTCTAGAAGGAAAGGTAGATGGGAAAGCATAGCCTTTCCAGAAATTTCGGCATATACAGAAAATAAAGATATCGGCAAATATTTAGCTGGATCATTCTGAAGTCCGCCTCTGCATAAGAAAATCACTCAAGCTCGAATAAAGGAACTGGTAAAAATTGTATTCTCGAAAGATAGATTCACAAGGTTTGCCAAGGGAAATTAAGGAACTGGTAAAAATTGTATTCTCGAAAGATAGATTCACAAGGTTTGCCAAGGGAAATTAAGGAACTGGTAAAAATTGTATTCTCGAAAGATAGATTCACAAGGTTTGCCGAGGGAAATTAAGGAATTGGCATAAAGGAACTGGTAGAAATTGTATTCTCGAAAGATAGATTCACAAGGTTTGCCAAGGGAAATTAAGGAACTGGTAAAAATTGTATTCTCGAAAGATAGATTCACAAGGTTTGCCGAGGGAAATTAAGGAATTGGCATAAAGGAACTGGTAGAAATTGTATTCTCGAAAGATAGATTCACAAGGTTTGCCAAGGGAAATTAAGGAACTGGTAAAAATTGTATTCTCGAAAGGTAGATTCACAAGGTTTGCCAAGGGAAAGACTATTCGAGGAAGAACATATTTCCCTGCATTGTTGGGTATGCAATCAGGACCTGGATACCCTAAACCTTTTGGTCCATTGACATGTCTACTGATCTTAACTGCAGAAAGTGGCATCAGAGACATTAACTTCAAACAGTTGGACCAAGGTAAGTGACTATATATTATACACTATATAGATAATATAATTATTTTTATATAATTATATAATTATTGACAATCTATTATTTATATACAGTGATATTATATAAAGATTAAAAAACATGCTTGGGATGCATGATTCAAACATTGATACAAGACAAAAATTCTTGATCAAGTTTGATATGAAGAATGAGGATAAAAAGAGGGATAATCAAGTCAAAGTTGTAAACAAAGATTTAAGGGGAACGGGAAACTTCCTGGGAGGGTGTAAAGAGGGAATAGAACTGGATCGTGCGTGACTGTGTTGGCCTTGCGCGGCTTGGTGATAATAATCAAGTCAATGGGAATTATTTTACTCAATAAAACCTTCAATGAGAGTAATATTGTAAAAACTAAGACCAAAGAGAGATCAAGAGTAAAGTAAGAAATAAGCGTAAGGAAATTGATTTGATCTTAGAGAGTAAAGTAATGGTTAGGATAGCTTTTGTTAAGTTCCGCCAAAGAGAAAAGGGGAGATTACGATAATCTTATACTCAAAAGAGTGCTTTATTTTCATTGTCAAATGTTTATGGCGTTCATTCGTGAGCCAACAACATTATCCCTTATACGTATACCAGAAAGGGTATTCAATAGTCCTCCTCCTACTAATTGAAACCTAGTTGTTTCCTATGGGAAATTTTAAGTTTGGAAAGGTTTTTAATAAGTAAACTCTCTGTTTTTCTAAGGTTTTATTTATATTTATATTATTTGCTTAAATTGTTTAAAGTATCTGATTTGTTTTTGTGCCATTTTTTGCACTAGTGAAAATTAACTATTGGGATTTTTTTTAAAGTAAGGCGTCTAAATAGCTAAAAACAATAAACGGTATTTTAGTAAATAGTGTAAATATCAATGTTTATAACGTTCATTCGTGAGTCTTGTGCGTTTGCCAGAAAGGGTAGCCAATAGTCCCCCTCAATATTTAAAAACTAATTGTTTCCTATGGGAGATTTTAAGTCAGTAAAAGGACCGAAAACCTGACTACCACCTGATCTATTCCACTCTGTTAAATTACATGCCATTAAAGATAACAAAAAGGTTTCGATCTAGACTTTTTTTTATAAGTAGACTCTCTGTTTTTCTATGTTTTTTTTTCTGATTTTGTAGGTTTCGTTCTTATATTATCTTTCGTATTATTTGTTAAAATTATTTTGTTTATATTATATTAATTATGTTTGCTTTTGTTGAACTATTTTGTTTATATTGTATATTATTTTGCTTATATTATTCTAAATGTCTTATTTTGTTTTTATCGCAATTTTTTTTGCTCTACAAATGACTATTGGTATTCTTTTAAGAAAGGTGTCTAAAATAACTAAATAAAAAAATATTAAACGGTAATATACTAAATAGCATTATAAAATAATATAACAGTGTGACATAATAATATAAACTATAGATTTAATGTATATAGTATAATGATAATGAAATACTAATGACGCCAATAATAATACAAAATACGTATAACATAATAACAAAATAGCTGTTACCTATCTGCAAGGCCGTATCCAGGCGCGGGGGGGGGGTTACCCGGTTTGAACCCCCCCCCCCCAAAAAAAAAAAAAATTTTGACCGAGTCGAAAATAAGTCGAAAATTAGTAAAACCTAGGTAAAAATCAATAAAATTAGTCGAAAACTGAGTCAAAAATTAGTAACCCCCCCCCCCCGAAAAAGTCAAAAATTAGTAAAAACCACCGAAAAAAAATTCTGGATCCGCCTTTGCCTATCTGTTTATAGATAGGTGCAATGGTAGCCCGCCAATAATGAGTACACCTAACTATATAATTGCCTATGTTGGAAACTCGGTTGATCACTAATTTTCACCTCTGAAACGATCTCATGACGATATAAAACAGATAACTGAAGCCTAAGGCCAAGCGGGTAATTATCATTTTACACACCATAGATTCAATGGAAACAGTGATGATTTGATGAATTTTATGCGGAGTTTTAGTAAGTCCGTAAAGTTTGATCTTACAACTGTGAGATTGAGTCTAAACTTCTTTTTTTTTTGGGGGGGGGGGCTAAAGGGACTTAACATTTTATTTTAAAGTAAGAGGACAATGTCCTTTTTCTTCTGTCCTCACATAAGAGCATACCCTTCTTTTTTTATGCCTGTTCTCCAATAGGCTATGCTCCTCGATATAATTCCTTGTACAGAAAGCAGGATCAGCTCTACTTCCGGCTCCTCGAAAGCTCCTAGAAACCTTACGATTGCTTTCTTTCCCTTTTCAGGTAGTGTGCCCCCAATTGGATCAGTCTTTGGTAGTTTAGCTGCCGGTCCGCTGTTAGCAATTCTTGGACGAAAATGGACATTAGCGCTTATCTCGATACCGTATTCGATTGGATTTTTGCTTATTGGATTTGCGACTCACCCCTCAGTGATGATAGTCGGTAGAATTGTGAAAGGATTTATTATTGGTGTTGCAACTCCCTCAGCTCAAATTTACGTAAGTTTCAAATAACATATAGTTACGTTGCTAGGGGGAGGGGGGCAAAAAGGGGCGTTTCTCCTGAACTGCCTCTGAGGGGGCGCCAAACTGAGGGATTTTTTATCAATACTGTGATATTGTTTATATTGTAGTAGTGATGGTAGGGGTAGTGGCATCAAGCCAACATTGTCTCGGGGTAGTTGAAACCCTAGCTCCGCCTCTGAGGTCATAATGGCTAAACCAAAGAGTATAGGTAACTCAAAAGAGTGGAAATTGGCGCTAGTGTAAAAAAAATCAACACCATCTAGCGTTTGGCACCTTTGTCTGGCAGAGAAAAAATTTCGTGGCATTAGAGCTATGAAGGAAGGAAAACCAGTGTCATAGTATATTAATTTATAGATTTATTCCTGATGCTGTATTTCCTACCGCATTCTTAATGTTAGTGTTCTGGTTGTTCTCATATTTCTAGTTGAAATTATAAATACTGCATTTATTCTTAATGCTTCAACAACGCTTTATATATCTTGACGTCATTATAGAAAGTATTTACTGTCTGTTTTTTGTTGTTGTTTTTTTTTTTCGCCTCTTGGCAAACATACATATGCGTAAGTCAGAAGGCTTTATTATTAAGTGATTGTTATGATTTGACAGAAAAAATGAATATTAAAAGAGGAAAATTAGCGGAGAAAGACTGAAAAAATAATAGAAGAATAGTAGAAAGAAGATGGTAAAGAAGAATCCAAAAAGAGGAAAGAGCTGGCTCCTTGATTTACTGATACAGTTGAATGAGGGCCTGCTCTCTTAAATTTATCCAGCAACCAATCAAGCGCTAATACAATATTTACAGAATATAAGTATATTAAAAGAAAAGTATTTATTCATAGAATTATAAATTGTAATATTTTCATTTTCAATTTTATTGTTTATAAATAAGTAAAGTCACTGAAGAAGTTATATTTGCCAAATGGATTGTAGTTCACGATAGTTCTACTACTAGCAACTCATTGGAGCTCAAGCGGTTTGAGACCAATGCAGCTGCGCATACTCAACCCCACTAAATCCAATCAAACGTCACTCTTTGCTCCTTCCTATGAAGCCCCAATTTCCATTGGAGCCTTTTTAGAAAGTCTCTTCTCGCTCTCTTTGATAACTTCCTGCTTCCCTGATGGATGACCAAAAAGCACCGTAACACCGTATCTTAACACCGTAATTCGTATACTATAAACAAGCCAAACACTGTAATTTTGGCAACTTATCATCCCTCATCCGTATAAAATCTTAGCACCGTAAACCACAAGCCCCTTTAGCCACCTTAACCTAGAAGTCATCAGCAAGCGCTCTATTTTCAAATATTCAAATTAGGCTCTTTTCAGTCTATTCTTTTTAATTTTCTTTAAGTATTGAATGGGTGGTGGCGTTTTGGCCCGTCCTCAGCAGAAGTCTTCCTCTATGTGTATACTGACTTGGAATATTCAAAAGGCATTATGTGGCACTACTTATGAACGGGTATTTATACCCTACTGTCAGAAAATGATTATGCCAAATTGAATGGTCTAAACTGTTTTAAAATCCTGTTTTGGTGTTTTGTTCTTGCTCGTTAAAAAAATGTTGAACAGTTAGATTATTCAAATTCATAATTACTTCTCGGTCTTAGTTTCCAACAAAATTTACACACTGCATGATAAGATAGTCTTGTTTTAATTAATACAAAACAATAGGGAAACGTCGGGGTGCTACACCAATATGTAGATAGTCGACGTGAGCGTTTCCGGGGTGCTACCATTTCGACTAACCGTCACAAGCACTTAACGTAATAACATCTAAAATGGAAATCCGTCAGAACCACTAACCGTCAGGACATCGACAAAAAAATTAAAAGTTTATATAATAGCAATTTTTTCAAATTAAAATTAATTTATTTAACATAAAAACTACAAACAAATTTAGAGCAGCCATCTACAGAAACCCGAAGATTTGTTTACGATGGCTGCAAATCCATTATTATAAAGCTCTACATTCACATAACAACTATCTCTTTGCTTGGAAAAATCAGCATTTGAATTAAATCAACATAAAGAACATCTCCTACTCTAAAAGGATTACACTCTATAAATCGCAAGTGAGAAAAGGTTAATCAAATAAACAATACAAGGCAACAAATATACCATAACATGCTTGAACGTTTTCAGATTAATTCCATCATTCCCTGAAGGACTTGATTTTACCAATCCTATTATCTGTTTTAATTCTTCAACGTTCGTTTCATCTGCAGACATTTCCAATCCAACTCCCCTTTCATCACTAAACGTCTCATTATTTTCATTATTTTCATCGTATGGATTCTCACTTATTGATTCACCAATCTTAGAAAAATATTCACCAAATAAATTAGCCACCTCATCATTTCCATCAACAAATTTACCATCAAAGATCAGACTAGCAGGAATCTCGGTCTCTTTCTTCTTATTTACGACTTCATTTATAATATTCCAAGTCATTTTCGTATTGCCTTTGTTTTTCTTAAATTTCTCTCCATAATATTCGCGGACCGCCTTAGCCGATTTACTTTATTACGGATTTGTTTAAATTCAGTTAGATCTTGACTATGGTTACTATTTAAGTAACTCAAATACAATGTATTTCTTCTTCTAACTAAATCTAGTAGCTCCATAGTTACCCAAGGTTTCCGGGGATCCTTTTTTCTCACCTTAATGCTCTTTACTGGGCAAGTTCTCTCAAATATTGGCTGCAATATGTCCATTTCGGCTATATATTTGCACATCAGGGAGGGTGGGGGTAAGCATAGCATATATTAAATACTTAACCTAAGCTAGGTACCTTTTCTCCCCTTAACCCCAAAAAAACTAAAGTTTTAAAATTTGAGATGTTATGACGGTTAGTGGGTCTGACGGATTTTTTTGTGATGTTATGACGGATTTTGTCGATGTCCTGACGTTAGTGCTCGTGCTCCTGTCGGTTAGATGTTATGACGCCTTCGCATGTTTCCTGAAGCAGGATATAACATAGCCATAACCCTACAAAAGATAATATGGTGAAAGTATGATTTTTCGAGCGAAAATAAGCCAAAGGTATATTTTAAAAAATGCTTAAAAAATGTGCTGATTTGACAAATTCAATTCGCGACCATCTCAAAAAAAGCACCCAAATAGTTAAAAGAAGTACCTTTTGGCAATACTGAACTGAGGAATAATACAACAATGGCTCTAATAATTCTCAACCAAAAGGACTTCATTTTCATACTAATGAATCATGCAGAAAACATCCAGTCTAGTGTTGCTTTAAAGGATTTCTTGGAATTTATATTTTTCTTAAAGCATTAAATAGAGTGAAAATAAAATCTGATGGTTTTGAACTGATTAAGTAAGAACTACCAAAATAGTATCGATCTAAACACTAGAGGATCCAGGGGGCGCAGGGAGAGCCCATCCCCCAAGTTTTTACCTGGCGCCCTCATTCCCTGTTTTATTCTCTTTTTCACTCCTTTTTTTAAATAAATTTGTCAATTTGGTCAAATATTGTCATCCTTGTCATATCCCCCCCCAATATTTTACTTATTGGTATCCTTTTCACATTAGCCCACCCTCATAAGATTTTTTCTAGATCCTAAAAATTAGAAACAAACCAGGAATTCCATTTTTAATGAAAGATACCTCCGGTTATGCGTTTGTTGGCAAAAAGCCACATTTGTGCCACATTAGGGAAAACTAATGTGGGCAAAGAATCAGCAAAAATAACCCAAAAACACATGGTGCATAACAGATTAAAAAGGTGAGGCCCTTGCTTGGAAGTGTAGTTGATTCAGGAGTCAACAGATTGGTAACGATTGAATTTTGAAGATGAAAAGCAGAGTCAAGTTTAATTAATTAATTTTGCTTATTTTATTGTTGTACAACGTGGTAACACTGCCACAAATGTGGCAATGCCACATTTCGATCTTTAAACAACCAAAGGAAAAATTTTAAAAGTTCGCGGTCTTCATGCATGAATAGATGGGCCAAGAACTGGCTTGGATTTCTGGTGCTATGTCTATTACGCTGCTTTTATCGATGTTGTATATGCCGGGAACACCCTCAGTTTTGTTGACTTTTTCGCTGAAAAAATGACACTTTCACCATATTACCTTTTGTAGGGTTATGGCTATGTATATCCCCCATTTTTCAATCTGAAAAAGGGGGTACTATCAAGCGTATTCAAAGGAACTTGAATAATTCCAGAAGCGATTAATGCCTGCTCAGTGTGTATAGATAATTTTGGAATAGGTAAACAGATAACAGACGTGGTTTGAGTGTCAGTAGCTCTTCAAATGAGGCTAAAGAATATTTATCCAGATCTTCACTATTTCAGTTTAAAAAAAATTAATCCCAGCCTAATTTGAAAAATGAAATTTTGAGGCACAACAATTTCCCTATAACGTTTCCGTCGTAACGTGTGGAAACGGGACGTCGTAATGTCGTGACGTCGTTCGTCGCAACGTCGTAACGTGTGACGCAATTTCATAGTTCATTCTTAGAACATCTAGTGTCTGTGCAGAAATGTGATCCGCATAGCGGCTATGTGGTGTTGAACTCGGGCTAATACACCGCAATATCACAACGGTGGTTTATGGTGTCAGTATTCATTTGCAAAAAAATCCTGAGATTAAAAATCAGCCAAGACATTAAATATTTAAAATGTTTTGTGAAAATTATATCTAATAAGTATTTTTTTTTTTTATTATCGGCCTGAGCTCATGACCGAATTCCAAGATCGTGGCAAAAACCCAGTGAGTAAATATCTTAGTTCTACTGACCATGCACAGGGCTTTCCGCAGGGATGGAGGGCCTGGTGTGAGTTATGACGAGTAGTCTGCATCGTAAGCACTTTGCAGTGAATTGACAAATACGTAGAAACAATACCGCGACTCGCACAAGATTATTATACACATCTTTCATTAATCTACTCACAACAATGTAATTAGCTAGACTGGTGCGAGGGATTACCGACTTCTATAAATAATATACACCAGGGGGAGCGTGCCAAGTAGAACTTGGCATTTGTCTAGATAAATAAATTCAAAAATAAACAAGTAAAAATTGAATAAATGAAATAAAAATAACACGAAAAAAAGTGTAATAAATACAAATTCAAAACGCTTAATCTTTCAGATTGGTGAATGTGCATCTCCAAGGGTTCGTGGAGCACTTGGGAGCTTCACTGCAATATTTCTGGCTCTGGGTATTTTAATTACTTACGTCATTGGTAAATATGTACACTGGGATGAACTGGCTTGGATTTGTGGTGCTATGCCTATTACGCTGCTTTTATCAATGTTGTATATGCCGGAAACACCCTCATTTTTGTTGACAAAAGGCAAAGAAGAAGAAGCAAAGAAATCACTACAATTTTACAGAGGAAGGTAAAATGGTTTGCAACTTCTTAGGGAATGGGTTTTCACTGATCTTAGGATATTCCATGTAGGTTCTGGAAATTTAGAAAGAACATGATCGATTTTTGAAAATATTTCCAAAAACCGAAGTATTCAAAGCTGGACATTAAAAGAGTATTACATGAAGAAATCCTACACGACAGAGATATGTTCACTAGGCACCGAGACATCAGCGGGAGGGAGGGGGCATAAGACAAAATCAATTTGAAGAAATGTCTAATTTATTAAAATTGATCGAGATTGCAATCAATTCTTATTTCTTAAACAATTAAAATTCAATTTGATTTTTTTTTAAGTGAAAACATTAATGACTTCTTTTTTAATCTCACAGATAATTGGAATTATCACATTAGACATTCCAATTATTGGTCCAATCGGTCTAAATCATGCATGTATATAAATAACTTTAATCCCAGTAAAAGTCTGCAATTAACACTAACGAAAAGTGTATTATTTCGTACTTTAAGATACCGTGTTTAATTGTTGTATGTAAATGCATACAACAACATGCCTATTTCCCATTAGATATTAGCCTCAGATCAGGATTTACGCATAGGCCTATTAGGCCCGGGCCTATGGGCGCAAAAAAAAACGCTGAGCGATTTTTTGTTCATAACAAAAGTTGGACTGATGTGATTTATGGTCAAAGTGCAAGGTGCACTTCGCTGATGAGCTGCCTGTTCACAGAAAAGTGATTTTAAAACAAGACAGGAATTCCGTAGCCACTTATAAACTGCCAGATGTCTCCCAAGAATGGCAGCTGAGAGTTCATTATCTCTTGCATTACTTTTGGCTCATCCCTCATCAGTTGCCTTCTGTTCGGGGCTTCCACTATCCCCGAATTTTCGGAAATTTCCTCGTAAATCTTAGTGTCTCCCCAGAAAAAAAAATACTTGGATCAAAACACTTGGGTCTAGGGGCACCAAAAATTTAAATCTGGCCCTGATTAGCCTTAGGTAATTTTTAATCCCTCTTCCGTCAAAAAAATTATCCAGAGTTGCAATTTAACCCCCCAGGCGTGAGACAAAACAAATTATGCTTCCAACCTACATATAAGATTGGTTCCCTTTTCATGAAACCGACTGACTGTGCATGATTTATCGAACGAGAAATACTCGCTTGCCTTCAGGCTTCAACCATGAAAAGAAAGAAACAAATCATGTGATTTGGAGATGCTTCAGGTAACTGTTTTAAAACGTACATGAATATTTTCAGATTAGTAATAGGCTGGGAATTGCGTTAACTTACTTATTATATGAAGTAAGGTGTGATGTTATCTGTGAACAAGTTTATTTGAAAATTCCTCCAAAGCCAACCTTGTTTCATAAATCTATCTGAAGAGTATCCTGTTCTTTTGGATTTGGATCAATTAGTACTATCACTTATTGTTGTTTGAATTAAATTTTTATTTTAATTCTTTTCATAGCTTAATTTCGTTATGGAGCTTATTTCTCCAATTTTGTTTCGGCCCGTTCTTCAAATTTGTCCCTTGTTTCATTAAAATAATGAACTGCTTAATACTTCCCTTCCTTGGGAATTGACGCAGGGACTATTCGTTATCTTTAAAATTTACGGAGGAAGCTATTTAAAGATATGCACTATGTCCTAAAAATATATATATAAAAAGATCCCAACTATATAAAGATCCCAACGATATATATATAAAACCAACTATACAACAGGAAATTGTCTGTAATAGCTAGGCAATCATGTATGGTTATACAATGGGCGGCCCTGAGCCAATATTTACACGGAATATTTTTACAGTCAGAGTCAACCTGCGGTCATCACAAGAGCGTGTATTCTATTTTGTCTCTACTGGGGCACTGGGTTGAAACTTCTAAATTATTTTTAAGTTGTTGGGGGGGGGGGGAGGGATAAGAGGACTAGTAATTTTGGGTTGCGGGGATGGAGTAAGCATTTTTTCTCGGCCCTTTACATAGGAGAAGAGGGTATAGCGAGCATATGTTTTTTTTATTTCTTGCTTATTTGTTGTATTTGTTTGACCTTGTTTTTATGTCTTTCCCCCGTTAGGTTCTTTGTCTAGTTTCCTTATTCTATAATCTACATATCTATTTCAGTCGTACGAATATTGAACCAGAATTTGAGAGACTTCGGGCCAACGTGATGAAAGCATCCAGTTCTGGTAGTGAAGGAATCAAATTTAGCGACCTGAAAAAAGGATCTGTGCATAAGCCCTTGTTGTTATCAATGGGTCTCATGTTCTTTCAACAATTCAGTGGAGTCAATGCAGTTATTTATTATACAGTAAGTAAAGTAGAACTTGTTAGAGTAAGTTTATGACAAGAGTCGCATTTCGTGTTAGCAGCCTCATTTCACGTTGTCAGGCGACAAAAAAGAATATGCGTTCATAAGGGTAAATATTTGGGTTGGTTCGGTGCTGTATTATGTCTTTAAGGACATTTTACTTTAAGGAATCCTGCGTATTAAGATGTACTTCAGGACCAAACAACGGACAGTGTATGTATAATATGGTTGGAATTTTTACTGGAAAACTTACACTAGATCAGATATATCAACCATCATTTGTGCAGCGACTTCTCTTGTTCGTTTTCCTTTCGGCAAATTTTTATCAACATGCGCCAGAATTTGCCAGAATTCTGTTTTCTGAAATATTTTTACACCTGGCCTCTAGAAAAAAGAAGAAATTTTTCACCGGCTGACATTTTAGACAGAGGAGACATGTTTCTTTGAAGGTTAGATTTTTTGCTTGTCGAAGCTGCTGATGATTCAAGGGAATCCCCCCCCCCCGTCATTGATATATATCTGGAAAAATGTGGGTCCTAGGATACTACCCTGAGGATCCCCAGGCCTTACTCAATACTTATGGAAGGAGAACGCTCTAATAGTAACACGTAGAATAGAAGACTATAAAGGTAAAATAAAAGAATTTACTAGAAAAGAAGAATTGAGCTCGAGGGTTTCGAATCCACTTTTATGATTTCGGTCCTTTTTTCTTTGACTCAAATGTACCAATTGGAGGGGAGAGCATTGAAAAAATAGAAGAAAAACAAAATTTCCCCTCTCCGAAGTTTTTAGAAATACCATTTTTTGCATCTTCACTAGAAAAACTAAAGAAAAATAAATATCATTCTCCCCCACATTTTCGTGAGTTTGAACCCCTCCTTTGACTATTGGCTTTGAAAATAAACATCATTGGATTTAAGCCTATTTTTAAATAACTTGTTCTGTAGATTTATGTGAGGCAGTTTATTTTTCCCCTCATATAGTTTTTCCAGGTTAATCAAAGGCCTAGGAGAAGAAACAGGTGGAGATTGTTACTTATTCTAGAGATAGGCCATAATTTAGACCCAGAACCGATTCCTGAGTTTCATTCCCCGTGGCCCGTGCTTCTTTTGAAGAACTTAGAATAATCATTTTGCGTTTTTGAAATTCAAAATTTCATGTGAATGAAAACCTAGGCTATATAGTCCTTGTAATAATTATTGTGTTAAATTTCAAGTTCAATGATGCGATTGCGACATTTCACAAAAAAATCATATGTATCTAAGCTGGCGGTATGTCATGCATTGTTTTACAACTACATCATCAGCTGCATCATGTTCACATACATCTACTCATTGATCAATTATATACAGAATGCCTTGATATTGGTGTGTAATGTACAGAAGATTAAATTTTTAAACCATTTTATTAGACGAGTTATGGTAACTAAGAAAATATGTCAGGCATACAAAGTACAAACTCTATAAGCTTGTTAGTTTATAGGCGGTCACAATATAAGGTCCAATCACATAGGAAGAAAACACTTAGGAGGAGAAATGGAAACCAACCCCATCTTGATTTATCAAACGATTTGCTTACCTTCCAGATGTTGCTAAAACAAGATTTGAGCCCTTCTGCTTTAAAATCTCATGATACATAGAAAATGAATTCTGGTTTGTGGGATAGTTTATCGGAAACTTACACAACCATTTATATTTAAAAAATTAGGAATATGTGGGAGTTCAACTTTTAACGAAAAAATCCTCCATTTGTAGCTTTGCAGCTTTTTTAGTGTGTGTGTGGGGGGAGGGGGTTTTATGCCAAATAATAAACAAAAACGAGGGCAAAAAGTCTGCACAAAGTCAGCTAAAACATATGAGACCAAAAAAAAAAAAAAACATAGCCCTCTTTTGAAGGTGTAGCTGTGTTTGGAAATTAAACGCTTGCTAATGTTTGAATTTTTGAGGACAGAAAGCGTTGTCAAACCTAACTAGTTAGTTATGATTATTTATTTCCAAAGTTTGATGTGGCAACACTGAGAAAAATGTCATTCTACCCTTATAATTTTGCAATTTTGAAATATTCTAAAGAAAATCTTGGAAAATCGGTTGTATTTGATGTTTGATGCTAAATGTCTGCTGTTTTTTGTTTTTATAATATTATTAATAATGTATAGTTCAGTCCGAGGCTAAGAAATTTCTTTTTTTTAAATGAAAATCAGATAAGAACTTGTTGATACCCTTTTGTAAAATTTTGCCTCCTGAGACTTCAACGATTGGTATTATGTTGGGATCTCGCTTGGAATTTGCGTCAGTTAGGGTTGCCAACTCCTTGTTGTTTCAGAGTCCCCTTGCTCAGGACATATCTAGGAACCAAACCTGACTCCACTAATCTCTTTTTTGTGGGAATGAGGAGGGAAATAATCGTCTCAGTTCCATATCCTAAAACGTGCTGAGTTAGCGGACCTTGAGAAATGAAAAGGTCACCTATCCCCCGTTGAGGCTCACAAAATGATAGGGTTGATTAGACCTAAGATGTTTCCAGGGAGCAAAAATAACTTTTAGCTTGATTTTATTAGTATATTAAGACTAAGGATTTCAAATTTAAATTGCGCCATGCCATTATGTCTTGAATCAGGCTCAATCTGACTAGGTTACATCAATCAAATTAATAACGAAATATCGTGTCTAGTTATAGTAAAAAGCTGATTTCGTAAGTGATGTGACTTGTACGATTTCTCGGTCTTTTTCTTAATGTGACTAAATATAAACGAAATGTGACTGAATATAAACAACACATTTTTAGTAAAATTAAACTTTTGCAAAAGCAAAGTTCGATCGATAACCAGTCAATGCGGCACGCCTATGACCGGCCTTTTTCACAATTGGCTCACACCTGACACCAGACACCTTCGGTAGTTTTTTACTTTTATGTGTGGGGGGAGGGTATATTATTCAAAACTGTAGATAGAAAGTATATTATTCCAAAAAAAAACTGATAAAATAATGGAGATTCTGAATGTGTATATCCCTTGACATAAATGCCCACAGTGAGCTGTGCAGTTGATAAGGAATAGAAACCTCTTGTGACCCAAAAATAGAAAAAACTCAGTCAGTTGAAAATCATCATTAAGAAATGAAAAATAAAACCCCTTCTTCAAGAAAAAGAAGTTTGAATATGTGTCTTAAAGACCTTGTTCCTATTAAATAGATAATTATGCCAAATATAAAGCACAATATGCGGTATTTATAATACTCAAGAGAGGTCTGCTACCCAGATCCCCCTGAGTAAAGAGAAAAGTAAAAGCTGCGGATATGGCGGATAGCTTTGAAGTTCCTTCACGCACATTCCTGCTGTGTGTATTCGAGAGGGTGGGGAATAAGCGCTTCACATGGCTAAAGACGCCTTAAAAGGAATTTAGCTAAAGTAATTACTCAAAAATGCTTCTGCAGTTTCTGCAGTGCTATTGATAAACAACTCCACTGTTGCCATTGATACAGGACAACTAATTGTATAACACCCTAAACTAGCTAAATTTTAACATTCTAACTGCACATTATTTAAATTAACAATCAAACTAATACATATATACCTATGTTATGGCCAGTGGCGTCGTTTCGGAGGGGGGGGGGCAATGGGGCCCCTCCTCCATAATTTGGAGAAAAAATATTATATAACCCGTGCCCCTTGACTATCCGGAAGCGGACCCTCTTGCCCCCCCCCCCCCAATAAAATGCTGGAGCAACTCCCCTGGTTATGGTACAAACTAATACATATGTACCTATGTTATGGCCAGTGGCGTCGTTTCGGAGGGGGGCCAATGGTGCCTCCCCTCCATAATTTGGAGAAAAAATGTTATATAACCCGTGCCCCTTGACTATCCGGAAGCAGACCCTCTTGCCCCCCCCCCCCAATAAAATGCTGGAGCAAATCCCCTGGTTATGGTACATATATTTTAAGTAGCCGGATTTGATATGAATAAAAACAATTAACTATAATTATTAGTAGCGTGATGTTAATTGAAAAAAAAACACCCCATACATTAGCTATTTACCAGTATGCTAGTTGTAGCTAAGTTAAAATACAAAATTATCACATATGTTAAGTTTCATTTTTATCAATCAAATAGACATAAATTTCTATTTTAGGTGCAAATTTTTGAAGCAGCTGGGAGTACTATACCAGCTAACGATGCAACTATTATTGTTGGCATTGTGCAGCTGATTGCAGTTGTTGCTGCTATGTTTTTGGTTGATAGGGCCGGTCGACGAATGCTTCTTTTGATGTCTGGTGCACTGATGGCTATTTCTCTAGGTGCTTTGGGAGCTTACTTCTATATCAAGGTAATGCCCATATAAGGTTGTCCTATATACAAACATTCTTGCCATGCTGTTCGAATTAAGCCCAATAGTGGTAACCCTAATTAGGCCAATTTTGTTCTTCTTTTTTTTCTTTAAATAGACCTGATTTCAATGCAATGTACCAGTTTAAAGATCGACTTTTCAGACGTAGGGCAAGGTACTCTACGATAACTACGATAATAGGTACTCTAACTTAGGGCAAGGAGCCCAGTAATCAAGCAGCTAATTACGACTTCAAAAGCTGAATATCTGTAAAAATCTCTATTATACTACGTGACGTTAATAATGACGCTCCTATGGCGTCAAAGAATTTAATAAAGCTCTTCACAAAGTTAAGAAACCGTTTTCACTCGTCTTTTTTAACTGAAAGTAAAGAGCAACATAAATACGCACAGAAATTTATTCCATATTTGAGGGGAGGGGCTGCTCCTTACTCAACCCTCGCTCTTTACGCTAAGGTTTTAAAGTTCTTAAAAATACTACTCTTTCAGATTCAACAACCCTTGTTTTTAAGAAGTCTTTCCGAAAGAGTTAAGAAAGGGGCAGCCCCCCTCAAGTAAGGAATAATCTCTTTTTGTTTTAAGTTTTAGTGTTTGTTTTTACTTTCCCTTAAAAATCTCGCTTTTTATATTTAATCACCGACCGTTTTTTAAACCATCACAAATGTTATCTAGCCTAAGAACTTCGTGATTTTGAAAAAAAAAAAAAAAAAAAAAAAAAAATACCAAACCCGTAGACTGACAGAAAGTTTTCCTGTAAAAATTTCGCAACTAAAAAACAACTCGTTCTTTTTCCTGGCTGATTTTTTTCACAAGAGAACCAATTAAGCTTTAAAAAGGCGGGGTTGTTTGTCTCTCCAGAAATTACATTTCTTTTTCTGTCTAAATTTGTTGCTCAGAATTAGCTAACCTGGCAAAAAAAAAACAGTGTTATTTGTCTCTTCAGTGATAGGAATTAATGCGATTGGTTAGTGAAATACGTCACAAAAATAAACCAATGGCATTGAAGCACTTTCTACCAAGGAAGTATAGGACAATCATCAATATTTTTTTCTTTATTTTGGTCTTTTGTGATAAACTAAATTCAAACTTTTTAATTTATAGGTGAAGCAAGGAGAGGAGGCGGCTTCCGGTATTGGATGGCTTCCTTTGGTATCCCTTATGGTTTTCATTGTGGCTTACTCACTTGGATACGCTAGCGTGCCATTCTTGATTATGGGTGAACTTTTCCCAACCAAATATCGAGGACTTCTTGGATCACTCTCCTCTTGTTTCAACCTTGGTTGCACTTTTACCGTTGTCAAATCATTTGACACATTGGCTCTTAATATTGGATACTATGGAGCATTTTGGCTTTACGCCATTTCTTGTGTTGTTGGTATTGTCTTCGTGTTTTTTTTGTTACCGGGTAAGATGTGTTTCTTTTATCCTTTTGCTCCCAGTGGTGTCAATGGGGTTTGTTGCCTTTTCAATTTTTTCAACGGCAATTCGAAAACAGCCATTTTCAGTGGAAATACCAAAAAAGAATATTTTTCAAAATCTAGGCATGGGGGCGAAACAAATCTTGGGAAAAGGGGTAAATGACCTGCCCTAACAACCCTTTTTTAAATTGGCCCAACTGTTTGCATCATTTTTACCCTCCCTTGCCTTTTCATTTACTCATATTTGCCCCAGAGATAACTTAGGAGTATATTTCTTAGCCTCGTAAAGAAAACAATAATATTAGCTAAAAAAGAAAAAAAATACAAAATAAATTAATAATAAAAAATACCGAACAAATTAATGAAAAGTGTTAGCAAAGTCGATAATATTAGATAATTAATAAAATAAATAATAAAATTAATAAAATAAAATAAAATTGAAAGATAATTAATAAAATAAATACACTTGTTGATAGAAGCACTAAATTAACAAACGAAAAGCTCCAATAGAAAAACAAGATAAATGAAAACGATAAACAACTATCATGGGACACTGCCGCAAAGAATATTTCAGAGAAATCACTTCCTGTGGGAATGTAAAAAATTAGTTAAGGTACTCTTTATTTATAATGTCTCAAAAAGGATTGGCTAAAATTTCCATAGTTACGACATTCTAAAACCAATTAAACTTATCCAAAAATAGAATGCGAGACATTTTAAAATTTAGTGAATCGATTCTCATTGCATAAACAAGAAAAAACATAATTGGGTCAATGTTTATGGTCAGTGCAAACAGGGACATTAATTGAGGATCGGGCATTTGTCCCTCCTCCTAGATTTTGAAAATGCCTTTTTAGCGGGGGGGCATCCAAAAATTTCTTAGTATTTTCACAAAAAAAACTGCCTTAATCTACTCTAGAATTAAAAAAAAATAATTGCTCTGTTTTTATAGCTCAGATTCAGTAGTTACCATTTACTATATTACATTCTGAAATTTATTTTGCCTTTTCATTGAAAATAAACCATTGAAAATCCGTAATAGTAGGTAAGTTTTCCTATTTTATTAATGAAGTTTAAAAATTAAGTGAAGGAAACGAAACGGATGAGATCATAAAAAAGGGTCTAAAAAAATTGAAATTTAATGAGGAGACCAAAGAGAGAAGCTTTAAATTGATTGGGATAAAGAAGGAGCTTGTGTGGCTTTGCTAGCCTGAGGTGACTTGGTGATGCATTGAGTTGCTGGTAATAGTGAAGTCAACACGAAAGACTACTTTTCTGTGGGGTGCTACCATTTCGACTAACTGTCACAAGCACAAAACGCCATAACATCTAACCGCCAAAACCACTAACCGTCATAACATCTAAAAAAATTTCAAAGAGAGAAGCTTTAAATAGATTGGGATAAAGAAGGAGCTTGTGTGGCTTTGCTAGCCTGAGGTGACTTGGTGATGCATTGAGTTGCTGGTAATAGTGAAGTCAACCCAAACACTACTTTTCTGTAATTCTATGGTAAAAATTTGCTGATTTTATTGGCTTACATCTGTGGTATTTTTTCGTAAGCTAGTCGTATTAATCCTTGTTTCTGGAGAGACAAGCAGCACCACCTTTAAACATCGTTTCGTTTCTGAGAACTATAAAGTTTCAACCCAGGAAAATAAACGAGAAGTTGCCCTTCCAAGTTCCTACGAGTCGAAGATTTTTTTTTTTTTTTTTCTATCTGTAATAGTAGTACGAGCAGTATAGCGTTTTTTAATTACTATCTCAAATTTATATTTACTACTTATTATTTTTATTAAATATAAAACTTAAAATATACTAATGTTTAGCACATTAATTTACTAAATATACTTAGTCATTTTTAAATATTATAATTTTAAATAATTGAATATTATTTGAATATACTACTTGCTATTACTATTATTGTTAAATTTACTACTACTTACTGCTTATTAAATTTACTACTCATCTTAAATTTACAGTCTCAAATTATTTTTTATTTTCAGAAACAAAAGGAAAGGCTTTAGATGACATTGAGAAAATGTTCATGCATCCCAGAAAACGAAATGCATTAAATGCGGTGGTAAGCCCCGCAGCAGATGAGAAATGGCGCCCAGAAAAAGTTTATGATAATGGAGGCATTGAGAGTGAGGACGAAGAAGATAACAGTCAAGTAGTAGCCCCAGTTATGTAAAAACGTAATTTTCTTAGATCCGCCTAGTTATCAAATTAACATCAAGAAACGGACTATTCGTTTTTGATGGAGTAGAATTAATTAAGAAGTTTTTGAAACTAAAAATTTAGAATAATTAAATGTCTAAAACACTCTTTATACTTGATAAAGTGCAAGTAACATCTCATTTTAATTCTCATCTTGATACTAGATAAAAGTCAAATGGTATAATCTCTTTTCAAATTTACAAAGTTTAAATGTGGAGTTTTAAGTGTTAAATTTCCATCTTATGTGATTTAAATTTGGTGCCAATTTTATCTTTACGAACATATTGCTAAAGTAATGTGCCTTGACAATTAATCAAAGATCAGGGAATTTTTTTTGCGAATGTGTGACATTCTGAGTTTCGAAGTGCCTAAGAGGACAGTATAAATGTTGATTTTTTTTTGTTGTTGATTGAATCTCGGGAGGCGTTGAGAGCCCCACCATGCAGTGTTGTACTTTTGTAAATAATACATTCCATTAAGTACAAATTGTTAGTTTCTTATTTTTGCTGTAAGAATAAATAGTTCCAGGTAAAAATGGATTTACTATATATGAAGTTTGTTGAGACTGTGTCCCCCGTGGTAGCACAGTGGATGGGTGCTCTGCTTGGCAATACGGAGCCCAGAGATCAATACCCGCTGGGGCAACATTCGGCGACAGGCTCGCTACTTGTCCCTTTAAAAATCATCCAGCATCTTTAACGTCGATTCGTTGTCCTATACGCCCTTAATGGCTCTGAATATTTTTTAGACTTTGTCAACTAGGCACAAAACAACGGAAGGTGTTAGATCATTTTTCTTCTTCTTTTACACGAGTGCCATCTAAATTCCACTTCAACCTCCTTTCGGCTCCATGATGATTTGTCCAATGCATAATAATCATCTGTTAATCGTGTAGGAAACTCATTTTATTGATAATATAGAGGACCATTTACCCTCCTAACACTCCCTGGAATTTTCAGCTTGATACCCCATGCCATTCCCGGGGTATTGTAGACATGCTATTTGATAACCTTGCACCACGTGCATTCTCGTATACCAGCACAGCATGCCGCTTAGCTTTAGGTGTACTGCTAATTTATTTTTGTTGTTGATGATAATTGGGTACAACTAGTTTGTATATAAGGATGTCAACTGGGGTTCGAGGCGAATACCCCCCCCCCCCCGCAGAAAACCCCCCTCCCCCGCGCTAACCATCCGCAACAGACATAGCAACAATATATTCATTTTCACATGGGGTGGCAACCTAGCCCATGTTCGCCGCTTCCATTATACAAGCCCAATTTTTTGGATCTATAATTGTACCCTTGTACTGTGCTTCTCTCCACCTAGTCTCTCTCCAAGCATCTTCCAAATAGTACCTATTCATTGGCAAAGCTCAGCCCCGCAATCTGAGGAAATTTCAATTTTAGAGTTTTGGGTCATTTGCCTGGGACTCTGGGCAGGTGGGCGCCCCCAAAAATTGTCCCTAATTTCCCTCTCGCTCTAGCTTTTGTTCACGGATGTCTAATGCCGTGAATGGTTAGACCGTTGCTCAGGCGGTAATCATGCGGTAGACACATACCAACAATGTTTTTTTCATTTTCACACGGGGTCCCAATCAAGCCCATGTCCATCGCTTAGCATTCAAGCTTCTCTCTTCAGGATAGGCGGGGAGAGGGTGCCCGTCGTCTCCAATCACTTTCTAAATAGTATCTATTCATTGCCTCAGCTCATTCCAGCATTCTGAGCAAATTTCAATTTTCACTATTTTCAATGCATAGTGACCCCCTCATATAAGGTCTGTGGATTATCATTAGGGGTTCAGGATTCAAATTTTTAATTATTTATTAGACAAAATTTGGACATTTTTTAGTGTTCAATGTTCAGATTGGAGCGTTGGGGTCTGACTATCTGGGCTTTATTTTTTAAGGCCTGAATGCTAAGCGATGGACATGGGCTAGATTGGGACCCCGTGTGAAAATGAAAAAAACATTGTTGGTATTTGTGTAGCGCATGCATGGTTACCGCTAGGGAAACAGTCTAACCGTTCACGGCTTTAGGCATTCGTGAATAAGTTCTAAGGCGAGAGAGGAATTTAGGACAATTTTTGGAGGCGCCCACCTGCCCAAAGTGTCAGGCAATTGACCCAAAACTTGAAAAAGTTGAAATTGCTCAAATTGCCGAACTGAGCTGAGGCAATGAACAGATACTATTGGGAAAGTGATTGGAGACGGTGGGCATCCGTGAACAAGTGCTAAATTGAGAGAGGAATTTGGGACAACATTTGGGGGCGCCCACCCGCCCAGAGTCTCGGACAAGTGACCCAAAAATTTGAAAAATTTGTGAAAAATTGAAATTTTCTCAGCATCTGGGGCTGAGCTTAGGCAACGAATAGGTACTATTTGAAAGATAAATATGGCTTTAAACGATTGTTTGCCTGTCATTTCAAGCAAATTAATGGTCCTATGTCAATTCTAAATTCTTGGTCAACCTTCTTAAGACCATAGGCGGGCGTGCCTTGTTTGCCTCTCATTACAGGCAATCTAACGGTTCAAGTTCAAGTTCTTTATTAATCAATAAAATATGTTTTGACAAAACTATCAAATTAATGACCCACAGTCAGAATAACTCGTGTGTGGGTTTATATACACTCAACAATAAATAAATAATACTATCCCCAGATACTGGAATAAAAAGATTGCTCTTCAACTCTCCGTATGGTAACAACAAACAAAATCCCAATAAAATCAAAATAAACAAACAAATAAAGTGCAATGAGGAGCATCCACCCCATAAAATAAATCAAATTAATAATTACTGGTTAAGTGATTCATTAATCTAATTTTATTATTAACCAACGATTTATTCAGATCAACAAAACTACGAAATTTATTCCAATTATATATAACACTACTATGCCTTGGTGAAAAACGGGACCTTTCAGATTTTATTAAAGCCTGACGGACTACAGAACTGCTACGGGTCCAATATGCATGCAAAACCTGATTATCATCCTGAAAAAAATTATTATGCAAATAAAAATACTCAGGCAAAAGACCTTGAACGTGTTTAATCATATAAAGAACAGAATGGAAAGAAGGGAAAAGATCCAGTGGAACGATATTTAAAATTTGATACATAGTTTTTTTGACGATTTACCAGGGTAAGAAAACGGGCTAGGCAGGCAATTTTTCAATAGACGCAGAGCTTTATTTTGTTGCCTCTGAAGAGGAAGAGTAAGAGTTTTCTCTCGGTCTTATGTCAATTTTAAATTCTTGGTCAACATGCCTGAGACTCTAGGCAGGCATGTCTTTCCAAAAACTAACAAACAAGTATGCGCCAATAAGAGAGTCCGCGGGGGGGGGGGGGGGTAAACGCCAGCCACCGTCAACTGAGCACGTTTACGACGGAAGTTTGAGATCATCCTTCTGCCTCCTCTTTTACGTGAAAGCCTTCTAGACTTTTCTTCGGTCTCCTTTGAGCTTTATGATGATATACCAAGTGCATATTAATCATGTGTACATCAAGAATCAAACTATCACTATACTGATAAGATTGAGGTCCGCCTATTCCCTCCCCCTGAAATTTTCAGCTTGATACTCCAAGCCATTCCAGAGGTCTAATACATACGCTAGTTTGATACCCTCATACCATATAGTCCTAAATGTAGTCCACCTGCTCCCTCCCCCTGAAATTTTCAGCTTTATAATCCAAGCCATTCCAGAGGTTTTGTCGATACGCTAGTTTGATATATCCCTGTATACTAGCACAACATACTGTTTAGCTATAGGTGTGCTACTGATTCATTTTCGTAGTTAATGATAACCCCGTGCCTCAGATTTGTATGAAAGAATGTCAGCTATGCACGAGAACAATTACAGTTTGTCTTAAGATCATCCTTCTGCTTCTTCTTTTACGTGAGAGTCTTCTGGAACCCACTTCAGTTTTCTTTTGGCTTCATGATGTTTCTCCCAGCACTGGAGATGATGGGTGAATAAGTGATGCTACTTCATCTGTAATCTTCTATGCAATATTGTGGCACCTTAAGAAATTGATGATGCTTCTGCACAGCAATCACCTCTGCACGTCATTGCTCTTCTCTAAACAGATCAATTGCTCCACTTCATCTGAGTAGAAGTTCACATTTGAATATGGAAAATTATATATCAGAGGGAAGCATCAATGCCAGACGCTTAAACAAAACATGATAAATACCCGTTTTTTATCCAAAAAACTAAAAAATTTGAGACTAAAAAGTACGGGGCAGTCATGACATAAAAAAATCATCCCCGATTCGTTATAAATATGCCATAACTGCCCACGCTTTAATTTTTACGTATTTTAACTAATGTCGATTTCTGGGTAGTATATTTTCTTTTAACTTGTGTACTTTCGAATATTGTGGTTTTTCTTTTCGTGGTTTACTCTTGTTATGTTTGGTTAATATTTTTGGACAAATTTAAGTTTACAATAACAAAATCTGGCTAGCAAGACCACGCCTACTTCTGCTACAAAAAGCGACAGCATTACTTGTGTATTTCTTCTAAAAGGCACTTGTTTGCCATACAATTTAAATATAAATAGGAAGGCCGAGATGTCCACACAGGATCCGTATTCAATATTTACGTCAATCTAGTTGCCAACTTTAGCATGTGCATTTTCCTAGTCAAGTGATTAATGTGGCTGAAAACATGTGACCAGTTTCGGGTAGCTAGGCAATATTTCTGAAGAAGATAAACTGCTATCTACGATTTCTCGAACATTTAACTGAAAGGCCAATCATATCCGTAGCCATCCTGTATGAACATAAAGGCAAGTAAAATTGCTCATTGGTGCAATTAACGAATAATGACTATCTGCATGAGCTTGAGGTTACTGGATTGACAGCGTTCAATTTATGACTTGTAAGCTGCGTGTGGATTGGGGTGTGTCGTCACGTGGTCTTAGAAAATACGATCTATGGCCACAACTCAGAGTGACATAGATTGAATGGCACTACTTTTTGAATATAGTTTTTAGATTGGAATTTCTGAAATTCTTGGCCATGGGTGTTGATGCCTTCAATCCCAGAGTCAGAATTTCCAGAAGATGAGAATATAAGATTAAGACATAAGATAGGATTGCGAATATTAATATGATGTTGAGAATATATGATGTTCAAAGAAAGTTTCTGTCTCTCTTTCAATGTCATGGATAACCCAAGATGAAGGAAATTTTAAGCAAGTATGAAGAATTAAAAGTCAATGGCGTCAATTGGAGAGGAGATTCCAGGAGGTGGAGGGAATTTACCTCCAGTGTTCTCTACCCCCTAGATTTTGAAAAATAACTTTCTTATGGATATTTTCATCAAAAATTCCTTTCTTTTTGCATTTTCATAAGAAAAATTGAAGTGACAAATTCATATCCTACCACCCCTAGATTTTGAAGAATATATCCCCCCTTAAAATTCCTTCAATTGGCATCGATTCAAAAGTATCTATTTGTTAAAGGGGCCCAGGTGGATCTTCTAGAAATTAAATTCCCTCAAGCCCAGTTTTCCCTCTGGTACTATAGCCGTTCCTTCGGGTTGTACCAATTCAAAAGGCGTCACGTTACATGAAATAAATTATACAAGAGACCTGAAGACCTGACATTTTGAAATCTGATTTTTCAACTGCTAAAGACAAGTTGCCCTAGGGTAGCACCGTGTATTAATGCTCTTTGGAAGTAAGGGTCCCGGGGTTTGGATCCCGCTGCCACAAAAAGTACGATAGGCCTGCAACGTGTCTCTGTAAAAACAGACCCAGCAACTGAGGCGTCGATTCATTGCCCTATGCGCCATCAGTGACTCGGGATCATCTTTATCCTTTTTTTTATTAGATCAGTCGTTTGCGTAATAACTTAGACTTTAATTTTGATCTTACTATATTGAAGGGATATTTTCACTCATTTTGTCAAGGAAAATAATAATTTTTGCCATTTTACTTATCCAGAGACAAAAAGCCCTGGACGTTTAGGGCAACATTTCTCAGATAACACATTTGCTCAAAACCAGGAAGGATTTGCCCTTAAATTTAAAACCACGCAGAAAACCCCAGTTTCAAACCTCCCTCTTATATCTCTGAATCTCCCTTAAATCTCCAAGGATTAACACCATTTAGTGGCAAAATCGTTACTAAATATATTTGAGGTCCATATAACATGAAATATTGTTATAGACAAGAAAATGAAAACTTCATTTGAATGAGTTGTTTCTTTGACCAGGGGCGCAATTTGCTAACGGGGCAGAGGGGGCAAATGCCTCTATCTGACCCCAGTTCTCCCTCTGCTGAAATTTAGCTTCTCCAAAAATCTTGTCAAAACTAAGATAACCCTGCCTAATCGGAGCATCCACAGAAAAGGGTCAGTTTTCTTTAGTACATCTACCTTTTTTGTCACTATATGGGGCTCATTTTTCAGTTTCTACTGTCATTTTCACTTGATTGATGAAAATTAGCTCCAATTCCCCCCCCCCAGGATTTTGACTAAATTACGCCACTATCTTTGACCCTTTATAATTATACGAAAAGTACAACATTCGGTGCATAATAGCTCTTAAAGTGGGTGATTACTTGAAGGAAAGGAGGGGGAGTATTTGAAACTTCAAAAGCTAAATTTAAGGGTCAAGTTTTCATGAGAGGTCCTTCAAAGCAACCTGGTAACGGGAGCGGCAGCCCCCCTCTAATACGGAAAAATTATTAGTATAAAAAGGATAATTATACGTTCATAACGCGCTTAAATAGACAGAAATAGGCATAGGGGGAGTTTTCCAAGAATCAATATCTTAAGCCTCAACAACCTCCCCTACAAAGAGCAGCTAAAACTACCAACCCTTGCTTACAAATTCGTAGGCTGTGATCTGATTGAAACGTGCAAGATATGTCATGGAGCATCTGAAGTGCCTACAGACAGAATAATTAATTGACCAAAACCCCCTGCGAGGAAATAATTTTAAAATCAAAGATGAGAGGTTCCACAAAGATATTGGACAAAATTGTATTATGCATGTATGGAACCAGCTGAGGTTATCCTCTGTCCCACGATTTCAACTTTCTAAAACAAATAAAACGCAATATTCTATCTTGAAGTGTATTATATCAACAAGTTCCGAAGAGATGTTTGAGTTGAAGACAAGTCTGTGTTATTTTCGTTATTATAATTAGATGCTTGTTAGCTTTATTTAAGCAATATATAATTATTATTAATATTTTCCAAAGAACCACTTTAAAGAATGGAAACATACACCCTGAATGTTGAATTTTGGAATTCCAGACCTCTACAGAAAAGTCTTTCTTCAGGAATCACCTCGCTAAATCAATGTTAATAGAAAATAAAAGAATAAAACTTGAATTATCTACCCTTTTATCCAACAATGAAAGCTTTGACCCATATTGGCCATACATTTCACAAGCAGGGGCGGATCTAGAGGAAAATCTTGGGGAGGCCCATATGACATGGGCATCAATGAGCAAAATCTTGGGAGGGGGCGATGTGACAAAGGTGACAATAATTGACCAAATTTACAAATTCAGTCTAAAAAAGAGTAAAAAAAGAGAAAATAACAGGATAAGAAGGCGCCAGTTTTTTTTTTGGGGGGGGGGGGGGGTCAGTCAGTGTACACAAATCAAATAATATGAGGCAGCCATTTGGTTGGAAGTAGCATAAAAAGATCTACCAATATGATTGTGCGTCTAATTAAAAAGAGAAGTTAAAAAAAAGACGATAAAAAAAACGCAGTAAAAATAAAAACTGGCCCTTTTAATTGGTCAAGTGGAAACTTATACAGCCCTATAAGCTGGGAATCAAATTTTTAATGAAAAAAGACCTCCATGTGTGGTTATAATTTTTCTTTTGTTAGCAGCGGACGACAAATAAAAAAAAAGGAGAAACGTTGGTAAAAATCAGCCAAAAATAGGCAAAAAACACCAAACATCTTAAGCAGGTGTAGCTTTCCTTCGAAGGTGTAGTCGTCTTTGAGAATGACGTTTGGATTTTTACGAACGAAAAGTATTGTCAATCTAATTAGATTTGATTATTTGTTTTTACGTCTTAACACAACAGAACTGACAAAATGTGAAATTATTCAATCACATTTTTATGTTAAATTTTGATTATTTTTCTTTCAAGATTTTGATGTCCTTAGCACTTTAAGAGAACTATTCTGTAGTCCCTAATTTTAAAACTACAAACAAGAATAAACTAAATAACAAAAAGTTAAATAAAATAAAACCGAAACCCATAAAAAGTTTTGTTTTCGCAAGAAAGGAACAAGCGACGTTAAAATCTGAAGCAAACAGATGTTGCCTAAATACGAGAGGTGCACCTTTCAATACCTCTTCACATAAAAGTTTAACTTTCGCTTTACTGAAAACTTGTCAGAGGGTTTCCACACCTCACACTTCTTCGTTAGTAACAAATTAAAATAGAAATAAATGAAAATATTTTTCTTTTAAGTGAAAATAAAAAGCGACATTAAAGGCAGAAGAAGACAGAAACTGCCATAAATATGAAGAGAGTTGCCGCCTCCAGTTATTCTTCACACAAAATCTTTACTTTCCCTTTACTAAAAGCTTATTATTCTGTTTCCACCCTTCATATTTCTTCATCTGTAATAAATTAAAACAGAATTCAAATGAAAAAATTTCATCAGAGGAAGGTAAGAAGTGACGTTAAACTTCCGGTTTACTGAAAACTTGTCATAGTACCCCCCTCCCATACTTTTTCGTCTCTTCAAACTTCCCAAAGACGATGATATGAGGGCTTCTAATAGTAGATGAATGATATTAGGGCTCCCTGGAGCCAACAGTCCTTTGGCTTACGCAGTAAGTCCCTTGTTTTCCAAGATAGGAAATATGAAAGCGAAGAAAGCCGAGTTACTTGAGAAATTTAATTTTTTCAAGGGTTAAAATTTTTTTAAAAATACTGTTCTAAACAGTTCTGATTTTTCCCTGCAAATTCAAAAACAAACACAGAAACTATCTCATTTTGTTTTTTATTAAACACAAGATATAATATTCGTACCGTAATATATTCCAATTCTACCAACACGGGTAAATAGAAAACTAATATAACCAAACAACAAATTTTGCAATTTCACAGGATATACAGACCTACATATACATGTTTATAGCAGCGGAGAATATAGTGAATCTAATTTGTATTTCCAAACTTTATAATTTTTAAATTAACCATCAACGGATCGAGCCCATTGCGTCCTGGAAATTGCAAATTGCATCCTGTACTCTACAAAAATGTACGAAAACATGCTTCAGACATGTCATTATAGCGAAGATCAGGGTCTTATTTTCTACGATCTTTGCCATAAGATTGAGTTTATTCATAAAAATTAACCGTTTAGTGGTATTCGAACCTATGACCTCCAGCATACTTGATTGGACTCTACCAAAAGCTACGAGAACATCACTATTGCAAAGCTTAAAATCACGCCATCTTGAAATAAAATTCTGCTTATTAATTTAAAACTTTACCTTCAGTGGGATTCGAACCCAGAACATCCAGCACACTGGATTACATTCTGCAAAAAACCACAAGAATATGCTTCTGAAATATCGTTACACCCTAGCTGGATTTCACACATCCTTTAGAATCTTGACATAAAATTTATTTTATTAGCTGAAAATCTCCTGGATCCTTTTTATCTTAGAACTTTAATTTCTGTCAAATATCTACTCCAACTTACTGAGAGGAAAAGAATCGTCCCAGCAGAAAAGTTGGATCCAAGCAAATCTACTTTGAAGCCTGACTGTTTGAACAGGGTCGTATCAAGGGGAGGGGGGAGTACCTGGTTTTTATACCCCCCCCCAACGCGAAAATTTTGTCCGACTCGTTCAAAAGTAACAAATACACAAAAACATATTTCTGTTGTGTTTTGTACAGTTTTATTGCCCCCCTCCCCCGGAGCAAAAATCCTGGATATGGACCTGGTTCGTAATGAAAGCAGATAACTTTGCTCTTGTGTATCTTAAGAAAAATTATGAGCACTATTTGGGACCCTAAGGACAATTCTGACAAGAGGATAGAGTTCTATGGAGAAGATATTAACGCAGGGTTCTTAATACATTTTTACCTAAGGGGCCAAATACATCTTTACTCTTAGTTTTGTCAAAATCTTCTTAGAAAATATCCAAGAAAAAAAAGAAGCAAAACACACATTTTTTAGGCTTAAGTCCCACAGAAGCAATAATACAACTCATTTCTCATCTTTTTTTTTATTCCTATGATTTGATTCCTGTGATGATTCCTACCTGCTATAAAATAGCAAATAGATAACGACTCTTCACGGACCCCCATCTCCAAAACAAAAATAAGTTTTATTCGATTTTTATTTTAAAGTATTATACATCAAACCTAGCTAAACCCATCAACAAAATTCAAGCTTGGATTGTTATTTTTCCGGAATAGCTGGGAGTCATCAATTTGAATAACAGATCGCAATTTACTGGCAAATCAACAATTCACTATAAAATAAACTTTCAACATTTTTTCGGGGGGGGGGGGGGGTAGGGTGGAGGTGGATATAATTGCCTCAAAAACCACAAGCTGAGACGTTTCCAAAATATCTCAAGAACAGACTCTGACCACAAACACCCCAATCTTGTTACTGTTGCACCTATTAGTCCTACCAACCGTAAACCCCTCGATATCCTCGATTAATTGTCGATATCCTCGATATCGATTAAAAATCGATATCCTCGGTTCGATAACGAACCGTTATCCTCGATTAGGACCCCCAAGACTCTTATCCTCTCCTCAGTATGGCCTCAAACATAGATGTCTGTTATTCCGGAAAAATTCAATATTTTTTTAATTCTATAAACTATGCTTAAAAAAAAAAGAACCACCCAGTTTCAGTTCACAATCTATATACCCCGTATAAACGCAATAGCGCCGAGACAATCTTTCACGGTTGCACGTTTTAGAAATGTGACGATCAAATCAAATTTAGGGTCATTTTCGAGCCATTTTTCCATGGTTAGTACCTTCGTTGCCAAGGTCGTCAGCCACTTTGACACCTGAAAGAAAGGAAGGGAAAGAAGCAAAAAAAAACCTGCATACAACCAACAGAGAGTTGACAGGGGAAGGGAATAAATTTAAGTCAAGGTGGTCTATGTTTCTGTGAAGATTTTTCTGATTATAAAGAAATCACGTTTTTCCATGTGTAACAGGGGAGCGAAGTTACAGAAAGGATAGAGAAGTTGCTCGTGATGCTAGAAAGGGATAAATTTTGAGGCAATATGAGAGATATTGATAGATTATTAGATTTAACAGCTTATAGGGATTGTGAAAGGGAATTTTAGTTTCTGTTTATACAATCAAACAGTTCGTGGTAACGAACTGTAAGTAAGGAGCGACCCGGCTCAATAGTAACCGAAACTCTTAAAAACGGAATTTTGATACCAGTAGATACATCAAAATAATTGATTTTTTATGCTGATTTTAGATATATAAGTTTCATCATGTTTAGTCCTAACCAGCAAAAATTACGAGCCTGAGAAAATTTGCCTTATTTTCGAAAAAAGGGTGAAACATCCCCTAAAAGTCATATAATCTTAATGAAAATCACACCATCAGATTGAGCGTATCAGAAAACCATACTGTAGAGGTTTCAAGCTCCTATCTGCAAAAATGTGGAAATTTGTATTTTTTTGCCAGAAGAATAATCACGGATGCATGTTAATTTTTTTTATTGTTTTTTTTCCCAGGGGTGATCGTATCGACCCTGTGGTCCTAAAATTTCACGAGAGGGCTCATTCGAACGAAATTAAAATTTCTAATGCCCTTTTTAAATGACCAAAAAAATTGGAGGGCAACCAGGCCCCCTCACATGCTCTTTTTTCCCAAAGTCACCCAATCAAAATTTTGAGATAGCCATTTTGCTCAGCATAGTCAAAATATCTAATAACTTTGTCTTTGAGGACGACTTAATCCCCCAAGGTCCCCGGGGGAAGGGCTGGAAGTTATGAACTTTGCCCATTGTTTACATATATTGTTCATTGGTAAGTATACATACTTTTTCAGGGGATTTCTTACGGTGGTGGATGGGGGGGGGGGTCAGGGGGATTAGGTTGCGTGGGGGGATCTTTCCATGAATAAATTTTTCATGGGGGAAGCTAATTTCAATAAAGGGGGCGCTGGATATCCCAGCAGTATTTAAAAAACGATCAGAAATCAAATTAAAAAAAAACAAGTTTTTTCCAACTGAAAGTAAGGAGTAACATTAAAACTTAAAACGAATAGAAATTATTGCGTATATGAAGGGGTTCGTCCCCTCGTCAATACCTCGCTCTTTACCCTAAAGTATTTTTAGTAATTTCAAAAGAGCTGTTTATTCTAATTGAACGGCCTTTGTGATTCAGGGGTCATTCTTAAAGAATTGGAACAAAATTCGGACTATAGCGCAAAGAGCGAGGTATTGACGAGGGGGCGAACCTTTTCATATTACGTATATGAGGAAGTTCGCCCCTCGTCAACACCTCGCTCTTTACGCTAAAGTTCGGATTTTGTAAAATAATGGCCGATATAAGCAATAATTTGTTTGTGTTAGTTTCCGGCCAATTTTACCTGAAGCAGCTTCATAACTATGATTTTTTATGTGATAATACCCCAAAGATATTGTATGTCTTCGGCTTCTGGTTGTTCTTAAATAAATAAAAAAAAGTTTTTTTTTCAACTGGAAGTAAGAAGTAACACTAACACTTAAAACGAACATAAATTACTCCGTATATCTTTTAAAGACCTTTTCTTTCATTCATTTCAGTCATTTGAGAATTGCTCAACTTGTGACTCATTTTCATAAAAATAGTTTGGACCTCTTTGGCCATTTTGTTACTATGCCTTACAAAATTAGTTCCGCAAATATCGCTAATCCAAGTTATGTGGGAGAATCTTTCCATGGATAAATTTATCGTGGGGAAAGAGAATTTTCCATGGAGGGGGAGCTGGATTTCCCGACAGTATTTAAAAAACGATCAGCAGTTAAATAAAAAAATTGTTTTTTCAACTGAAAGTAAGAAGCAACATTAAAACTTAAAACGAACAGAAAATATTACGTATATGCGATGGGTTGCCTCTCCTCAATAGCTCGCTCTTACGCTAAAGTTCCTTTTTTAACTTTTAAGAGTTTATTATTCTAATAAAACAGCCTTTGTAATTCAGGAGTCATTCTTAAACAACTGGAATATCAGTTTTAAAAAACGTAAAATTAATATGCAAATTTCGTTTTAATTTCGTTTAATGAAGTTATCAATTTCGTTTTAATTATTCAAGTACGGTGAGCCAAATTCAAAACTTGTATTAATTCAAAAACGTTCAGAAATTAAATAAAAAAAACAAGTTTTTTTCAAACTGAAAGTAAGGACGGACATTAAAACTTAAAACGAACAGAAATTATTCCGTATATGAAAGGGGTGTCCCCTCCTCAACGCCCCGCTCTTTACGCTAAAGTTTTTTATTATCTTATTAAGTAGAGCTGTGATAAAGAGTCAAACTTTAGCGTAAAAAACGGGGCGTTTAGGAGGGGACAGCCCCTTTCATATACGGAATAATTTCTGTTCGTTTTAAGTTTGAATGTCGCCCCTTACTTTCAGTTAAAACAAACTTGTTTTTTTTTATTTAATAGGGGAAATACGCGACGGGGACAATAGGGAAATTGCTTCTAATACTAGGAGGAGAGTTTACTGTGAAAACGGATTCAAACAAGTCTCAGAGATGATCGCTACAGGGAGATGTAGAAACGACTGATTCCTGCTGCAAATATAAGTAAAACGATAATGAGATACTAATAAGAACTATTAAATTCTAAATTATATGGTTTTATAGATAAGATAACAGTTTAACAGATTATAGGGATTATTAATGATTAGAGAGATATTATCGGGGATTGTGAATTTTTTTTTATGAAGGGAAAGAATATTAATTCATATATAATAGGAGAACAAAGCAACAGGGACGATAGAGAAAATTCTTGAGATGCTAGGAGGGAAGTCGTTGCGAATCGATCTTAAGAATTTTGAGACATCACTCAGCATAGACTAGAAAAGTCTCAAATTCTCCATCCCAGTCGCAGCAGAAAACGCCTGATCCCCGCCAAAAGTGCAAATAAATATGAATACTTCGAGCCCCCTCACTTCGGATTGTTAGTTTGACTCGTACAAACATAACAAAAATGAAGATGAACAAATTTTTGATGCTTTTTTTGAAGTTTTTGTTTTGTCCCCCCCCCCCGACAAACAATTTTGCAAAACCCCTTTTGTAAAACCACACATACGTTTAATAAGTTTTATTACCTCTTGCTTTGAACAATATGCTTTACACTTATAATGGAGAAAATATAAAAATCATGAAAGCAAATTAAAATTTGGAAAAAAGTAAAATAAAGACAAGCAAAAAGAAGAGTTCCAAACAAGTTAAAACACATAGTAAAACCAGTTATTGCGAGTCACATGTACAGTTCGGCTGCGAGGTTGTACTGCCAATGCAGTTTAATAAAAGGCGGGATGTAACACCGACATAGCCAGCCAAAAAAAATTATTTCCCTTTCTTATTATTATTTAGTACTGTTTGGTTGAAGAGGAAATCTTTCTTTGGGCATTCAGGATGTGGCAAAAATAGTTTTAACACAAAATCTTTATTTTATTAATCACTCACGGCTATTTCCGCGAGTGATAAAGAAATGGTAAAACGCACTTAAAAAAAGAAACTTTTAAATGTTTTGAGAATCAAATAAAGAGGTTGAGAAAGAGGTTGAACCAATTGACAGAAGTGGTTTAACTTGAGGGGATGGATTGTAAACCTAAGTTTTACATGACATATAAAACATTAAAAATTTAGCACGAAGAGCGGGGAATTAAAAAGGGACAGTCCCTCTCATATACGGAAAAATTTCTGGTCGTTTTAAGCTTAAACGTCGCTCTTCACTTTCATTTGAAAAAAAAAACTTGTTTATTATATAATCTATTGGGAAATATCTCTCTTTCCCTATAGCTTGTAACTACGGACTGTTTGACCCAGAACCCTATTAGTTAGGGAGGCCACCCTAACTAAGAGGAGGGAGGAGGTCCTCCTCCCTCAATTCCCATTTTATATTTAAGTTTACTATTCCTACAGCATTCTCCAAAAATGTTTATCATCCCCGAAAAAGCGACGTAGCATAAGAAGATTCTTTTAGTAAAATGGTGGATTAAGATACGTGCATATTTAGGGTATATATATGATAATGGCCAGGATGGCATCGTCCCTACAAAACACAGAAAATGACGCGGATTTTCAATTCATGTTAATAATGAAAAACTAACTAAAATTTAAAAATATTTTTTTAAATGACTTAATAGACTCATCGATATTTATCGGTGGGAGAGGAGGGTGGGTTCAGGTTTGAAATGTAAAATTAAACTTAGGGTCACCGTTATCACGCTTTTTCAAGGAGAGTTTTTGAAGAAATCGCTTTCATAGGGAATCCCTTTGGGGTTTTTACAGGGGGGTTGTCTTTTAGACGACCATCAACAGAGCTAGATTTTTCAGAAAATTGTTTGCTAAGAGGTTCTGTAGTGGTATTCAAGACTCGGCGAACTGGGCAACTAAGAAGAAAAAATACATCAAAAGGTATAAGACATTTGTATTTACCCTGTTAATGACATATTTAGTTAAGGTCTCTAGTTATTTTTGCTCTAGGCCCAAACAAAAACCTCACCTAAGATTAAACTCAAAATTAGCATTACATGATTTTATATCAAAATCTGCTTCAAACCTAACTTCAAGCTACTTCAACTTCAAAGTTAACTTCAAGTTACTTCAACTTCAAAGTTAAAGTTTCATGATTTTATTTCCAGTTTCAGACAATATGTCAAGACGGGAACATTTTATTACCAGGTGTGGATTCGCAATGTAGAATAACCTTGACAAAAATAACCTCAAAATGACGTAGAGTAATGGTCTGTGTTTTATAAAGTCTGTAGTAATAGTCTCTGCATTGCACATTCATTTATTTCGCAGGGAGGGGGAGTTCGTCGAACCCAAGGTACAAGTGAGATGTGTGGAACACATAGGAATTGAAAACTGGTCAAGTCTGGATATTATGAAGTTAGGGGCACGGACCCAAATCCTCTTCCTTGCGTTTAAAATCTCTCTCCTATTATTCTGGATGTTTTCCCCAGGAAGTATTTAGTTATAGCACTATTAACTAACGTCTGCGGTTGCCAATGTTTTGAATATTAAAATGGTATAGACTGAACTGAAAAGGCCCTATAGTAAATAATACCTTTTGAAAATATCCTTCCAGTTCTAACCTGTTTATACCTTCTGAAAATATTTACTTGGCCCAAACTTCCTTTCTATCAATAATCAAAGTGAAATAAAACATAACAACGGGTAAAACTTTTAAGACAGTGAACATTTACTGTCTTAATTAAAAGTTTTACCCACTTTTATCAGTGGCACTAATTCACGAAAATTTAAAAAAGGTTAATATGTATTTTCCATTAGAAGGGAGAGGGGGTGGTGGTAAAATTGTCGTTTTTTCAACGAAGAATACCAAAAACAAGCATTTTTCAATAAAACATCCCCTCAAAAAAGGTATTTTCCAAATTTAGGCGGGCAAAAAACAGAGGGGGCACACACTCTCCCCTGCTCCTAATCCAATTAACACCACTGATTATTATATTTTCATTTCACTTTAATTATTGGGGTCTGATAAAAACAAAGGAAAAGGAAATGTTTTTGGTTTATTTTCTACTTTTTTTTAACCAAAGGATTTTGTAAAAGTACTAAAGAGTACACCACAAGTCACTTTTACAACTTTAAAGCATTGAAACAGCTTTTTTATGCTAAAATTCCTATGCCTTAACTAACAAGCTTCTGTCTTCATAAGGCTTAACTGTTTAATATCTACTCTCACTTGCCTCTTATTTTGGACAAATACAAACGATTGCAAGGAATTATACATACTGGTTGAAGGAGGGGGGCACCTTTATAGTTTTCCCACACATGCTTCCAAAGATGTATCTGAACGGAATTCCATATTAAGAAATATATTAAATTAGTTGAAGCGACTTTGAAAATGGCTACAAGGACTTTTTTGAGTACCACAAACAGTGAAAATAAAAACTGACTTTTTTTTTGTTACACGAAATTAAAGCATATTTTATCAAGCAATTAAAATAAATCAATTTATTCAAACACAATTAATTAATCCAGTTAGTGAAAGCATATTTCAATTAAGCTTTTAATTGCACGAAAACTTACGCAACTATATATGTCTTAGAAATAGGGGAAAATCAGGAATTCCGTTTTAGTGAAAAAGACCTCCATATCCAGATATGTACTTTTGGTAGTAGTGGGCGCTAGATAAAACAAAAATCAGCAAATAAAAGCGAAAAATGTATTAACCAAAAACCTTAAGAAGGTATAAATTCCCTTCTAAGGTGTAGTTGTATTTGGGAATAAACAGATGAGGTGCAAAAAAATATATATAGAATCAAATAAAAAATATAAAAAATATAGAATCTACTTTATTCAACCTATGGCAGAAAGAAATAGAGTTTACTACTAAAAAGTATTGCAACTCAAAACTTATCGATCTTTTTACTGGCAAAAAAAAAATGCATACAAAACAACCAATCAGGTATAGCGTTCTCTATATGGACAAAATACACACACACACACACACACACACACACACACACACACATATATATATATATATATATATATATATATATATATATATATATATATATATATATATATATATATATATATATATATATATATATATATATATACACATATACACACATATATATATATATATATATATATATATATATATATATATATATATGAATGTATTTCCAACAACCTGCCTGAGACTCTAGACGGGCTTGCCTCTCCAAAAGCTAGTACACAAGTATTTGTCCAATAAGAGAGTCATAGCTACTCCCGCCATATAGCAGTGCCGTTTACAAAAACAACTGGAAAACTATAGATATTCCCGTTCGCCTACGAGTCTAGGGGACTTGTCGGTCATGTGTCAATCTTAAAACACGGTAGTCCGCCTGACACTCTAAGTGGGCAAGCCTATAGGCTTAGGTGACTTGTTCGCCTGTGAGTCCAAGCAAATTCAGTCCCCCGTTTTGCATACAAGTCCAGTGAACATTATCCGTCATGAATCGACCTAAAAATCTGGATCATCCCTTAGTTCTATGACTATCTACCTTCTGCCCTAGGATGGATGATAGAGTATCTATCAACACGTGAAAATGACATCATTTTTATACAATCCTGAAAAGGCTTATGCCAGCTTTGCCACTCACTCAGACTATATACTATCTTTATAAGTCAGCAATAATTATGCATATATGTATTCTATTTCTCGAAAACAGCTCCATATTTTTTTGGGAAAATTGGTATCTGGGGATATTCTCGCATAAAAAAAACAATCTAGATAGGTCAGAAGAGCCTTAATTTTGGTTTTTGCAAATCACGTTATGTACTATGTTAGCACATCATATAGGCCTTTCTTATGACACCTTATATGGCATCACATAAGCATTTTCTTATATGATGTCATGCATAACATAAATAATATTGTTAATTTCCAACGCAACAGTTATTTATATAATATAATCTCTGTTGGAAGGCCCAACAAATGAAAATTGCAGTTGCAGTAAAGACCATTGCTAAATTGTCTGAAGTAATCAAAAATCCAAAAACATGTCAAAAATGAAAATGAAGAGCAAAGAGACGGGCGGTTAGAAATGCCTACCATACCTTTGCTAAAAAACAAAGGTTCGGCGATATATATTTCATAATGATGAAAGATAAGCCGAGGTAAAACGAGCCAAACAAACTGAAAATGATAGCGAGGATGATTGGGTTTTGGATTTTGACATGGATAAGGTCATCAATGCCTACCATACCTTTGAAAACCAAAAATTTAAAGTAGATAAATCGTTGGAAGAAAAAGAAGTTTTTGTCCCACCACCTGAACAATATTGTCTGCGTTTAGAAGACAAGCGACAGTGAAAATCTATACATAGAAGCCTGCCGCATGCCGAGTGTCGTCTTCGGTTTGCTAGTTTTCATAAACCACAACATATATCGCTTTCCTTAATCATGTTCATAATTAATTAATTAAACTCTCATAATTTCTCATTAATTAGTCATATTCTTAGCTAATTAATTAGTTAATCTCTAGCTATCACAACAAAGATTTTATCTCATAGCCATTAAAAAAGAATAAAGAAATGAATACCATTTCTTCAGATGGTGCCTTGTCTTCTGGATCAATCCATACTTTAGGGGCCCAAAGCAACATTTGACAAATGGACGCAGCTTTTTTAGCAGACAATCTCTGAAAAAGAAACAAGTAATGACTTTAATTGAAAACCAGGAAAATGAAAATAAAAAGGAGAAGGTTCAATTGGGCTGGGTTGCAAAACCTGAACAAACTTAGACGTACTTCTGAGTTAAAAAGTGTATTTTAAACCCATTGGGTTATTTAGCGATGTACCTCCATGTTAGCTAATCACACTATTTTTACACAGGTTATAGTTACACACTATAAAACGTTTAGTAGGGCCAATTGGATGGGGGGAGGGGCAGGGGGGGGCCTTTGTCCTCTGGATTTCCCCCTGGATTTTGAAAATACCTTTTAGAGGGGTAATTTAATTGACAAATGCCTTTTTGCATTTTCATGCAAAAAATGATATCGAAAAATAAATTTTGCCCTCCTCCCCTAAATTTTCATGAGTTACCACCACCACTTAAATTAATTAAAGAGAACACATAATCTGAATGGTTCTTTTGTTTAGAATTTGTAGCTCGTAAAAAAAAAGTTTTCCTGTCACAGCATTGTTAACAAAAGAAAAAGGCATTAGGCAAAGAAGATTCACATTCGTTGTATACAATCCCAGTCTTCTAAGATTTCACATCCAGAGAATAATTCTGAAGGGAACCCATTTTTTGTATGCTTTTTGAATGAATTTTATTTAACACTCGCAGCCCACAGCAGATATTACATTTTGGAATCAAAACTGATAAAGAAGATAGTTTTGTCTAAGAAAGTTTTGTTTGGACTTTACCCTATCAAAAATTTTAAGTTTTTTTTTTTTTTTTTTTTTTTTTTTTTTTTTTTTTTTTTTTTTTTTTTTTTTTTTTTTTTAACCCACCTCCTCTCCTCTCAGTGACGACAAATTTTGAATTCAAAATACATCTAATTTTTATTCCAGTTACCATATACTACAAAAAACTTTCCAATAAAAGAAAAAAAAATCCCGTGGAAAAGGGCGTCCTCCCCCAACAGGAAGCCCCTCATACGGTGGCTATTTCTTACCATACCTCTAAACTCTTCCGGACGGTGACCCTACGAGTCTCCTATAAAAACAAAAAATAATAATAAAAAAATTTGACAAATGACAAATGTAAATAATAAAATTTTAAGCATTTAAACCTTGGATTAGATTATAGCAATATTTTATCAAAATAATAAGACCAATATTCACTTGGTTACAATGTTTATTTAATACATTCATTAACAGGTGTTCTAGGTGACTCATTCAAAAACGTCATTCTACCTAACTGAATTTCCATGTGTTTTTCAGTTTAGTTGTTCTATAACTTTCATTACAGATTGGTGTATAACTACGGCATAGAATTGGGCGTTCAAATTTGGACAATTGGTTGTTTCTAAGCCTAGAGCTGTTCGGGCTGTATTTTAGCGACGCTTGAGCTCAGTCTCTTATTTTCGCGTACTTTTTTTCGTGGCCTACAGAGGGAAGATTTTCCTTCAGTGACACTGGTGGTACTGTCAGAAGATCAACGTCCAGCTTAATACCGGTGTATCTGGTCATTACACCCACCCTAGATTTAAGAAATACCTTTTTTGGAGTATTTCATTTGAAATGCCGCATTTTAGTGCCACTTGAGCCCAGTCTCTTATTTTGGCGTATGCTTTTTTTCGTGGCCTATAGAGGGAAGATTTTCCTTCAGTGACACTGGTGGTACTGTCAGGAGATCAACGTCCAGCTTAATACCGGTATATCTGGTCATTACACCCACCCTAGATTTAAGAAATACCTTTTTTGGAGCTCAGTCTCTTATTTTGGCGTAGACTTTTTTTTCGTGGCCTATAGAGGGAAGATTTTCCTTCAGTGACACTGGTGGTACTGTCAGGAGATCAACGTCCAGCTTAATACCGGTATATCTGGTCATTACACCCACCCTAGATTTAAGAAATACCTTTTTTGGAGTATTTCATTTGAAGTGCCACATTTTAGTGCCACTTGAGCTCAGTCTCTTATTTTGGCGTAGACTTTTTTTTCGTGGCCTACAGAGGGGAGATTTTCCTTCAGTGACACAGGTGGTACTGTCAGGAGATCAACGTCCAGCTTAATACCAGTATATCTGGTCATTACGCCCACCCTAGATTTAAGAAATACCTTTTTTGGAGTATTTCATTTGAAGTGCCGTATTTTAGTGCCACTTGAGCTCAGCCTCTTATTTTGGCGTAGACTTTTTAATATTATTATTTTTACTGTTGTTCATGGTCTAAAGAGGAAGATAAGAGCATTTTTCCTTCAGGAGCACTGGTGGAGCTTTAAGTAGATAGTGATATTGCTGAATCGCGGCATATTTGTGCTGCGCCATCCCCCCCCCCCAATTTAAAAAAATAAATTTTTGGGGGTGCTTCCATTGAAAAAATGCATTTTTTGGTAATTGAAAAAAATTACCCCCCCCCCCCTCCTATTTCTTTAAATATACATTTTGCCCACCTCCCTCTCCGAATTTTCAAACCCTTCCGCTCTCGTGCACAAGCAAAGTGTAGAATTGCGCGTATGAATTAAGACGATTAAATATTTTTGGTAAACATAATTTCATAAACCAAACTGGCCTGCCATAATGTAAGAAAAGGAAACGATCAAAAATGGGGTTTTTAAGGCCAAACGAGACAACTAAATAAACAAACAAAGCTAATATTTCGAGAGGACAAACCGCCTCGCTTCTTCAGCGCGAAACAAAATAATATATACTGAAGGAAAGTGCCGAAGAAAAAAACCAACAAAACAAAAGCGGAAAGTCAATGTGAAAAGAACTAAAAAATCAATGAAAAAACCAGAAAATTAAAAGATGATAAAAATTCAATAAAAGCCTAAAATTATAAGAATCAAAATCAAATACCTAATAACCATAAAAGCAAGTCATTCGCCAATATCCGCGATTTTTACAAAATCCCAAAAATTATGAACTGCCATCGACGGATACTACCGAACAACTGAGAAATAAAAGAAAGCAATTCATTCACTCAAAAACAAAACGATCCAGCAATTAAATAAATTGAAGAACTATGTCATCTGATTTCTGATTTTAATTATTGCATTCCTTGTAGACACCCTTTGAGACCCAAGGGGTTGATGAAGTGTTTGATTATATGATTGGGAAAGTGGTTCAAGGTTTATTTCAGGGATTACTAAAGTATAGGCTTCTCTTTTGAGAAAACCGAAATATGACTCGTTTATTCTTAAATCAACGGAATTTCTGTTCAAAGCTAGACCTAAATGCTGGTATTTTGAAAATTACAGCCGCTCCCATGTACTACTGGACAATACCTTTGTCATGAGAAATTAAACTAGCTTGATTAAATAAAATAGAATGTTCCGGAAAATCAAAGATATGTCCTGCAAGTGCAGAATCAAAATTCTTCCGTTCTTTTCCCGCTTTTTAAGGATGTTATCAATTGATGTAGAGTGCTGATTTCATATATCCGTAAGCCGTTCGTGAGTTCTTGCGATGTACCAAAGACCATACGAGCAAGGAATTCTGTAGAAACCAGAGTTTTCACCTTTTGGGATAGGGCTTTACCTTGATAAATTTGGGAACTGATGGAACAGATGACATAGTTATTCAACTTATTTGATTGCTGGTTCGTTTTGTTTTTAGTGAATGAATGTTTTCTTTTATTTCTCAGTGGTTCGCTAGTATCCGTCGATGGCAGTTAATAATTTTTTGGATTTTGTGCAAGTCACGGATATTGGCGAACGACTCGCTTTATGGTTGTTAGATATTTGGTTTTATGGTTTAGTATTTGGTGTTGGGTTGTTAGGTTAGATATTTATGGTTCTTGGGTATTTGGTTGTTAGGTATTTGAATTTCTCTCTAAAAAAGAAATTTTCTCTCTATTTACTATATAGAAAGAACGCCCTTTAAAGGCCAATTGTGAAAGAAGGGCATTCCACTTTTAATGGTGCCATAAATCCTATCATAGTATTTACTATATAGAAAGAACGCTCTTTAGGGGCTTAAGGGCATAGGGGGATCAATCCATCGGAAGTCTTTCTATGACAAAAATGTGTCCTGAATACTGCATAAAATTTTACTTTTGGATCATTTATATTGTCTATTTGATTTTTGGTAATCAAAATATTTATTACTGTTATTTATTGTAAAATAATTTATTGTATTGTATATTGTATTGTACTTATTGTAATAATATATGTTATTGTAATAATTTATTGTAAAATAATTTATTGTAAAGTTAATTATTGTAAAATAAATATAATGTTATTTTACTGTAAAATAATTATTACTGTTATTTATTGTGCGCACTCAAGTATAATCCGTGTGACTTTAATATTCCCCCTTTTTTACTCTACAGACTCGTATAAATGTACTTAGATCTTTTCCCCGAAAAAGTGTCGGGTCTTTGCCCATTAGAAATGGGCCAAAGACAGGCTTTTAAGCAAAAAACTTGACATATATAAGTGAAATAAAAGTGAAGTAATACCATATTTTTAGTACTGAAAATATTATCCATTTCTTTAACCCTTTGGCCCACAATTTCCCCAATAAGAGGGTGACAAAGGGAAAATCAAAAATTCGAACTGTCACCCTTTTAAAAAACACGATATATTTGCATCTGAAAGAACTTTGAACTTTGACTTTATTCAATATAAACACACAAATAAAAACACAACTCCAGGGACTGATCAATGATCCCTAGGGCCTAAATGTAGTCCCTGGAGAACTCGAATATTCATACAAACACTATCACTAATTATTGACAAACAACAAATTGACAAACAAACTTTGAAAAAAAAGAAAGACTGATCAATGATCCCTAGGACCTAAATTTAATCCCTGGAGAATTTGAATATTCATACAAATACTATCACTAATTATTGACAAGTAACAAATTGACAAACAAACAAACTTTGAAAAAAAAAAAAAAAAAAAAAAAAAAAAAAAAAAAAAAAAAAAAAAAAAGCCACTGTACACTACATAAAAAAGAGAGAATCCTCCTAAAAACTATTTATTTGTAATAGTAGAAAGAAGATGTTTCTTATAATTATATTTAAATGACGGAACTGAAACAGAATCTTTTATTTCCAGCGGAATACTGTTCCATAATTTCACTCCAACGTATTTGATAGAAAAAGCTGCTCTTTGCGTGTGACAAATATCCGAGATAAGAGAAAAATGTGTAGGTGACGATGTTGGATAAGCATGATAATATGACGATAAATGAAAAAAGGACAAGTTGTGTTAGTGCCTGGGGGTGCTAGACTATTCAAGTATTTATACATGAAAACAGCAGTTTGGAGCTGACAAATTTGTCTCACTGTTAGCAACTGAGATTTAAGAAAAACTTCTTTAGTATTAAGTTTATTAAAATAAATTGACTTTACAGCTCTATTTTGTAAGATTTGAATTCTCTTTAAATTATAACAAAAAGAATTAGCCCAAACGTAACAACTATAATGCATATAAGGATAAACAAGAGTAAAATAAAGGGTTCGCAAAACTTTTTGCGGAAGGAAATTTTTAAGTTTATACAAAATCCCAGCTCCTCTTGCAATCAAACAGTTTGGTAACGAACTGTAAGTAAGGAGCGACCCGGCTCAATGGTAACCGAAAATCTAAAAAACGGAATTTTGATACCAATAGATACATCAAGAGAATCAGATTTTAATTGTGATTTCAAATATATAAGTTTCATCAAGTTTAATCTTACCCATCAAAAGTTACGTGCCTGAGAAAATTTGGCTTATTTTCGAAAAAAGGGAAAAAGACCCCCTAAAAGTTATAGAACCTTAACGAAAATCACACCATCATATTCAGCGTATCAAAAACGAGCTCCTATCTACAAAAATGTGGAATTTTCCATTTTTTGCCAGAAGAAAAATCACAGATGCGTGTTTATTTTTTTTTTTTTCCCAGGGGTAATCGTATGACCCAGTGGTCCTAAAATATCGTAGGAAGGCTCATTGGAACGAAAATTAAAAGTTATAGTGCCCTTTTTAAGTGACCAAAGAATGGAGGGCGACTAGGCCCCCTCCCACGCTCATTTTTTCCCAAAGTCACCCAATTAAAATTTTGAGATAGCCATTTTGTTCAGCATAGTCGAAAATCTTATAAATATGTCTTTTAGGATGACTTAATCCCCCAGAGTTCCCAGGGGAAGGGCTGCAAGTTATGAACTTTGCCCATTGCTTACATATTGTATTGGTATTGGGAACTATACAGACATTTTCAGGAAGGATTTTTTTCTGGGGGGGGGCTGGAGAAGGGGGTTACTCGGGAGAATCTTTCCATGGAGGATGTTTCTTTGGGGTAAGGGACATTCTATGAAGGGGGCGCCGGATTTCCAAGCATTATTTAAAAAACGATCAGAAATTAAATTTAAAAAAAACAAGTTTTTTCAACTGAAAGTAAGAAGCAACATTAGAACTTAAAACGAACAGAAATTATTACGTATATGAGGGGGTTCTCCCGCAAGTCAATACCTCGCCCTTTACGCTACAGTTTTTTTTTAGTGCTTTCAAAGAGCTATCTATTCTAATTAAATGGCCTTAGTGATTCAGGGGCTTGTGAATTAAACAAAATTTTAACTTTTGACGTAAAGAGCGTGGTATTGACTAAGGGGAGAACCTCCTCATATACGTAATAAAAAAAAAAAAAAAAAACAATAAAAAAAAACCAGCGATACGGCTCATTAGTAATCGAAACTTTTAAAAATGAAATTTTGATGTCAATAAATGTATCAAAAGAATGGGCTTATAATGCTGATTCTAAATATATAAATTTTATTAAGTTTAGTATTACTCATCAAAGGCTACGAGCCTGAGAAAATTTACCTGATTTTTTAAAGAGGGGGGAAACATCCCCTACAAATGAAAGAATTTTAATGAAAATCACACCGTCAGATTCAGCGTATCAGAAAATCCTATTACATAGGTTTCAAGCTCATATCTGCAAAAATCTGCAACTTTTGTATTTTTATGAGATATATTTATTTTTCTATATATATATTTTTTTTTTGTCTTTTAAAATGATATATTTTTTTTTGTGAGATAATTATTTATCTCTTCCTTATTTCCATACTTATATAAAGGTATTATACGGCTTTTCTTTATACCTTTTGGAACAATTCCCTTTTGAAAAGACAAATTGATTAAAAAAAAAATCAAAATATGAGATATCACCGGCAAAACATGTTTTAGAACCCGTTTCGGCATGTGATCAATTCCAGGAGCCTCTGAGGGTCCCAAAGAACTCACTATCTTCTCCAAATCATTTGTGGAAACCGGTTCAAAAACAAAAAATGCTTCCATCATTATCAAAATTTGAAGAAATTTTACTTCCGTCATCTATGTCAATATCATTATCAAATAGTGATGAAATATTTTGACTAGTTACAGTAAAAAATTTACAAAAACTATCAGCTATAGATTGATAACTTCCTATTCTTTCCCCATTCGGGTTAACTATCTCCTTAGGGATCTCATTATCTTTATGTTTATTTGGCCTCAAATTTCGATTAATAATTTTCCATGTTGAAGATACATTATTTTTCGCAAGTTCAAAGGCATTAAAAAAATAATTCTTCTTAGCATCTCGTTTTTTCTAATTGACAACATTTCGATAACTAACATAAATATCTCGATTTTCATTCGACGGCTTCTTCAACATTCTACTATAAAGCGTGTTTCTTAATTTTATCATGTTCTGTAATTCCTTCGTTAACCACGGAGGTTAAAAATTATTTTTCTTTGTCGATCTATTCTCCTGTGGTCCTTCAATCTTACAACACTTGTGCATTGCTTCACGAATCTTATCAGAAAACAAAACATACCTACTTCAGGGTTATTCTGACTCAAAACATCACTCCATTCTAGTTTTCTTAAATGATCCTTTAATTTATTTAAATTTGGTTCATTGAAAACAAATATTTTCTCTTCAATTTTATGCTGGTCATTTGGATATGATGATAAGTCGCTAAACGAAACTGTTACAAATGCAAGGAGATGATCCGAACCTGGCGCAATTAGCACATTTGATGATTTCAGCCGGTCACAAATATCTTCACTATTTAATATGTTATCAATAAGCGTGGCTGTGCGTTTTGTAATTCGTGTGGGGAGGTTAATCAACGGGAAAAAAAAAATAAATGATAGCATAGTTGTTAAAAATTCCGCATTCAAATTATTTCCTATCTCCAATAAATTATGGTTGAAATCTCCCATTAGCATACACGGCTTTTTACACGACCCTAAATTCTGACAAAGATTGTCAAAATGCTGAGACGTTTCCACGGGGTTAGAACTAGGTGTCCTGTAAATAATAGCAATCAAAATTTCAACATCATACTTTTTTACATTAACAACAAAAGACTCAAACCGACCTTCATCCCAGACACCTAAAGTATCTTCTACAGTTACAGAAATATCATTCCGCACATAAATTCCTAATCCACCTTTCCGCATCTGCGTTCTATTTTTATAATAAAAAGAATAACCTCCGAGTGAATACAAACTTAAAGGCGAAATTTCACTCAAGAAAGTCTCAGTTAGTGATATTACATCAAAACAAAGATTACTTTCATTAACTGTGGTAAGTAGTGTAACGAACGCAGTTTCGAGCCCCTGACAATTATACGTGGCTATGATAAAATCACTCGATGATTTAATTTGCCTCAGATCACAGGGATCAATATACTTAGAAACCGGAATATTCAGGTCTGAACTCACTTTTTGATTCCCACCATCACGTTCACAAAGGCCTCGTTCACATACATTAGCTAAATTAAACTAATTTCCTGCAAGATCAGATAGTCTACTAGTCAGCAGAGACATCTTGAAACAAAAAGTTCACCTTACTGTCACCAAAGCAGTTTAGTCACTCTCTGGCCTGTTAGCCAGAACCCTGGCTTCTTGAAGACGGCTTAGCTATACAACTTCCGATTGGTCCTTAATTCTAACTACTTGATCGCCAGACTTTGCAAGGATACGGCCCTGGACTGACCAAGCATTTCTCATACCCACTACATCCCTAGCAGCATTTAGAACTTCCTGTCTACGACGAGCAAGACTTTCACTTACAAAACATTTCGATCCTTTCAGCTTGCTCCGATTTTTCAATACTTCTCTTGCAACTGTTGGGCTTTTAAATCCGACTTCAACTGGGGGGGGGGGGGGTTCTACTACTAGTGGGCTTTCCCAAAATATTAACATCCACAATGTCAGACTCGGACACCGATCGTAGACCTAGTTTGTTTGTTATTAAGTCTAGCACATTATTTATGGGATGCCTTGTTGTTTCATTCAGACCAGGTAGGTGGTAAATAACTACGTAGGAAGACTTACTAGCTTGCTGCATTTCATCGAAGTCATACTGCAGATTTGACAATGCTTGTGCTAAGAAATCGACTTTAGAATCCAGCGCTCCGATTCGGTCCACTAATTTTTCGTGGCTACTTTTAAGTTCCAACATAACGGATGAATAAACAGTTTGTGTTATTTTCTCAAGGTTATCTTGTGAGAGTTTGACCTTACCGAGCTCCTTTGCTATATTTTTCTTAACAATATCACTAATTGAGTCATTAGCCTGCGAAATCTCCGCTCTCAGTTCAGAAATCTCAAGCCGCACTTCCTCTCAATTCCAAGGCTAGCAGCAGTTTCCATGTAAGACTTTGGATTTTTATTCAGGTCAGCCATTGCTTTTTTGATGGATGCATGTTTACTAGCACCGCATGCCTGTTTATTAGTTTCAAAGTCCATCATATTTTCAATCGTAACAGTTAATGTGTTTTACGATCCCCGTACTTGAACACTAGAAATTTCTTTCCGGGACTAAGAACACTAAGTATCCTTATTGACAACCATGGAAATCCAGGTAACCGAGTGAAAGCCAGATCTCCCGACTTCTTTTTTTTTCCTTCCTTCTCTTTTCTTTCACTATAATCCTTATTATTGCCAAACTGGCATACCGCACTTTGATATCATATGAAATTATCTCAATTTAAGAAAGCCAAAAGTTCAATTAATGTATTGGACAGAAACTCCAGTCAATTCAATTTATCCAGTGACGTCACACATTCCACTAGGTTACAGATACTGAATAAATATTTTAATAGCTTATAAGACGTAAAAGTGTTCTCACTATTTCGTAACTACTGAAAGAATTCAGAGTCTAATTAAATCAGAATAATATCCTTTACCAACAACTGGTTCAAAACTGGGATTAATCCTTTTTAAAAGAATAGATAGATCTTAACTGTTCAAAGACTGAAAAAAGTAACTGTTTTATAAGAGATTACACCAGACGTTCCTTCTTAATGAATTTCTGGTGAAATTCTACAGCGTACGGTGAATTCTCTATACCGAAATTCCCACAAGTCTCAGGTCATGCACCTGCAAAACGACCCGTAAGCAGTGAAGCTTTGCCCCTACTAGATAATGTCGAAGCTTTTTTACGATTTTCCCTTAATGCCCTATATTTGTCGCGCAGTTCCCCCCCTTCTGCGTTTTCTAGAACTTATCCCCCCACCCCCACCTCAAAATAGAAACTAGACTTTCAACTAGTACGAGCTTTCCTATTTCTGTGTATTCCTTCTGATTCCTGGCCTTCTAATTCTCAAGAATATGCTCCACCCTTATCTTTCATAGATGCGCTTAGAAAGTCACTATTACTAATTAAGAACTATGCAGTTATAAATTAACAGGACAACCACATAGGTTTTCGCAGGTTGCCGGTGTAATTTGTCCGATAACTGTAATTTAAAATTCAATTAGGTTGGGCGTAGCTAGGGAAGACAGTGCGAAACCCCCCCCCCCCCTCCCCTAGAACAACTCTAAAAGCGAGTGTTAAGCTAAATTCCGACAGTAGATGGAAAATTCGTTTCCCTTCCTCCAAAGAAGTTTACGAGAACAACATTTTAATTATATAAATCTTTAATTATAATTTAATTATAATTTATATCTATTATAATTATAATTTTATCTAATATTATAATTATAATTATATCTAATTATAATTTTAATTATAATTAGATAGACCAACAGAAAAAAAGAAAATAGGAGACTATGCATTGGCTAATCTTAAGAACTGAAAATTGATCAAGAAAATTGATTGAATAAGAATTGAAGAGAAAAGAAAAATCAATTCGAGCAAAAATTCAATTTTATGCGAATTGAGCAGTCACCGACACTTACAAGGGATAGTTCCATCACTTAAGGGGGAACCAAAAAATGTTTTCAAGTAAGAGAAGTTGATGAAAACGACTCATTTTAAGCAACTATCCTTAATATTTTCAAAGAGGCTGTCTCTAGGGGGGGGGGCCTTAGGAGGACGTCCCAATAGATCTGATTCCATTGGCCGGTAACAATATTATAACATTGCAAAAAGAAAAGAAAAAATCACAGCTTTATATTTGGGTATGGTCACTTTTGAGACACCACGGATGATTGTGAAACACAAAAATTGTCAAAATAAAGCTGCCAACTTATTACCAAGCAAAAAATTGTCGACCAAGTAGACTACAAATAAGCCTGGACAAGAAGAGAAAAGTAGTTGTCAAGAAATTCTGGTAAGTCTGAATTCTGAAAAGACCTTATATTCTGGTAAGAAATACAAGATATTCTAGTATTCTGGTAAGAAATACAACAAATTCTGGTAAGTCCTTGTATTCTGGTAAAAAATACAAGGTATTCTGGTAAGAAATACAAGAAATTCTGGTAAGTCCGAATTTTGGTAAGTCCTTGTATTAAGCTCATTCTCTCCTTTGGTGTCACTTTCGATTGGGTAGCATTAAATAGGTTAAAACATATTGAGTCACTATCTTTAAATTTTTCAACAGGGTGGTGTCAACGGGAGGGCTTTTTGGAAGGAGGCCCTAATAGATTTGTTCCTAATTTTAAGTATCCATATTAAAAAAGGAAAAAGTGACTCACAGCTGTCCATTCGAAATGGTCACTTTTGAGATACTCTGTATGATTTCTAAGTTTTTTAAAAACTTACCGAGTCATAATGCCGATCAAGCAATCCATAAATAACAGCTTGGACATGAACGGGAACACCATCATCAAGAAGTGGTAAGTCAGAATTTTGGTAAGTCCTAGAATCAAGTTGCTTCTCCCCTTGCTTGTAAAATGGATTTTCCTGACCGAAGATTTCATACGCTACAGTACCAACAGCCCATGAATCATACTTGAAGTAGTTCAACTCACTGAATGGCCCAGGCTTGGCACAAGCTACCTATGACAATAAAATAAATAGGTCCCAAACATATAAATATGAATAAAAAACCTCTTATATTAATACAATCAAATGTATGTCTGTCTCTGCGTCTTGTTTGCATTATTACTGTTCATTTGATAGCTTTTAAGACTTTAAGAAGCTGTAGAGTGAACTCTCGCGAAGGTTTTAGGCATAAATCCTCCCCCTAGGCATCCTTAATCTTTCGAATACTTTTCGTGCTGACTGAAATAGGCGATCTCTGAACACAAATACTTGAAATTGATGGTATTGAGGTGGTAAAACAAAAGTTAATAATCTAACCTTATTTTTCAATACTTTACGTTTAAAAATACGATCGTTATACAGGAGGGGGGGGGGGGTCCCGGGTTTCAGAGGGTAATGGTCCTATTTTTGGCGGAGGAGTTTCCGGGGGGTTAATTTATAAGGTGGGGAACTGTTCAAGGGATAATCTTCTGAGGGGAATTTTCAGCAAGGGGAATTATCCGCGGAGGGGGAGTTTTTGCAGGGGGGATTTTCATTGAACTTACTTTCTTTTGAGATCACAGCAATGCGCGACACGTAACCTAGTATAATATAAATAATATACATGACAGTTATATAGTTATATAAACATAGTTATATAGTTATATAAACAGTTATATAAATAATATGCTGACAGTTCCAGATCAGCACCTCTCTCCTCGTGTCTCCCTAAAATTTCAAGAATTTTTCGAACTCTCATACACTTTCCGAGAGATGCTGGCTATACCAGACGCACAAAAAACCGGAAAAGAAGAAAAAAAAAACAACAACGAGGAAAAAGAAAACAACAAAGAAGAAAAAACAACAACGAGGATAATATTTCAGGTAGTGAATAAATAAATAAAATATATAAATAATTCTTATTAACATATAACGAGTCAATCGAACGGGCTGCAACCATAGCCATGGACAGAAGTTTTAGTTATACACATGGGGAGGGGTTCTCAACTATCTGACTTTAATCACCTTGACGACAATTGAACACCTAATATTCAGTTTCCTTCGTGAACTTTCATCGGCATGAACTTTGCTTTGCACCATTCGTTTTGCTTAGTACATTTTTTTATACTCAGCACTTTTTTTGCTTTTACTTCTAGTAATACTTTTTAGGAGCACCTTCCACATTACTACTTTTACTTTTTTTTTTTACTTGTTACAATTTTGCTAAGTATAGAGTATTGTTTTTTTTTTTTAGTTTTTTTTGCTAAACACCATTTGGATTTTAAGTACCCTTTTTGATTACTTTTACTTTTTTTTTACTTAGTACCATTTCGCTTAGTCCTCAGACTTACTTTTTTTTTTTTTGCTTCGTACCATTTTATTCTTGCTTAGTTCCATTATCTTTATGTGGATAATACTGGTGTAAATATTTTTATTTATATAAAAATATAGATACGCCGTACCCCCCCCCCTGTGTTTGGTGGTCAGCTAGTGGATATACTTTTCTTATATTTGCATGTACATTGAAAAGACAGTCCTTTAGATAGGATTTCGTAAAAGATTACATTTTTTTGTTTTTACTAAGCTCTCGATAGCTTTTATCTATGTTATACAGTAATGTTATTCCTGTCTCTAATTCTAATCCTTGTCTCTAATCCTTGTTACCTATCGAGAATTTTACATGTTGAAAAAGAGGTTATAAATTAAGAGGTTTATTACCAGTATCATAGCAGTACAGTATTACCAGCAAATATATATATATATATATATATATATATATATATATATATATATATATAATATATATATATATATATATATATATATATATATATATATATATATATATATATATATATTATATATATATATATATATATATATGTCTTTTTTAGGAAGCCTCTAACATCCATATTACGTGCGTTAGTACAAAAACTCGGTTTAGTATCATTCTTTTTCCTTCGTACCATTTTTTTTTTTTTACTTACTTTTACCTTTAGTAGCACTTTTGCTTTTGTAAGTATTTCTAATTTTACTTATTACTTTTTTTTTACTTGGTATCATTTTGTTTAGTAGCCTACTTTTTTTTTCTTTTTTTTTGCTTGGTAACATGATTGTTTTTACTTTGTGTTTATTTGCTTACTTTTACTTTTGGCAGTAGATTTCTTTTTTGTTTATAATGATAATAATGACGTAATTACCTTTTATGCAACAAAATATTAGACTTACGCCATACTTCCCCCTCCCTTAATATTTTGGGACGTTTTTATATTATAACATAATAGAGATGTTTTTCTATCATTTTAATTGCAGGCACATAGACAGTGCTTTAGTTAGCATTTTGTAAAAAAAAAAACAAAAACAATTGTCTTACAAAAATCTCGTTAGCTTTTAATTATTAGGCTGTAAAAACATCTTAAATATCTTATTATTTTCAGCCAAAATTTCAACCAAATCTATTGTTATTATGACTATTGTTTTTATTAAAATTAAATAGACTGCCATGTCAAGAGCATCAACAATAGTTTCGTAAAACATAACTAAGAAACGTGATAATGCTCTTGTCAGAGCAAATTTGATCTGCTGTTTAATTGTGAAGGACACTCATGGGGAGGGTTCCTTTGATTTCGAGCGTTCTTTTTACGAGTCAACAGTGACCGGAGGGAAGCTAGCCCCCTCTCCCATGCCCTCTTTTCCCCAAATGCATCCAATTAAAATTTTGAGATAGCCGTTTAGTCCAAATTAGTTCAAAGATCAGATAACGATGCCTTCGGGGGTGACATAGCCCCCAAGAGTCCGGAGGCAAGGATTGTAAGTTCAAGTGAATTAAGGTTTATTCCAAGGTTTATCCCTGAAATAACCTTGAAGCACCTTCCCAATAACAATCAAACCCGTTCAACTACCCCTTAAGTGTCAAAGGGTATCTGCAAGAAATGCAATTGTTAAAATCAGAAATCAGGTGACCTAGTTCTCCAACTTATTTAATTACTGTTTCGTTTGTTTGAGTGAATGAATTTTTGCTTTTATTTATTTTTCAGTTGTTCGTCAGTATCCGTCGATGGCAGTTGAGAATTTTAGGATTTTGTTCAAATTGAGGATATTGGTGAATGACCCACTTTATCACTGTTAGGTATTTGATTTTAATTGGGTTAATTAGGTATTTGTTTAATTAGGTATTTGATTTAATAGCAAATAGCAAACCCTTGCACAGTTACGTAAACAATTGTCAAATTTGTCCTATAGCTGTCTCGTAATTCTATAGCTATAGCTGTCTGTTAATTCTTATAATTTTTGTCTTTTATTGAATTTTATTTATCTTTTAATTTTTTGACTTGTTTTTTTCTGCATTTTCCTTGACTACATTGTTTTGTTCGCGCTGAAGAAGAGAGGCGATTGTTCTCTCGCTTTGTGTGTTTCTTCAGTATTTTCGTTTGGCCTTTAAAAACCCCATTTTTGATCATTTTCTTTCTTTATGTTATGGCAGGCCAATGTGGTTTAAGAAATTATCTTTATACAATTTACTCTTTTTTTAATTGCAGGAATTTTCGCTAGGAAAAGGAAGAATGTTTGATTCTGATTGTGATCGAAAAGGTTATGTCTATTAAGGCGTAGTTTCAGGGAATGTTGAAGTGTATTTTTAACAAAATCAAAGGAAACTATGTATATCCAGTTTTTCGAAAAGGCGTATTGCAATATCATGAAAGCGGCAGAAGGTGTTGAAAATGGCGTGTTGAAAAATAAATAATTATTCATTATATTTTCCCAGAGGCACGCCTTATGGAAGGGATGGTCATATAAACTTCGGGGGGGGGGGGCTCATCCGGTTGGAAATTTGAAATTTTAGTGCCCCGTTTAAGAGTCAAAAGTGATCGAACGGCAACTAGCCCCCCAAAACCCTCTTTTCCCCGAATGCATTCGATTAAAATTTGAGATGGTCATTTTGTTCAAAATAGTCAAAAGGTCAAATAACTATGCCACCAGGGTTGACAAAACCCCCCCACAGCCCCCAGGGCAAGGACTGTAAATTATGCAAGCTGTCTTTTGACAACATTTAAGGATTTTATGGAAGGGGAGTCGCATAGACTTCGGAGAAGTCTCATTCGATTTTTAAATCGAAAGTTATAGTTCCCTTTCTAAGAGTCAAGAGTGATCCAAGGGCAACTAGCCCCCTCCCACACGCTCATTTTTCCCCAAATGCTTCCGATCGAAATTTTTAGATAACCATTTTGTTCAAAATAGAGCAAATTTCAAACAACTATTGCTCCGGGTTTGATGGCCCCCCTAGCCCTGGGGGCAAGGGCTATAAGTTATGCTAGTTCCTCATTGTTAACATATAAAGTTCATATGGAAGGGGTGGTTGTATAAACTTTGGAAGGGGTTCATACGATTGGCAATCAAAAGTTCTAGTCCAATTTTTGAGCGTAACCAGCCCCCTCTTCCTCTCATGCCCTTTCCCCCAAATGCATCTGGTGGCCACACAATATGAAAGCGGTGGTTGTATAAACTTTGGATGGGACTCATTCGATTGGAAATCAAAATTCTAGTCCCATTTTTAAGAATCAAAAGTGATGGGATGGTAACCAGCCCCTGCCACCTCTCATGCCCTTTTCCCCAAATATATCTGATCAAAATTTTGAAATAACCATTTTGTACAAAACAATCAAATAACTATAAATCAGGGGTTGACAAATCCTTCACAGCACCGGGGCGGTGTAAAGTGCCAATGACGCAGTAGCCTTTAGACTTTTACAGCTAGGGACGGGGGCAGCCAAACTCTTGTTTGTAGAGAAAACTATGTGTCTTGAACAGTCTTGGAAAGAAATAATAAAATTAAACTGAATATTTGATATATAACGATATCAATTATTGAAGGCTCATCAGTTCTATATTTTGTTTCAAAGTAATTTTTATTTTTATTTTCAATGTAGTAATTGCAAAAGAAAACATTTGTAACATAATTAACTTTCAGTAAAGCGCCAATTACGCAGTAGGCTTTAGACTTTTACAGTTAAGGAAGTGGGCAGTAGCCAAACTCTTGTTGGTAGCGAAAACGTAGCGAAACTTTTGATCCATTTTATAAGTTTTTTGTACCACCCCCCCCCCCACTCCTCCCGAAAAAATCCCCCTGAACAAAAATCCTCGATAAGCCCTTGAATGAGGCATTAGGGGTTCCTGGCGCTTGATATTTTTAAAGCTTTAGGTATAACTTTGTAACGCCTGTTTCAAAGTCATTAATCACGGAATGGGTGCCCGCAGGGGAAGGGGACAAGAGGTACCAAGACCAAGCCTCCTGGAAATCGGGGACTATAAACTAATTATGAGGAAAACAAAAGAAAGAAAGTAGAACAGAAAAAAACCATGAAAGCAAAACAGCAAAATGAAACAAAATGTGTGTTGGCTCATTGTGGGGCTACCAATAGGTTTGACTCTCAGTATGGGCAAAATGAGTTTTAATTTGTGACTGGAAGGTCCCTTTCCATTTTTCCACGAACATTTTCCTGTATGATTTGGTTAGAATAATTTTTTTTTCTTCAATGTAAGGAATGGTCATCAAATAGCAACCCTTATCAATAACGAATAACAAGCAAAATATTGGTTACATGAAATCAAAGACTCAGGTTTTTATATTGATTCCGAATATGTGTTTTTTTTTTTTAGTTTTAAATTAAACATCCCATGTTATTAGTACATAAAAAAGTTCACAGAATTATAAAAAAGAAGGAAAACAACTTAAAAATGGGGCGATCCCGATGAAAATAAGCCATGAAATTTAGCATGTCTGAGTACCCATGAACCGATGTCTGAAGCCACTATAATAAAAAAGGTTTAATTCTGTATTTCCCTCCAGAACCTATGCTTTTTTTGTGATTTCCTATTTATTTTCAGGAGTGATTGCATTGATCTAGTTGCTCGCTTTGAAAAAGCTTTAATTTTCTACAGTTATGAATAATAAAGCCGTCAAATATATCGGTGTTTGGTAATCGAAATTAAATTAAAAACATAAATATTTCTCAGTAACGCCCAGCACTTATAGCCTTTCTCAATACCATCCAGCACTAGAAATCCTTATTTGATTAGATTAATCTTAGCTCCACTGTTTTAATTTGAACAAACTATTTGAAGATGCTTTATTTTTTATAATTACAGAGTCTGAAGGCGTTAAATATATCGGTGTTTGATAACCAAATTCAAAGATATCGGTGTTATTCAATAATGTCCGTCCATCACTTCGGCATTGCTCAATACAACTGAATTCTAGGAGTTCCTATCTTATTTTTAATATGTAGGCAATTGTTTTGTGCTTTTTTGTAATTACTCCACTTTTTTTTATCTTTATATGCTTTTACTTTACTTGACATACATTTTTCATCACCTTTCAAAAATTGATTGTCTCTAAGCTTTGCTGCCAAATACAGACAGAGAACGTTGAAATATTGACCATTTTTCTATGTGTTAGCAAAAGCATAGAGTCCAAAATGAACCATAAAGTTTCATGAAATGCAATTAAACAAATGAAAATATTTTTCAACTAAAAGTAAGGAAACTTAAACGAAAAAAGCAACTTTAAAAAGCAAATTAAGCAAACTAAAATTATTTTATGTTAAAAATTGTTTTATTATTTTATAAAATTATCTATTAACATTTATTTTGTTAAAAAAATTATTTTACTGACTAAAATTATTTAATTATTAAAATAATTAAAACTTATTTTATTAACTAAACTTATTTTATTATTTTATAAAATTATTTATTAATATTTATTTTATTAACACAATTATTTTATTGACTAAAATTATTTAATTATTAAAATAATTAAAATTATTTAATTATTAAAATAATTATTTAATTATTATAAAATTTGTTTTATTAACTAAAATTATTTTATTAACATTTCCTGACTTCACCTCCTATTTCATTGGTTTTATTTGACATTACGAAACAACTGTCGATTAGAAATAAGTTGTAAAAAAATAGGCTATCTCAAGGGTTTTGTTCAGGAGGGGGGGGGGGAGTAAAAAAACTTATAAAACGCATCGAAAACTTGCTTAGATTTTTACGAGTCGGAAAACATTTCAAAGGGGGGGGGGGAGGGCAAAACTAAGCATAAGTTCCACACAAAACAAGATGTTTCACCCTAAATCAACGTGAAAATATCCATTAAAATACGGCTTTTAAACTAAGTACGTAATAGGCTATGCTAAGTAGTTAAGTTATGTTAGGTTAAGTATAATTTTTACGCTAAAACAGGTACTTTCCCCCTAGGTTAACGTGAAAATCCATTAATACGTCATAGTCATATTGTGAAATCATCATAAGTAAACTATTCAAAAATTAAAATTGTGGAATGGAGAGAGAGCTCCAAACTCTGACCAATTATTAAAGGTTCTTGGAAAAACTTATTTATTTAAAAATTTATAACTTGTTCATCCAAAATTTTAAGTCCATGTTACGGACAAAACCTGTTCGGTAACATACTTAACTTAAAGTATTAAGTTAAGTAATTTACCTGTTATACTAATAATCTGTTCATTCATCGAAAAAATGATTGCAAAAAAAGGACTTACCTCAGGAACCGTTAAATATTAATTTCGACTTCCCTTACCATTTTATTTACAATTTCTTATTAAAAAAATACTAATGCGTAAAAAGTAACTTACCTCAGGAGCCATTAAACTAGCATTCCCACCACGGTCTGTGTCCGCGACCTGAACGGAACAGTCAACCCCAGATCATTATCAGCTAAACAGCACCCAAAATCAGTGATAACGACCACAGGCTTCAAAGGGTCATAGCTTAAGTCCAACAGAATATTATCTGATTTGATGTCTCGATGGGCCACCCCTTTCGACAACAAGTAGGTGACCCCCTCCAGAATTTGTGTCAGGATGACCAGGGATGTGGCATTGGATGGACGACCTTTTTGCAGATAGTCTCGCAGAGAGCAGTCATACCTGATATAATGAGACTAAATTTAACTGAGAAAGGTTTGGCAACTACCGTTTCACACTAAAATTTATACACCAACTGGCACAATTTCAACTCCATATTAGGACCAACCTAGATGAGAGAACAAAAACTAAACAGGAAATCCCGAAAATTTCAAAAAAAATTAATTTCAACAAAACTAATCTTTACAGAAACTCTTGTAAATGTCAAACATCACAGACGTCACAAAACGTAAATGTCACAGCAGCCAGAGCTGCACCCTAAAACTTGGGTGAATTTCATCTTAGTACCAACCTAGTGGTGAACATAGTCACTTATTTTTGCAGAAACTCCAAAAAATGTCACCGAAATTTCCGCAAGAACAGCTGTGGTCAAAATTTCTGGGAATCGATTTTCTTAAAATTCTAAATTTCCTAGAAATTGCCTATTACACTGAAAACTAGCTATTGATATTTCAATTTGACTTTGGTATAGACTAAGTGGTGACATCTACACAAGCAATTTTGATTATCTCCACTAAAGATACTACCTCTACATTACTTTCCAAACACATTTGACACTGAGCATATCTCCTTACTTTAGACACCGGATCCGCGACACTTTACCGCGCCTGTGTATCTTAATTTCTGAGAGAAAGTCATATTTTTTTCTTTCAAGGCCAATTTTTGTTTAACCATGCTATACTTCCAACTACTACTTGGGTAAAATTTCATTTTCCAGAAACATTTGACACTTTTTGACAGCCTTCAAAGGAAAGCTACACCTTCTTAAGTTGTTGGGTGCTATATATTTTTAGCTTATTTTTCACCCACGTTTCTTTTTTCAAAATTGGCACCCGCTATCACCAAAAACTACACATAGAGAATGTCTAAATTTGAGATCTTAATTACTGTAAAAACTGAAATCCCGAAATTTCATATTTTTAAAAATTTGAATTTTCACTGTACTTTAAAAAGTAAATTATAACCAAAAATTGTCTTTGAAAGTACTTTTTATCTCAAGAGTTTTCTGGAAAGCCTATTGAGAATTTCACTTTGATGAGACGTACTAGCCAGAAAGGACAACCGATGATGAATGACACTCCGTGGTGGTTTCTGGTTAGTTAAATAACGAATACAGAAAGAACACCGCATTTGTCAGAATAGGTCGGTCGTGATTAGTTTTGAACAATACTATTAAGTCTAGTGGTAAAAAAAACAAGAAAAAAAAAAACTGAAAAACCAACTTAAAACTAAAATAAACATTAATTAAAACAAAAATATGAATTATTACGTAACGAAAATTGGAAAAATATTAGGACTGACAACGTAAGTTGCGTAGACAGCATTGCCTTAACAAGTGCCATATCTTATCAGAGGCAACGCTGTAGCGTTGCCTATAGTAAAGGCCATACGGCTCCAATGTTTATTTTTTTTTTTTTTTCCAGAGGCACTTCATATGGAAGGGGTCGTCGTAGAAGCTTCAAGGGGGGCTCATTCGATTGGAAATCGAGAGTTCTAGTGCCCTTTTTAATAGTCGAAAATGATTGGAGGGCAACTAGCCCCCCCCCCCCACGCCCATCCTCCCCCAAACACATTCAATCAAAATTTTCAGATAGCGATTTTGTTCAGCGTAGTTGATTTCTAGATAGAAAATATATTTTTGAGGAGGGTACTCCCCACACAACCCTCAGGGTAAGGGTTTTAAGTTATGCCCTGGGGGCATATAAGGTTTTTATAAAAGGCGTTGTCGTAAAAACTTCAAAACAGGCTCATTCGATTGGAAATTAAAGGGCTAGTGCCCTTTTTAATAGTCGAAAATGATTGGAGGGTAACTAGCCCCCCCCCACGCCCATCATTCTCCCAAACACATCCAATCAAAATTTTGAGATAGCCATTTTGTTCAGAGTAGTTGATTGTCAGATAGAAAATATATTTTTGAGGAGGAAACTCCCCACAACCCTCAGGGCAAGGGTTTTAAGTTATGCCCTGGGGGCATATAAGGTTTTTATAGAAGGCGTTGTCGTAGAAACTTCAAAACAGGCTCATTCGATCGGAAATTAAAGAGCTAGTGCCTTTTAATAGTCGAAAGTGATTGGAGTGCAACTAGCCCCCCCCCCCCACGCCCATCATTTCCCCAAACACATCCAATCAAAATTTTGAGATAGCCATTTTGTTCAGCGTAGTTGCTTTCCAGATAGAAAAAATGTTTTTGAGGAGGACACTCCCCCAGAACCTTCAGGGCAAGGGTTTTAAGATATGCCCTGAGGGCATATAAGGTTTTTATAGAAGGCGGTGTCGTAAAAACTTCAAAAAAGGCTCATTCGATTGGAAATTCAAAGGAATAGTGCCCTTTTTAATAGTCAAAACTGATTGGAGGGCAACTATCCCCCCCACGCCCATCATTCCCCCAAACACATCCAATCAAAATTTTGAGATAGCCATTTTGTTCAGCGTAATTGATTTCCAGATAGAAAATATATTTTTGAGGAGGATACTCCCCCACAACCCTCAGGGCAAGGGTTTTAAGTTATGCCCTGGGGGCATATAAGGTTTTTAAAGAAGGCGTTGTCGTAGAAACTTCAAAACAGGCTCATTCGATTGGAAATTAAAGAGCTAGTGCCCTTTTTAATAGTCAAAAGTGATTGGAGTGTAACTAGCCCCCCTCCCTCCCCCCCCCCCCCCCACGCCCATCATTTCCCCAAACACATCCAATCAAAATTTTCAGATAGCCATTTTGTTCAGCATAGTTGATTTCCAGATAGAAAATATAGTTTTGAAGAGGGCACTCCCCCAGAACCTTCAGGGCAAGGGTTTTAAGTTATGTCCTGGGGGCATATAAGGTTTTTATGGAAGGCGTTGTCGTAAAAACTTCAAAACAGGCTCATTTAATTGGAAAAATTAAAGGGCTAGTGCCCTTTTTAATAGTCGAAAATGATTGGAGGGCAACTAGCCCCCCCCCCACGCCCATAATTCCCCCAGAACACATCCAATCAAAATTTTGAGATAGCCATTTTGTTCAGCGTAGTTGACTTCCAGATAGAAAATATATTTTTGAGGAGGATACTCCCCCACAACCCTCAGGGCAAGGGTTTTAAGTTATGCCCTGGGGGCATATAAGGTTTTTATAGAAGGCGTTGTCGTAGAAACTTCAAAACATGCTCATTCGATTGGAAATTAAAGGGCTAGTGCCTTTTTTAATAGTCGAAATTGATTGGAGTGTAACTAGCCCCCTTCCCCCCTATGCCCATAATTTCCCAAACACATCCAATCAAAATTTTCAGATAGCCATCTTGTTCAGCATAGTTGATTTCCAGATAGAAAATATAGTTTTGAAGAGGGCACTCCCCCACAACCCTCAGGGCAAGGGTTTTGAGTTATGCCCTGGGGGCATATAAGGTTTTTATGGAAGGCGTTGTCGTAAAAACTTCAAAACAGGCTCATTCGATTGGAAATTAGAGGGCTAGTGCCCTTTTTAGTAGTCGAAAATCATTGGAGGGCAACTAGCCCCCCCCCCCCCACGCCCATCATTCCCCCAAACACATCCAATCAAAATTTTGAGATAGCCATTTTGTTCAGCGTAGTGCATTTCCAGATAGAAAAATATATTTTTGAGGAGGATACTCCCCCACAACCCTCAGGCAAGGGTTTTAAGTTATGCCCTGGGGGCATATAAGGTTTTTTATAGAAGGCGGTGTCGTAGAAACTTCAAAAAAGGCTTTTGAAAAAAAAAAGCATATAAGGTTTTTATAGAAGGCGTTGTTGTAGAAACTTCAAAACATGCTCATTCGATTGGAAATTAAAGGGCTAGTGCCCTTTTTAATAGTCGAAAGTGATTGGAGTGTAACTAGCCCCCTTCCCCCCCCCCCCCCCCATGCCCATAATTTCCCCAAACACATCCAATCAAAATTTTCAGAAAGCCATTTTGTTCAGCGTAGTTGATTTCCAGATAGAAAATATATTTTTGAGGATGACACTCCCCCACAACCCTCAGGGCAAGGGTTTTAAGATATGCCCTGGGGGCATATAAGGTTTTTATAGAAGGCGTTGTCGTAGAAACTTCAAAAAAGGCTCATTCGACTGGAAATTCAAAGGGATAGTGCCCTTTTTAATAGTCGAAAGTGATTGGAGGGTAACTAGCCCCCCCCCCCCCCCCCCCCCCACGCCCATCCTTCCCCCAAACACATCCAATCAAAATTTTGAGATAGCCATTTTGTTCAGCGTAGTTAATTTTCATATAAAAATATATTTTTGAGAAGGACAATCCCCCACAACCCTCAGGGCAAGGGTTTTAAGTTATGCCCTGGGGGCATATAAGGTTTTTATAGAAGGCGTTGTCATAGAAACTTCAAAAAAGGCTCATTCGACTGGAAATTCAAAAAGATAGTGCCCTTTTTAATAGTCAAGTGATTGGACGGCAACTAGCCCCCCCCCCCCCTACGCCCATCATTCCCCCAAACACATCCAATCAAAATTTTGAGATGGCAATTTTTGTTCAGCGTAGTTGATTTCCAGATTGAAAATATATTTTGAGGAGGACACTCCCCCACAATCCTCAGGGCAAGAGTTTTAAGTTATGCCCTGGGGGCATATAAGGTTTTTATAGATGGCGTTGTCATAGAAACTTCAAAACAGGCTCATTCGATTGGAAATTAAAGGGCTAGTGCCCTTTTTAATAGTCGAAAGTGATTGGAGGGCAACTACCCCCCCCCCCCCACGCCCATTATTTCCCCAAACACAACCAATCAAACTTTTGAGATAGCCATTTTGTTCAGTGTAGTTGATTTCCAGATAGAAAATATGTTTTTGAGGAGGACAATCCCCCACAACCCTCAGGGCAAGGGTTTTAAGTTATGCCCTGGGGGCAAATAAGGTTTTTATAGAAGGCGGTGTCGTAGAAACTTCAAAAAAGGCTCATTCGATTGGAAATTCCGAGGGCTAGTGCCCTTTGTAAAAGTCGAAAGTGATTTGAGGGCAACTAACCCCCCTCTCACGCCCACCTTTTCCCCAAACACATCCAATCAAAATTTTAAGACAGCCATTTTATTAAATGTAGTTTTAAGTTCTGGAAATTAGGCCTTTGAGGATTACAACTCCCCCAAAGCCCTCAGGGCAAGGGTTGTAATTTAAGGATTCTCCGAATCCTTCATGTTATTTCTTATGGAAGGGATGCTCGTATAAACTTTAGAGGGGGCTCATTTGATTGAAAATTGGAAGTTCTTGTTCGCTTTTTAAGAGTCAAAAGAGATTGAAGGGCAACTAGCCCCTCTCCCTCCTCCAACTCCTAAATGCATCAGATAAAAATTTTGAGATAGACATTTTGTTAAAATAGTTCAAAGTTCTGATAACAAAAAACTCCGGTGTCGACACAGCCCACCAGGGCCCAGGGGTAGGCGTTGTAAGTTATGCCCTGGGGCATAACTTATTAAGGGGGGTTTATAACTTATGGGAAGGGGTTTTGTATGGGAAGAACACATAGGAAATCTATTATAATTATCCAATTATAAGGTTAAAATACATACTCTGTGATAGATGCAAAATTGCTTTGGCACACAAATTCCTATTAAGGTCAATTCCAAACAGTCGTGATCCCTTTGTGTCAGCAAGTGAAATGGTCTAAATACCCTTTTTGGAGCTATTTTTTTAATCCATTCATTGTTGTCAATCGCTGTCCACAAGTATGCAAGCTGTCTATTGTTCATATATAAGGTTTTTATCAAAGAGGTAATCGTATAGACTTTGAAAAAAGCCTCATTCGATTTAAATTTCTAGATCCGTTTTTAAAGTCAAGAATAATCGGACAGTAAGCACCCCCCCCCATGCCATAAAAACTTGAAACTTTTTGAAATAAAAAACGAACAAAAATTAATTAAAAAAAACTTTCCGAAAGATAAGTTTTTCAAAGAAAAGTAAAGGCCATTTTAAACTTAAGCTCAGGAGATACAAATACCTG